>JAHWFO010006271.1:98604-137773 GCA_023313115.1 Rhysida immarginata
AAGAAAAGGAATACGAAAGGCAAATGCACTGTCTAAACATGACGAGATGTACTTAGCTGGAGGAAAAACGAAATACGTAGTCGCTCTCGATGAGTCCTATCTCTAATTACTGTAAGTTTTTGATTAGGACCAAAAATAACTATATTTTATGGTCCCCGTAACAGAAACGATATTTGTTTTCGAGAATGCAAGGACAGTTTTCCGAAAAGTTTCATGATTAGATTAGCTACACAAGAAGGCTGAAGTTAAGAAGGTATCCTCCAATGCAAAAGTCACTTCTGTTTATATTCAGAAGATGTTCTGGCAATACTCGATGGAAACGAGACGGACAATATGATCTGCCATCAGGACAAAGTGTCAAGCCATAGTATTAATTTACTGTCTGTCTAAAAAAAAGAGTGTCCGCTATAATTTAAAAATGTTTATTTCCAAAAAATGAGAAGACGAACTCCAGATAGAACTATACACTGATGGCCAAAATTATTCGCACCACCGGTGATTTTTTGAAATTAAAGTTTAAAGCAATTACATACAAAAACTATGCTTTAATTAGAGTTATTAAATACAAAATGAATATTTATTACCCTGACCATCTTAGTCCGAGCAACAATGTAATCTTTATCTTTCACAGAGTCTGAACAAGCTATTTCACCGACAACCGACGGATGATAAAGCGTGTCAAGAATTTTTTAATGCATTGCCATTCCTTTCAGATACAATCCTGTCAAGTTCACGATTTAGTCTCAGTAGATTACTGTGCGTTTGATATGCTCAAAAGTGCGCTTCTAAATCGTGGACCAAAATCTCTATGTCGTTCAAGGAAAGCCGCGCAGAAAGAGAGGGGAAAAATGAGCATGGAAACACCAGTGCTGGGTCATAGTTAAGTGCCAGGGGCATCAGATAGAGCATGACCAAAGAAGAAAATTTTGACTTTTGACACAGTGACATTCGACTGCCAATGACCCTCTGAATACATACATGTGTATAATTGATTAAAACTTTCTTGTGAACAAGTGGCGTATCATTCCTTTCTGCCTTTACGCGAAAATTGCTGCCAGAAGCGCGATTCATAGTGTGATTAAGTTTCTTAGCTGCATAGAAGGGAGTAGCAAATTTATGTTGCTGATGGAATTTCTTAACGATGTGATACTTTTTGTAAAACTTCCAGCATATGTAAGTTTTATATCCTGAGTTTATTTCCTTACTCCCGTTGTTTGCCTTTGATCTGTTGGAGGATACACAAGATTCTCTCCAGATTGTTAAAAATCTACGTATACTATAGTTTTGGAAATCAACTTTCCGATTATAAGGGTGATCTCCGAATAAATATAAATAACTTTCGAAAAAAAAGATGTAGCTTAAGCTATCTGCAGCATGATAAAATGCTGTCTCGTCTGTGCTGAATAATGAGCGCCATAAAGCATGTACGCAAAAACGCGTATGGAACAATTGCAATCTGAAGACGGGGTGATTTAGAAAGGGTTATGGACTTCATCTGTTAAGCATAAAACAAAGAATATTACACAGACATTTCATTAACATTGTATATGAACATTCTGAATTAGTCAAAAATCTTAAAACTATTTTCTAAAACTATTTACTGAATTTATCTCATGCCCTGTAATGCCCGAAATATTATTTTACCCTTAAAAAAAATAAGGCGCAGTCAATGAAGTTTTCTTTTGATAACATGAAAAAACTGTATGAGTGATATTCATTTTTGAAATAAATTTAAATTTTCAAGTTTATCCTAATTTGGGTCACTACTGCCAAATTCAACATTATCTGGAATAGGTGAAAAGAGAAATCAACTTCTCAATTTATTTCGGGCACTATAGTTTTCTTTAACACTTTAAAAAGCCACACATACAAAAAAAAATGCGCTTTTTGTGTAGACATAATGCGCTTTACATTGAAAATATAATTTTAAAATGAATGAAATAAAACTTAAATAAAATGAAAGGACGGACGAATATAAATTTCTTAGTAATTAATATTAACCAAACAGTTAATGGGATTTATACTCCCTAATAATTTCATGGTACTTCTTTATGAAATGTAAAAACCAAAATATTTCTTTTCATAAAAAATGAAAAATATACATCAAGATTGACATGTTCATCAAAAATCTTAAAATCCTACTTTGCGGGCTTTACCAAATGTTTTACATTTAAAAGGGTGATCATGAAATTCTTTTATACCCGAAACAGAGGAAAGTTTAATAGGAGGAGTTCTTTTTTGAACATCTTCTGTGAACTCGTGTATTAAGCAGAAGACGAGAACATTATACAAAAAAATTCGGTACGGTTTTATATGTACATGCTAAATATTTAAAATTCTATCAGATAAAAAACTCTATGATCACCCTGTACTAGCTTTGTAAAAAAAAAAATGCAGATATTATCAATTTTCAATTTCCAAGAAACCGTTTTGGCAACATTTGTGCAGATGCTGCCATCTATTGTAACGTTCACTAAACTGTTGCTTTTTGTTATAGAATCTTTAAAAGGTCAAAGCATCGAGGAGTCTCGAAATGATCCCGTTCTTGCGGGAGTAGTCGCGAGAACATTATGGTGGCATGCATGCCTATTAGTGTCCATGATTTCTTGACATCTGTTTTACATTCTCAGAAGTATTTTTCTTTAGTTTTTATTTTTTAATTAAGTTTCGTCACATCAATCGATCCAAAATGGCAGACTCCAGTTTAGATGATTTTTTTGCCAAAAAGGATAAAAGCAAAAAAAGTAAAAAGAAATTCACCACTTCAGATCAAATAGCAAGGAAACTAGAAGAAAGCGGTAAAAAACCATCCATTGATGTCATCCCTAAGAAAGAGAAAGAAAAAATAATCAATGTACCGGTATCGGCAACATCAATGATTTCTCAAATCGTACATGAGCAGGTAATTATCATACTGTTAAAACGAACCATTTCAGACCAGTAGCTAGGTCTTCCTTTTACTCGGGAGTGTACGAGTGATTGCGTTAAGGCATGATTCAACACAATGGTTCATCCATCCAAAACCCACGATTGCATTAGTTCTGTTTGTGATGAACCCAAGTATAATAGCCCAAATATTAACCCCTGCTTCTCAATCTACGCTTAATTAACAAAATCTAATGGGAATGAAACCAAATCCGAGCAATATTTTTCTCTTCTGGAGAAAGAATAATTAACCAACAGCCCTCCCTCAGTTACTGCATTATATCTTATATAAACCCCATCATATTTAGAATATTGCGAAAAAAAATCGTACACCGCAATATTAGCAAGAACAGTTACGAAATATTAATGAATCTCCGATTGTAATGTAGACTTATCAAGTACAGGATACTCAATGTGGAGGTTTCTTGTTTTGTACAGGTTTAGAATTTGAAATCGATGCTTTACTGGTTTTTAATAACTTTGCCTCGATTTTTTTAAATTCATTGTTGTTAGTTTTATATTTTTAGAAAGTTATTAAATCAGTACGTTTGTATTTTCATCAAATATAATATTGTTAAATGTAATTGAAAAAAAAAAATGATCTTTTATAGTAGTTATAAATATTTATGATATTGCTGTTCAATTTGTTGATGAAATTTTGTGAGAGGAAGAATTCCAAATATATAAATGAAATACAAATCAAAAAGCATCAAAATGAAATGTTTCACGAGTCGTGCTGCATTACATTTACTTTAGTATGTTATTTGAGATTAAAATAAACCAAATATTTTTGCAATTATTACAAGAATGTCAGCTTGAAATATGTGGTTATTTTATCCTTTGAATTTTCTCGACATGAGCCACATGTAGGGTTTTATAGAGACAATTTCGAAATTATTACGAAAATAATTATATTGAATGCGTAATAATGGTAAACTTTATTAATTTAAATCTGTTTAGTGCGATGTTTCATTAAAATTCAGGTTGCCCCACAATAAGGATGTCCTTAGCTTGACTGAGTGTTCCAGGATTATTTCGAGTACATAATCAGGGTTAACATTAACACTATGGGTGTGTCTAAAGAGTCCAACCAGTCTAAGCCCGTTGCAAACAGCCTGTCCATAAAATAATAACTGGTTGCGATGAGCGTTTCCATAAATCAACCGGAGTCCGGTTGGCTGTTTCAGTGAGTAGAAGTAAAATGGCGGACGAAATTAGACAAATTCAAGTGTTCAAGTGCCCGATATATAATAGATATTTGTTTGGAGAAAAGAGATGGTGAAATACATATTGGGCAGCATCAAGAAATAAGGAATGAATATGAAAAAGAAAAGATGGGTGAAGAAAATTTATGTATGTACAAATTTTAAACTTAACTAACTTAAATGATGAAGAACATTGTTGCGACACCCTTTTGAAATGGAATGCTCACAACCGCGCTGTCAGATCTCCAATTGTACCACGTCACATATCAGCGACCGGTCAGACTTCTTAGACATTTATTTATTTATTTTATTTATTTATTTATTTATTATTACTGGTAATCCAATACGTCCATCCAGGGCCTGTATGGCCTGAGGCCGACGAGTTGGGTCCCTGGATGGACCTGGATTAACGACTGCTGTATGATGGTCACAGCAGACGGGGGGGTGTAGATCGTGAATCAAGGATGGTCGCCCATCCAGTGACTAGCCGTGCCTGATGTTGCTTAACTTCACAGAAGTTGTTTCAGTGAAAGCCCACCAGGCCACGGCCCTAAATTTAGCATAAATTTCACAAATACTTCTCAGTTGGACACCATTTTGAAATTTTTAAGCGTCCAGGAAGACACTAAATTTATTTCGTGGATTTCTTGTCTGGTCAAGTTATATTGTAAAATTCCCTATGATTGGTGTGATTTTAACGGTTAATTGGCTAAGACGTAACATGTGATCACCAACATCATATTCAAGGTTTTTCGGCATAAAAGCAGAGTGCAAGTGAAACTGCCGACAGCATAGCTTGTAAGAGGCTTAGAGTAACGACAGACTTTTTTGTCAAGGAAAAGTTTCATCCAGTTCATCTTCAGTTGAGAGCGACATCACAGAATGAAGTCGCTTACCGGACATAGTGCACAACATCATATCCTTCTGCCGTTAGACCGTTCTATAATCGCGTGGCTTCTCGAAAGTAGAATAATCGAATGGTAAAATTGATGTTTAAGATACTTTAATCCTCTTCGTGGAAACTTGATCATCTTTCATTTCTGACACGTCTCTTTCACATTCTTTATGTAGGAACAAAACTCCACCATTTTACAATCAAATAATCTCGACTACAGACAAACTTCATTTTATTTAATTTTTTTTTTAATTTCGTTAAATGGCTTTTCTATACGCCGATTTTTTTATTTTATCGAGGAAAAATATGAAATATGATTGCAGAAAGAATTTTGAACTACTTTTACAGAAAGTTATTCGAACTATTTCTTCATGCGGACGAACTGTAACTGCTTCACTTGTGACGTCATTCTCAACTAAAGCTGAGACAGGGTATAGTAATAATTCAACGAGCATTGAAAGAGTAGAAGAAAATATTAATGATTGGGATTTTTTTTGAAAGAATACACTAAATAAATAAGAGGGGACTCATAACTGAAATATATGGGGTCCCAGGGACTCAATACACTATAATCTGTCTATAACGAAATTCACGGGGACAAAAAATTAGTTCGTTTTATCCCGAATTTGCTATACACCATAACTCGCTTATAACGAAATTCACTTAGACAAAGAATTTTTTCGTTGTAAATGATATATGGCATGAAAAAACTTATTAAACACTGATTTTGTTTTTAAAAAATTTTATTCAGGATTAGGTTGAAAAAAATCAATCCATGGAGTAAAAACAAAACGAAAAAAAGGTAGGTGTACAAAGAAAATCGGGGAAAAGCATCTTACTGTTCTTTCAATGAATTGAGGTTTGCTGAATGAACAAAATTGTGGCATATTTTAAGTGTGCAGTGCTGTAGTGAATTCAAAGCATAGAGTTCAGGTTTTATGTAACGATTACTGATCAATGGTGCTGTGTTGTTCACTTAGCTTTTATGTAATATCTGCTTATGAGAGTGCTCCGCTTAAAAGAGTGCTCCATTTAGAAGAGTCGTGCATAACTCGAATGCAGTTTTCAGGTGTCATTTTTTGTAAATTAAAAAAAAAACCCAACAAAATCTCGACTTTTTCACAGGAAAAGTCTAAAAATTCTTTCGTTATAACCGAATTTTATAAAAAATTCTTCAGTATAACAAAGCAATTTTACATGTAAATTACATTGGCAGGGTCGGGTCGGAGGAATTTTCCTTATAAGTGAAATTTCACTGTAAGCGAGTTCGTTATAAATGGGTTATGGTGTAATTGTTCTCCCTAAAGTAAACCCTGCATAATGAACGTCCAAATCTTAACAGTTTCCCGATAAAAATAAATTCTGAATTAATAATCTTTTTACTGGGGATTTACTTACGACTTTGTTTTGAGGAATACAGCATGTTCTAAATTGTCACGTTAGAGGCTAAAAATGGCCAAGGCAGCTTTCAGTTCTGTCTGTACATGAATTGATCGCTCTACTTAGAGCACTGCCATCTTTCCTTCAAGCTTTCACTGCACTCCATTATTTTCTTGGTTAACTTTGTACTTATATTTGACCAAATAAGATGCACTACAGATTTTGTATGTTCCCACTGACAGTAATCTTGGTAGCCAAGCCACAGGACCTTCTTGACCAAATATGACGATGTGGAAGCTGTTCCATCAGAAACGTAACCATAATGTGTCAAATTGTGCAGGTGTACCTACTTGCCTTGCCTGATTAGAAAGGAATGTCCATAAATGCATAATGCATAAATTAATATTAAAAATTACCATATTGACTGTTACGAAAGTGATAAAATTAAATTATCCTGGAGTAAATGCTCCAAACATAAGGTAAAGATATTAATGGAAAAATGGAAGGAAAACTTTTGCGGCCTGTATTTGAACCAAGGACGATTCACATTGTTGCCTTGCTGTGCAGTGTCTACGATAGCCCAGTTAGTAGAGGTGACAAGTGTTATACTCATGGGCCCTGGCAGGGGTGGACTGTTAAATTTAGGGGGTCATGGGCTAACCAATGGTATTTTAATAGCTGCAGAAATTGAAGAGGGGGCCCTGGGCTGCAGCCCATAAAGACCATACCCAAATTCAGGTCATGAAATTTTTTCTTCCATTTTTCCCATTAATATCTTGCAGAACAAATACAGTAAAACGAACAACTGTGCCACTATTGCAAAAATACAGTATAATAGCAACACAAGTAATTGATTAAATTCAAGCAAAATGGGGCATTTTAATGCAATTCCTGTTAATGTTTCATTCTGACAGATTTTTCGATTTGAGGTGAGGCAAAGTGAGACAAGGTGCATAAGATCTTATTAGTAGGCAGTGATAAATTGTATTATTCACTGTAAACGAATTCGTGTTGTGTAATTAAACTGGAACAATAAGTAGCATTAACAAACTCTGTGCCCTGGATCTTATAGGTGTAAATATTAGCACAAATGTTTGAAAAAGTGATTACCATGTATATAAATAGAGAAGTATACAGGAAATCTCACTTCATTTCTAAGATAATAGGCTACATTATGAATTCTGATTGGCCATTACAAATATGAAACATTGGTATGATTATGAACCAATTGTAAATATTGATAAATGATAGTAAAATTCTTCTGTGGCTTGATGATTGCAGCTTGGCCTGAATATTCTGTTTATATAGCTCCTCTGCACTATTTCATACAACAAAATGAAACTTCATCCTTACTTCCTCCCACAAGGAGACTCTTACTCGGACTCACTAATCAAATTGAAAAATCAAAAATATATTTAATAAATGAATTTCACATTCTCATACATGTTTAAAAAAAAAATCACGAAAAGAAAAAAGTTATCGATGACTGGATTTGAACCCGTACCTGCAAAATAGGATTCTAGCATTTTACCACTAGACCACCTGAACAAAATAAAAGCTTTGCTACAATTCGGGCATTTATAAAGTGTAGGCAATTCTAACAAACTTTATGAATTTTTTTTCTGAAAATTTGAGAAGTGCGTTGAATGGCTTTGCAAGGCTTTGAATTTGGTGAAAACTATTTGAAGAATATTTTTTATCTAAATCGGTGACTCTGAGTACGTGGAGTCTCTCTCTCTCTTATTCAGCTTACATTTTCCATTACGATGTCTAATCGAAAGATATTTTCCTTTTACAGTGTCCATATAAATAATATATTTTACTTCTTGTATATACATTTCAGCCACGAAGTGGTCGTCATTCAGCTATGAATACCTTTGTGGTGTGTAGTAAGATTGCAATCTCTTGTGCAGTAATAGGGAATAGCAACATCATATGCAAATATAAAGACAGCTAAAAGAAGGGAGAATGATCTTATCACAGAACTTCGACAGTGTTAATGCATTCATGCAAGATGGTTCATGTCCTCACATAACTCATATTGTTAGACAGTTGTTACGGCAAACCTTCACCGTTGCACAGGTTCTCTTTTCCAACAGCTTGACCTCCTCTCTCATCTGATCTTGCCCCGTGTGACTTCTGGTTATGAGGCTTCTTAAAAGATCGGTTTACCGCAAAAAATCCGAAATCTTGCCACAGCTGAAAGACAGCATTTGTCAGCATATTAATGAAGACTTACTGCGTCCAACCTTGGAAAATAGTTTTGCACGTGGAAATTGTTCTGGAAACTTAAGGGAGGCACATATTAAGCTGCCTTTTTTTTTTTTCCACGTAATATCCTTGAGTTCTTTTTAACTCGTCTGAATTTTTAACGATTGCTGTAGATGGCCGGGGGGGGGGGGGGAAGATCGTGAGCCACTGATGAGCCGCCCATCCAGTGACTAGCTGTGCCTGATGTTGCTTAACTTCCCAGAAGTTGTGCTTCAGTGAAAGCCGACCAGGCCATGGCCTCCCTCAATGATACCATACTGTAGAAGCAGAGGATACCTTCCCTCGCTCCTACATGGCAGCTTTGAGATAATTTGCCATGTTACCATACTTTTTGGACACCCTGTATATTACTAGCAGAGGATCCGGTGTTGCCCAGGATAATTACACTTGGCCTCCCCCAGTTTGTAGAATGATTTGTCAGGGTGCAGCACCACCAATTAGTGACCTTTATATACCAATTTTTGTTAATTTAATGAATGTCATGCACATCATAGAATTGTGTATTCTTAGAATTTTACCTCATTTGCACAAGTAGAATGCCCTCCATTGCCCTGGGAAGTTGAATTTTCGATAACCATGAACAAACAAGAAGTAAAATCTATTTTATGTAGAAAGAGGTTTTGTTTTTCTGCTATTTAAGAAATGTTGAACTGATTAAAAGTAAAATATGATAGAATTTGACATTCCTGTGTCAAATTAAGAATTTCTGTGCATGCACATTCACATACGGTTCTTCTCATAACTTCATAATGAAAAAAAAAAAAAAACAACTTATTCTCACTTTTACAAGTTGAGAATAAAATAATTGTTGTGACTTACGGTTACATTGTATACTATTAAAGCTTCTTTCATAAAAGTTAGCCCAGAAAGTAATGCACCACAATTTTTTTCTTCAACAATTATTTTTTGAACACAATGAAACCTATACACACAAAAGAATGGTGTTTCTTCTACACTCCCTAATTTTTCACATAATCTCCATCCCGTTCTATGGCCTTCCTCCAGCGAGACACAAGGGTGCGTATGCCCTGTCGGTACCAGTCCTTGTTCTGTTCACGCAGCCATGTCTTCACTATGCTAATCACCTCTTCATCATCCTCAAAATGTCTTCCACGAATGGCATTCTTCAATGGCCCAAACAAATGAAAGTCTGAGGGTGCTAACTCAGGGCTGTAGGGTGGTGGATGGGATAACACTGTCCAACCCTGTTTCCCAATGTGTTCCGATGTCATCAAACTGGTGTGAGGGCGAGCGTTATCGTGTTGAAGCAACAATCAGCTGGGTTATGGCGTCCACGTCGCTGGAAGCATTTTTTGAGTTTGGTTGGTGTGTTCACGTGTTCATTGATTGGTTAATCACATCAATGACTATGACACCATCACAGTTCCAAAACACAGTGATCATGACCTTACCAGCAGAAGCAGTTGCTTTGAAGTTTTTCTTCTGTGGAGAGTGCAGATGACACCATTCCATCGATTGTAGTTTTGTTTCGGGCTCAAATTGGTGCACCTAGGTTTCATCAGCTGTCATAATCCGGGACAAGAAGGCTTCCCCCTCAGCTTCAAAACGTTGCAGCAACTCAGAAGAAATGTTTTTTCTTAGAGCTTTGTGTTTCTCCGTAAGACAGTGCGGGACCCATTGTGAATGCGTTTTTGTGTAATCAAGAGCACGGATGATTTCACCCACACTTCCTTTGCTGATTGACAGCTCCAGCGCCAACTCCCGAGTTGTTCTGCGTCGATCCTGACGAATGAGCGCATCAACACGCTGCATCTTGTCAGGTGTGACAGCCGAGAATGGCCACCCCGACCGCGGCAACTCTTGGAGCTCCGCCGAACCGCTTTCTGATGGCCTCAGCCTTTGTGTCCAGCGACTAACCGTACTTCTGTCCACTGCTGATGCTCCATAATCTGCACATAAACATTTGTGGATGTTTCCAACCGTTTCTTGCTCTGCAGTGAGAAAGTCAATGATGACACGCTGCTTGTAACGTACATCACTTATGGACGCCATGTTGTTCCATTGCTGTAGGTACGTTATCTGTCGGAAGAAATGGAAACTTTGCACGCACACTCCGAAAACTTCAAAGAATGCATATCGCAAGTTTCGCATTCGTACCATTGCTGAGGACAGAGAAAAAAATTGTGGTTCATTCTTTCTGGGATACCCTCGTATGTCACTTCCAGAAAAAAATAACCAGCGAGAGGTGAGTGCAAAAATACCGTTTTTCATTTTCCAAACACTGGTTAGTCCGTAAACAGATTTAAATAATTAAGTGGAAAAAAAAAAAATACCCAATACGAAATTGGAAGTAAAACCTCTCTAGTGCCGCCTATACAGCCAGAAGGATCAACATAAAATGCGTTATATGGGTATAGTTTAAAAGAAATCAAATTGTATAGTTTTTTATATTGAAATTATTGACCAAAATAAAAAATTTCAATGGATGTGTGTTGTTTTTAAATCAAAGAATGGGATTCTGTAAAAAAAATTATGATCTATTTTTTTTTTTGTTGATGGAAAATAGGAAAAAAATTCCACAGCCTGGATTCGAACCAGGAACCTTCGAATCATGCCACCGACGTGCTAACCAATTGCACCATTGTGAACACAAATGCATTCGCTATTTACATGTCCATTTGGGCTTATCTTTCCTACGGCGTAATATTCATTAAAGAATAACTCAAGATGGCGTATGATTTCCTTTCGGACCACCCACAGTTGCCAGAGACTCCTCAACCCAAAAAATCGGATACTGACACAGACCGGTGTCTATAAACTCACATGCCCAGATTTTGGGGCCAATTACATTGGATCCACAGCTCGCTCATTTTACACCAATGTTCCTGTATCAAGAACGATGGGAAATCCACCTTTGCCCAACATTTAATTAGGCATAAACACAGTTTACTTTATATTGAGAAATACATGGACATCCCATGGAAAGGGAAGGGGAAGATTCTATTATCCATGAAGAAATTGAAATCGAGAACCATCTTCGAGCAAACCATGATAAACAACCAGTTCTATTTTGAGAGAGAAGATGCCATTAATTTCATAAGCAAATTCGACAGGTTTACCGAACCAGATGACGTCACGACTGTCCTCTAATAGCTCTGCAATTTCCAGGCTCATCCACCTATCTGGGTTGAAATACCTTTCACACACGATTGGTGGACAGTGTATCATGCTGACTGTATATTTCGATGTCTTGCCAATTTTTCCCTTTGTAGACTAATGCCTCCGATGATGGCGTAACGCCGAAAGGCGTCAGGCTAATAAATTAGTTTTACCTTGTCACTTGGTCTGTTTATTTCAGTATAGAATCTTTTTATTTGCATTTGTGTGCGGATTTTTGATTTTAAAGTTTATCCTGGCATTTGGATCACCCTGTATATCCTGATAATGTTGGCAATTCATCTGTAGTTCGCCTAACTGACAATGTTTTAATACCAAAATGCATCTGAAATGTTATTTCTTGTTGCATCCGGACCCTGATTATCATTTCTTCAAACTTGAATCTGTTCTAAAGATACTTCAAGCCAACAATCCATTTTTACATAAACATTTGGTGTCAGTTTTAAAGGTTTGCTGGAGAAAGCTAGATATTCATTATGAAATAGCAACAAATCTATTGTTCGTTAAATTGACATAGCAATTACAAAATTTAGAAAACTCATACATTTCTTCCTCTGGAAAAGATAGCTGTCTCATTACAGTAAAAATCTTTTTATCTGGCACCAACAGAACTAAGGTAAATTACCAGACGTAAATTCTAGCCTCACAATCATGTATTCCTCTTCTGCAAATAGTATAAAAATTGCGTGTTGGTTTAAAAAATAATAGATTGGATTCTTTCAAGAGTATACGTGGGGTGGCCATAAAGTCATTACAATCAACATGAAAGAACGATCGCTTTTGAAAATGTATGGTGCCACTGGAAAGCAACATCCCTCAAGTGCTGGAGGATAAAGGCGGTGTTTGGTGCAGTACAACTAAACACCACCAGTATGTCGCAGCCTGTCAGGAAATTGGAGGTGCGAGTCATGATAAGGTTCCTGCATTTGAAGGGAAACAACGCCAAACAAATCCATGAGGAGTTAGTGGCTGATTAAGGTGACAAAACGCTAAGACGCTCCAAGATCATGACGAGATCATCTTCGAGGTGGAGCAGTTCCTCAACAGCCAAATGAAGGACTTCTATAAAAGTAGCATCCAGCAAATGGTCCATAATTGGGAAAAGTGTGTGGCCCTGGGAGGTGCGTATGTGGAGAAAAACTGATGCTACCATCGTGCAGCGTCACCCTATCGTTCTTCTGACTGATAGTAATGACCTTAATGGCCGCCCCCTGTATGTTTTATAAGTCACCCATATGATCTCAGTTGTTTACAATGTAAGCTTTATTTAATGATGTGTTTACAGCATCGAGAAATTCTTACATACAAACAAAAAAGAATGAAATTTTACAGTAATCAAATAACGAGTATTTACAAATTAAAAGCAGCAGAAATATTGTAGATTGGCATACCTTGTATATAAGCGATATTAGATTTTATTTATACATTTTCAGTGATGGCTACAGAAACAAAAGGGCAGCATGGTACGCTCGAAGGCAATGGGGTACTGAATGTCTGAAAGGGGCACTGAATGCAGCTAAATACTTGCTTTAAAGATAATAAAAGTACATGGGCATTTCAGTGACCTATATTTATATTTTTAAGGCATAATGCTAACTTCAGAATCTGTATGCGATTAGGACACCTTAAGGCTTTCTAATTTCTTTTAGGCTAATCTCTTCCTTACATTGTGATGCCAAGAAAAGACATCATCTGTTGGTACAGTCCTCAATAGTTTTTAAAGTATATTTTTCAACAATTTATGCACTATTTTTGCAGGATAAAATTGTGAATTACTATTGCATTAAGATTTTTAAACTTTATACCTTATACAATTGATCTGTATTATCCCTCAACATTTTATTATGCTAATTTAAACATGAACGCTTATTGAGGAATACTTTTTCTCATGGACAAAGCTGTTTGATTTGACAGTAAAACGACCACAGGAAATCACCACACACGAATACAAAAGGCTCGACTTGTCAGCGCAGAGGATAAAAAAGCACAAGGAGTAACGCGATAAACAGCTGGTCACGGCTACCAACTAAACTGATGCAGTTAGTTATATTTTAAATGAATGTATAGTCGGGTTCATAAATGTTTTTACCTAAGTCAAAATTGTTTGGCTTCCTTACAGTATTTCAATCCAGTGAGATTACTTTTTCCAGATGTCTAGTCGAGCACGCTTACTATGGAACAATTCCATTAAGTTTTTGCTTAGCATCGGGGGTAGGCAAGTTTTACGTCACGTGCTCAACTATGTTGACAAAAGGATTATTTTGGCTGTTCTGATTAGAATTTTTGTTTTATTAATAATAAACTAATCTATTTGGTTAATAATGTAACATAAATGGTGCACAGTAACGATATAATTATATGCGTGATCAAGAGATAAGCTGATGCAGCGCTTGTGATGGTGTGTTGCGGAAGTGATTTACAGGTGTAAGTAGAAGCTATTTTCTTTTGACTGCTCAAAAGCTTACAATCTCATTTTTTGTGTGTATATAAAATAGTCAATGACAATTATGCCAAAACCATCCGAAAATTTTTTTTAATTTAATATATAACTAGATGGATCCCGTCAAAGTTTGACGGAAAACAACCCATTTTATTATTAATCCCCTCTCTTTAATTAAAAAATAATAAAATAAAAAATTGTCAGAGCAACAAATAGAATAATCATTATGCACAAACAAATAGAATAATCAGAGCTTAAATATCCCATTATGCACAAAGAATAAGAAATGAGTTATCTATAAAATCAAAATAGCTTTAAACTAAATTTCTCTGAAAGTATTAAACTGATACATAAAGTGTCAGCGGATAAAATGACCAGTTTTTAAAGCTCTTTCTAACGATATAACATTTAACAGAACATGTTCAGAGTTTTTCAGTAGTCACAAGGAAACGTCATAAAATGATAAGGGCTGGATTATCTTTCTGCAAATCTTCAGTTTATTTAAATCAAACCAATGATTGAATATTGTCTCATTACAACAATCCCTGGCTTCTGATGGATTGTCGTAACTTTCTTTGTTGGCTTCAGATGCCCATGTGCAGAAGTGCCAATTTTGCTCTTAAAAAAAAATACTTTGCATTTTAATATATAGGGTTATATATTTTAATAGCAGAGAATATTAAATGATTTGAACAAAAAAGGATTTTTGTAAAAGTAACGGTGATATGAATTAGTGTATATTTTATTAAAAACTAAAATATAGGATAAAGCATGGCATGACAATTAACATGAAAAGTTTTTTAAACCCTTAAATAAACAGATCAAATTGCACACTTGGATGAAAAAATTTTAATCTGTTTATGGTGTTCTTTACATACTGTTTAAAACTTAAACGAAATCAAAAACGCGATAATGAACAACAAAAAAAAAAAAAAATGTCTATCCATATCGGATTCGAACTCTGCCATTCGAGGCAGTAGGCAGAGACTTTAACGATACTGCTGTCAGCTGCTATCGCTTATTATTGTCAGGAGGGAGCATGCGACCAGCACTTCCCAAGCATATACCTGCTACCCTATTTTCATTCAGAAGGGACAGGTCCATTTTAATCTGCTTTGACTCTCAGTACAAGCACCTGATTTTGCAACCGATCAACATCCAGAAAGCTCAGCCCCTATGGAACAGGTAAAAACCATTTTGCACCCAACTGTACGTAGCAGTTTAATTAAAATGTTTAGGCTATAAATCACTCACGCCACAATGATAAGCTCCAATGAATACTAAAGCCGCACATTGTTGGCATTTATTGGTTTCAGTTTCTTGTGTTTGTGCAGCGCTGAGGGGCAGCATGGGTGGGTCAAGGGGCTGTGTGGCAGGGCATGGGGCAGCATGGCGCTGCGCCACGCTGATTTTGCCTAGCGGCATCACTGATTTTATGTACATTTCGACAGCTAAGCTGTCTTCATCAGCATATGAGGAGAATACAAAGTTGAAGGCAATTTATAGGCGAGGATAGCCAATCAGAGAAAGTTATAATAAGAATAAGACAAGCAAATAAACTAGAAATATAATTTTATATTAATGGAATGCTACATATTCAGTAAATTATTCTCAGGGAAAAATAAATTACAATTAACAAACAGTGATGACAAAATCAATGGACTATGTCCCATTTGCCTTAGCTATGCAGATGATATAAATAAAGTAACTAATGTATTCCTATGCATGCTGTTCCAATTGATGAAATGATGCCACTTAATCACGCAACATGTGACTGTTGCCTTAATTGTGATGCCTATATGAATGACTTTTTCGATTCCTATCTTTCAAATCCTTTCTTTCTCCGCAGTGAAAGTGTCTGTCTCCCGTTTGCCACTTTTTGTATGCTTGCAATTGCAAATTATAACCTTTAATGCATTACATTATTATTATTGCTTGTTGTTTGGGGAAACCAAATTCGGATCAAGTCCGGAGGCCAAGTCCCAGAGGCAGACCCAAGAGAGGGCCAAGCCCAAGGGACTCAAATTCAAGGAAGGTAAAAATTACAAAATGGGAGTATTAATGTTTGGGTATAGGAATTTCCTTACTATGTGACATGTGTTTAGAATTGTGGCTTTCTGTAAAGATTTGTATGATTGTGGATTATTATTAATAAAAGTGGGGGGAGGCTGTGGCCTGGTGGGCTTTCACTGAACACAACTTCTGTGAAGTTATGCTACATCAGGCACGGCTCGCCACTGGATGGATGACCATCCGTGATAGCCACTCCTCGCCGCCCCAGCCGCTGCGACCATCATACAGCAATTGTGAATCCAGGTCCATCCAGGGACCCAACTTGTCGGCCTCTGGCCTTACAGGCCCTGGATGGATGTATTGGATCCAATTAATTAATAAAAATTTAAAAAAAATAATAAAAAAATTTAAAAAATTATAAATTTTGAGGATCAATTGTAGTGACATAATTTAAATGTTGAATGATGAGTTTAGTTTATGCATTTTTAGCTGTTAACAGTAAAGCACTTAACACAATAATGAAAATCTCTGTCATTATAAATGTCTGAAATGATTTGATTTCATTCTTTCACAGATGATCATAAATTTTTTTATTATTATTTTTAATATTTAAGATTTATTTCTGAATTTAAGTACTAACATGATTGTGAAAGTCAGCATGCACCAGAAGTTCTTTCACAGCATAATCAGCAGTGACATTGTTTTTTTTTTTGTTTTTTTTTTTCCCCAAGAAAATTTAATGCTATGAGAAATCGGGGTTCGCTAATTCTTCTGTAAACAGGAGTATTTTTTAAATGGTTATTGATTTGCTGCTTTGCTTAATTCATCTTAAGTTCTTTCATTACAATGTAACATATGCTAGATATTTAATTTCTTTTTTCAGTTTGTAATATTGCTCTGTACTTCTATTCTCTTTTTGTTGCGAGGGAACATCATTTAATTATGAGATTGTTAAATCACTCCTCACTATTAAAACACATCTTTCTTTTTAAAAATTTAGGAAGATGATGAATGGCGTGACTTCGAAGAAGAAAAAGAAAAGGATTATACTGGATTAAAGATACAGAACTTACAAATTAGGTTGGTCACTTTTGGATATTAGATTTTTTTTTTGATTTTTTTTTTTTAAAGATAAATGCTCATACTGTAGGGAGATTTCAATGTTACGTGTGTTACATTTGTATAACATTTTTCCATATAAAATGATAAAAATTCTGAGAAATCATTCTATCAATGTGTATATATTTTCTCATAATGCGTAATTATGTGGTCAGAGTCAATTAGATATAAGAGTTTCCTTTTTTTAAAGTATCATTGCTTGTGTGACCACAAGACTTAAATTTGTACTTAAATCTTAGATCTCATTTATTAATTTATTGCTTAAACAATTGAACATTTGCTTGAGTAAATGCAGGGTGACAAGAAATAACAGACACCTATTACTATAATCTGTAAAAAAAAATTGAACACACAAAGAAAGTTGATTTGCATATGTAATATTGTCCATGGTTAGTTCATTTTTATAATGAAATTCCATGTTTTTATTCCCACTCTCTCTTCGCATAAAAAAAAATGCATAACGAACGATCTGAAATTTTGACTCTGTGTAACACTGGAAAGCATCAAATAGAAATTGCTGGATTGCTGTGTGTGCCAAGACAGACTGTATACATTATGTAATTGAAATAGCTTGGGCATAAAGAAAGCGCACCGTGAACACTTACAGAATCAGGATCTCATCAAAAAATGAGTCAAGTGAAATTCAAGGATCTCTGAGAAAAATCGCCCGTGAGATCAGAATCAGTCGCGAATCTGCCCGTCAAATAGCTAAGAAAGCGCTCTGACTAAAGCCCTACAAGCTCCTGAAGGGCCAGTTCCTTAAAGACGACAACAAAGTTGAAAACATGCTGTGCATTCGTCTACTGTGCCACAGGTTCCAGATGGGAGTAGTAACAAAATTTGGGGAGGGGGATTCCTTTGTGCTGCACGCCTGTGAATTTGTGTGTTACTGGAAACTCTGATCAATTATACAGCTGTAGTGTCATTTATTTAATTTTTAACTGTAGTGCCCAGCACGAAAGAAAAAGGAAAGTGGTGCATGTGTAAATGAATAAAACTAGTTCAACCAATAAGAAACGGGCAGGAATCAGGGTATTACTTATTACTGATGCCAGGAAGAAGTAATACCTCGTTTCCAGTCAGTATCTGATTGGTTGAACGATTTTATTCATTTACACATGTGCCAGTTTCCTTTTTCTTTCGTGCCGGGCACTATAAGTTAACGATTCGATATTTCCCTCCAAATTAGAATGTCATTCTTATCAATAATTGTCCTGCAGTATCTAACTTCTACATTAATAACAATAGTATAGAATATTGTAATTTACTTTTATAACCATTCACTATAATTTAACAATTACGTAATTGTATCATAATTTATTCATTGCATGTTTTGACTCTTATTTAACTGACTTCAATTAATTATTATAGCAGTTGTTTAGATTAGCTATATTATTTTTAGTAATTTGCTAGTAATAATTTTAAATACAGTTATTACAATTGATTATAAGTATTAATGTTGATATGTTAATTTTATATATATGATACAAACAAATTAGTTTGTTCCTTATTAATATAACTGCAATGCTTTTCTTCTATATTCATAACAGCTGAATAACAATGTTATTATTTGATATATTTATTTTCACTAGCATTAAATCTTAGCAATTATAAAATCATGACATAATTATTCATTATCCTTATTTGTTTGGTTATATAAGCAGGCTGGTTTGTTCGTTGATAATATCACTGCACACCTTTCGTCTACATTTATATCAACTGTATAATATATTGTTATCTATTCATTTCACCAAAAATTTTAACAGTTTAAAATTGTATCGTAATTTATTCATTATATTATTTCACTTTGTTTAGTTGACTCGTGTATTTATAATTTGTAATTTGTTTATGTATTCATTCAGTCATAATAAGTAATTTATTATTGTCAATTCTGTTATTCAAATGTTTATAAGTTCACATTTTGTTAGTTATTTTGTTATGTTTTGATATTTCTCCCTATTGTTATGATTGCAGCTCTTACAGTCGATGTATTTACGTGTTGATATCAATCAGTTCATTTTATTCAAATTCCTCATTTACTTGGTTGTTAAGATTTCGCTCCACCCGTGTCAATTTCTCCCGAGATTGACTGGGAGTGAAAAAGGAACCCATTTGGGTGCAAGTAGCACCTCCACCAACCGGGAAGTGATGCGGAGGTCAAGCCATAGCCTCCTAGAAACTACCAGGTCTGCTTATATTTATGGACACTTGCACATTCTCTCACATTTTAAACTTGTATTTTAACGGAGGATGGTGTAATTACCGAAACACATTTTAACGCAATACAGAAGAATTTTGTTGCTATTGGAACCTAAGTTTCTACATTTATTAAACAATTTAAATAGTAGAATATTACGGGGGGTTACGATATGATTATGAACTATAGGGTGTATCTGAAACCCTGTCACAAACTTTTAGGGGAGGTAGTATGGATGATTCTAAGCAAAAAAGTTCATATGAACATGGGTCGGAATTTGAACGATAACTGAGATATGAACAGAAATAAAAATGCTGCCACTAAGATCAACAAGTGAATAACTCGCTTTCTACAACATCTAAAATGATAAAACTTGGGAGAATAATAGGGTACATAAAATTGTGTATACTGTTAAAATTTGAACGAATTCCAACGAGTAGTGTCCGATTTACGCAGTCAATATCATAACACATGGTGGTTAATAATGCTGATGTTGGCATAAAAGTGTGTAAAGGATGAAAATGCCCAACATCAGCCGACCTAATTCTTGTGCCACAGCCCAAAAAATTTTGCTCCCTCTATATAATCTTACGCTTGAAGGTTCTTGGCAGAGACGTGAGTGCCTGTAGCAACGGTGAGGTCTATGGCTGGCTGTCTAAGCTCCCCACCTTTTCACTGAAAGGGTACGCATCAGTCCTCCCGAGCTATTGTGCTCCTTAGACAATCACCACCTAAAGCACATCGTCTAGTATCAGCCACACTTTTCAAATGATGCATTTTTCAACACCCATGGCTGCTGCAACTTCTGTTACACTTTGCCTGCCTGGAGCCGTCCAGCAGCTCGTTCTCAGTCATAATCACTCAGATGACGTCTTCACATGAATTCACCATAACACTCCACTGCTGTTGATTTCGACTAAACCACAGTTTACAAGACACTTGCCTTTTATTCAATTTATTTAAACTGCTGAACAGTAACCTCTTCAGTAATTTGCTGTAAATTTCTGGTATGCATCCCTGTAACGAAGAACCTTATGTTTCATAGCAATTGTCAAGCGCTATAGATTAGGTATTTGGTAATTTTAGAATTTGAGATTTTTTTTGTATGCAAGCTAAGGTCCGTCCAGTGCCTCAGAAATTCTGAATTGGCTAGTCAGAGATAGATATCATTATGTGATTGATCCATGTCTTGGTGTACATCTTATTTACAGAGCGTTTTTCACTTTTTATGTGGTAGTTTAAATTGTATATACAAGGTTCGACAATTAATAAACGAGACTGATGCTACTTTGAACCTGTGTGACCATGATGATGCGAGTTTTCAATCTATAAACTATCCTTGTTGCCATGTGTGCAAGTTGAAACAATAAAGTGCGTGTGTCTATGTATTCTCGTGCTTCAACCGCACCTAATCATTAGTTGACATTCCAATATTAAACATGGAACAAAGGGCAAACTTTAAGTTCTGTTTTAAACTTGGGAAAACGCTATGGAAAGTTAATAAAAGTTGGTGATGATGCACTGTCTTGTGCACGTGTTTTCAAATGGTTCGCTAGATTTCATGATGGCCAGGAAGAGCTAAAAGACTGCGAACACACGTGACGTCCGAAAAATGTTCGAATGCAGAAAACAATTGAGAAGGTGAGAGAACCTTTGTTAAGTGATCAGCGAATGAACCTAAAAATGATGGAAGAAGTGTTAAACATTAACCGAGAAACAATTTGCCAAATATTGACAGATTAGGGCAAAGGAAACTGTGTGCTTGGTTTGTGCCACATTTCTTAACTGATGAGCAAAAAGGAAACTGTGTGGACACTTCATCGCGGAATTCATCGCGGCCGCAGATGCTAACCCGAACTTTCTGGATTCAACTATGACGGGACGAAACCTGGTGCTGTCAATATGATCCCGAAACAAAACGACAGATCATGGACTAGAGATCCCCAACATATCTGCGAAAACTGACACCTTTCCGCCTGGACAAACGATCAACAAGGAGTACTACAGGGAGATTTTGCAGCATCTGATTAAGAGAATCCATTGAGTACAGCTACAATTTCATGCAAAAGGGAGTTGGTTCTTACTGCACAATAATGCCAGACCGCACACCATAGTGCTTGTCCAAGAGTTCTTAGCCAGTAACGGAATTATGGAGCTTTATCACCTTCCCTATTCCCCAGATTTGTCTCCACCAGACTTTTTCCTCTTCCTAAAGGTGAAAACAAGTCTGAAAGGACACAGATCTGAGAATCTAGAGACATCAAAAAGAACATTACAGCCGAACTTGGAAGAGTTAAGACAGAGGACTTTAAAGCATGTTTCCAAATTGAATGAACTCTGCAATAAGTATGTAGCCAAAAGGTAACTACTTTGAAAAATATTGGACAGTTTTGCCAGAAATATGTCTTCTATTTGTTAAATTGCTCCAGTCTCGTTTATTAATTTGTCACTTGTAGTAATGCTCCATTTTAAAATTAAAAAATAAATTAAATTTGAGAATACAATTTAACAAAGCCCCCATAATTTCATTATGTTGATACCGGTAGTGACTGGTTTATGCTAGTACCAGTCCACCCTCAGTCCAAACTTGCAGGACAGACTACAAGTGATTATTAATGTGTCCATCCTTTGTTGTATTTGACCATAGAGTTCAGCTTTAATTAGGGGCAAGCAAACTTCAGTATGAAAAACCATATGACATATATTTACAATTATTTTATAAAAATATGCTTCTTTACAAGCTATTTTTCTTTGTTTATGTTCATAGTGATACAAAAGATGACGACTATGATCGTGATAATTTAGAGCAAGATGAAGATGGAGAACCAATGAAAGTTAGGGATTCCAATTTTGGCCCTTGGAACAAGATTACTCCAACCATTGAACCTACACCACGTCCAGAAACACCACCACGTAAGTTTATTTTTATAAGAACATTTTTTTGTATATAGACAATGTGCCACGAGTAGTTCATGTATTTATCCGCATACTGGTGCTAGTAGTAAAACGCCATTACAGTCATTATAAGCAGACGATTTTTGAAAGAGACGCTGATCTGCTTACCTCTATTCACATGCTTACTGAAAGATCTTTTCCTGTGTTTTATTCCTCGTGGTCTTCGTGTTTAATTAAATATATAAGGAATTATACAGATATGTACGATAGTGTGCAAATTAATGTGAATAAGAAGGAAATTTCTGTTTTTTTATTGAAACATGGAGTAATTATATTAGTAAGTATTTTAATACAATACAGTAAACAGCTGAGAGTAATCAGTTACATATAAGCTGTAAATCAGGCCTGCCAAGCTCAGGAAATCATATTATGTGAAAATTCCCTCTTGTTCACATTAATTTTCACACTGAGCCTGGCAATTAAATAATAATTTTAATTTATGTTACAATAATAAATTTTACAATACGATTTCAGTTGTACCATCGGCGTCACTTAACGCATTGTCTCATCAAGCATAGACTTGTGTTAAGATAGATTGGAAGTAAGATTCTGTTTATGGCTGGTCTGGGAAGAAGATCTTGCAGCCATCGGAAGATCTTCCAATCTGTTTAAAGTTGAATATACTAAAAGAAAAGGGTTGTTTTGGTGCCCTTGTACAGATGTAGCAGAGAAATGGAATATGGGCACTAAACACCATGTTTTTCCAAATGAAGTGAAAGACAAATCCGCAGATTCCAGATAACAGAAGGTCCCACAAAATTAAACAATTCCTTACCTCTCAAACTTGAAGACCATAAACAAATGAAATCGCATTTAGAATCAAGAATGGATCCAGTGGTTACTACAGTACTTGCAATGTCAATTATAACTTGATTGCACAAAATGAGAACTTTGTAGTTCCTTGAATGGACAAATGACAAAATGAAAAGTGTCTGCATACGATATGATAATGAATACATCGATAAACATGTTAGTCGTTTAAGGCAATTTTATTTTAAATGTATGTTACCCAGTATTGTAGCAAATTTTCATCAAGGAATTTTAAATATGAATGGTGAATATCGTGAGTTTTGTAAAACCTAAATAAAATGTTTTTGCAAATTAATTTTTTTTTATTCACATCGGAAATGTTTGAAGCATGAAGGAGGCCAAGCAAATCATTTACTGTTTTAACGCCACCCGGGATTCAGTGCATTCTTCAATTCTCCATACATAGAAAGTGTGATAGGTGTTTTGACAATTTACTATTGCACATATATTACCTGTACTCTTTTGAAAAGGCATTTGAGCAGGAAACAAAACTTAAACAAGCTGTCAAAAACTAAAACCTTGCACTGACATGCGCCACTGAGTGCACAAAAGTCAAATGACTGCAATGGCAGACAGTGCAGCAGAGATAGCGCCACTCGGTGGCAAAAGCGATCGGCGGCACATTGTCTATTGATTTCTACATTAAAAAAATATAATACAACTGAATTCTATAAACATCAACTAACTGCTCTAATAATGATAACGTAATAGCTGCATTAGAACAGTTGTTGACTGTTACTTTTTTTTTTTAGGCTGAAATAATAACAACAAAGAATTCTAGCTTTTAATATTATCGTACATACTTGCTTATAAATCGAGATATTTATTACTTAAAAAAAAAAAGATAGACAGAATTCAGCTTATATGATGAACACATTTTTTTCACTGATGAAAACAATATTCAACTTTATGCAATCGTAAACATGTGCACACATGATAATGAATGAGTGCTAGACTGTATCTCAAAACATAAGCACCATATAGGCAGAGCATGTAAAGCTAGGACCCACTGTGTGTATACAAGGTAGGTTCGAAAAGTTCCAAACTTTGCTTTGGGACACAGCATATTTTAAGCACTCTGCCTTCAAAGTAATGAATGCCCTTAGGCAATTACAGTAGGCCCCTGTTTTACGTCCGTAATCCATTCCGGAACAGTGGATGTAAAACGAAACCCGATTTCCCATAGGGTCCCATTATAAAAAATTTAATCCGTCCCAGACATAACAAAAATTGACCCTCCCCCCCAATTGTTCCTACAGTAAAAGAAGGCAGAAAATATGCACTCGCCAATACAACACTGCACAATAAAATCTTAAGTTATAATCTGTGCAAATAAAAATAATTTTGTCACCTTTAAAAAATTCGTGAAGAGGTTAACTGAGAAAGGGCCTAGGTTCACACAATTTTTTTAAACTGTCTGAAACAAATAAGAAATCAACAACAACTAGGCCTACAACTATTGAAAAAATGAAACAAGACATCACAGAAACACTGAAAAAATACAACCAAAAAGCACCCTAAACACTTTTTCTGCCCCCCACCCCCGTGGTTTTTTTTTTTTTTTTTTTTAATACTGTTTTTACCATTTTATAGGAAAACGCAATATTGTGCATCTGTGCCCTTGAATTTTTGCGCGTGGGCGAACAGCAGGTGCGGACGTAAAACGGGTTGTTTTATTTTCAGATTTCCGCCGGCAGACGTAAAACTGGGGCTTACTGTATACTGTAGACACTTTTGCCAAAATTCATAGATTTTGTCAAAGGCGGGCTGTAGACCTTTGTTTGCCACCTTCTGAGCTTCTGTCACAGATCCAAAGATGTGGACGTTTGCAGCAAATGGCATCACATGTGTCGCAGAATGTCCATGTACATTTCTTTGTGAACTGTATGACCCTCCAGTATGAATTTCCTTTGCAATGAAAAAACCCCACAAGCATGACCTTTTCTTTGGAGTGGCCAACACAGTTGGACTGAAAACATACGGTTTTAATATTACTGTATATACTCGCATATACAAGAAGTATATTACTGTAAATCAAGAAGTTTATTACTAAAAAAAAGTTTTAAAAAATGTATTCATCTTATAATGAACATAAAACAGTATTCATTCACTGATGAAAACAGTATTCAACTTTAAGCACTCGTAAGCATGTGCGCACACGATATCATGCGGTAGACTTGATCTCAAAACCCAAGCGCCATATAGGCACAGCATCTAAATACACTGCTGGCAAAAAAAAATGCAATACCTAAAAGGAATGGGTCGATTTATTTGAAATTTTGCACACATGTAGCATCGGTGGCATACAAGAAATGATTCAAATTTCTAGACAATATGTCCAGAAGAACGTTGTACATGGTGGCTTCCATGCCCCAGTAGACCACATTAGTAGGTTGTATAACCGCCTCGAGCTTGAATGCAGGCTGGACCCTTGCATCCATGTGGTTATAAAGATACTGGATGTCGTCTTAGGGTAAGTTGTTCCAAGCCTCCTGAACATGCTGTTAAAATTGTGGAATTATTGCAGCTGGTATGCGGCGACGATGAATGTTACGTCCCATTATGTCCCACATATGCTCAATAAACCCCTAGTCTGTAGATCATGCTGGCCAGGGAAGTAGTGCCACATGCTCTAAGGCCTGCAAGTTAACACGGGCAGTATGTTGGACGGGCATTATCCTGCTGGAAAATCATGTTACCCTCTTGTTGCAAGGTGAGAAGAACAGGTTCACCAATCTACTGGATGTACCAAATGCTGTTCAATGTTCCATCTACAAACACTAAAGGTGATTGCAAGTTGTAACTCTCACCCCACACCATTTCCAGGGGTTGGACCTGTGTGCCGTAGACAGATGCACCGTGGAGGATGTTGCTCTTTGCCGCACATGTACACGTCCATCACTGGTGTACGGGCTCTCATCACTAAAGATCACAGACCTCCATCCGGCTTTCCACACGGTGTGTTTGCAAAAGTGAGAATCTGGCTAGAGGGATCCATGTTACAAGTAGATTACTGTATTTAGCTTTTTATTTGAATTTCCTGTCGCCAAAAGCTAATAAGAAAATAACTTCTCAAAAAGTTGGCAACATCAAAACTGGTTCGTTCTGACGAAGTTGCATTTTTTCTGATCATTTACTAAATTTAACAGATGAATATTTAAAAGGCTCCAAAATTAAATTGCTCGTCTTTATTCAAAATTCAGTACTGTACAACATAAATATCAGCAGACAGAACAGTAATTTTTTGTTTTTTTCTGTATGTTCTTGCATATTTTATTTCTCATGATGAGTCAAAAATGGGGATTGCATTATACAAGAGGATACAATTAATTTTTCCTGGTGTTTTTTTTTTTTTTATTATATATATTGGCATTTTTTTTTTATATATATATATACAAGATGAGCATTATAGTAGAATTAATCCAGGTCCATCCGGAGACCCAACTCGTCGGCCTCAGGCCGTACAGGCTCTGGATCTACGTATTGGATTCTAAAATAAATTAAATTAAAATTTATTACTTATTTATTTTTAATAACTATTATTTAAATCGCATGTGGAATTTTTTTTTTTTCCTCCCCCACGTAATCACCTGATGTCACAAATCGCTGCATTGAGAGTTACGAAAATTGATACGAAAATGTGACATTTTTGCAACAGAATAACAAAGATTTTAGAAAATGAAAATTGTTGTAGCATTCAGCAGTGCAGTTTTTCAGATAAAATAGGGGGAGTTGTTGTCGGTTGGTCTTTAAATAGTCCGTTTTAGCCATTTTAATTCCTTAACATACTTGGACTATTTGAGGTATTAATAAAAAATGTGCAGCGTGGAAGGGAAGTTATTTTTATAAATTTTAATGTATGGTTAAGTAGATATTCATTTTTCTGATATCAGCTCCAGTTGAACCAAAAAAGAAGGAAGAAGGAAAATCGGATGTTTATCGACCGCCACATGCACGTAGTACTCCTGGGACAACTCCTTCTGCAAAAGCAAAACAACAATCCAATGCAGCTCCTGAAATCTCAAGTGATTTTCACTTTCCTACATTATCTGCTGCAGCTGAGACACCGAAAGCTGGAAAGAAAGGGTTAGTATGAAATTTTTTTTTTTTTTTTTTTTTAATTGCTGTCAGTTTAAATTTAATGATTACAGAATAAAAGTAAGATTATACAGTCAATTCTCGTTAATCCGAAATTGGTTAATACGAAATTCCGGTTAATAAGAAAACATTTTGTGGCCCGTCCCCGAAAAAGCAATTACTATGTAAAATTCTCTGCTTTATACGAACATATTTTTACTAAAATACGGTTTATACGAAATAAAATTTCATAATTTTATTGAAAAATAGTACTTTTAGGAACAATTTTAATGATAAAATTTCAGATTTTGAAGTGTAAATTTAATAAAAATAATTTTCAAAGTCATTTCATATGCGATTGCTTCTGAATTACAGTATTCGAATAAATGAATACTCGATTTTTTAATCAGTCGATAATTTTAGTCGATTATTCGATAAAAAAAAATATCGGTTATTTAGTCGAATTTTTCAAACTAACGAATCACGTGCTTTCAAACTAACGGAAAATCTGATTCGCGAAATCTGAATCACGTGCTTTCAAACTAACGGGAAATCTGATTCGCTAAATCTGATTCGTGAAATTGATGGCGTCATCACCTCTGACACATTAACCGACGAAGAGATCGTGCAAGAATGCCTGGACGACAAGCAAGATGGCGTAGACGAAGAGAGTGATGATGACGACGAACGAATTCAATCTGCTCCATCAAATCAGAGAATGTTAGAATTGATGGAGGAAATTAAAGCTTACATATTGTACAGTCAGGATGTTCCTGAAGACTTATTTACATTATATTGTAAAATCAATAGTGATTTAGAAAAAAAAATTGTTTTAGCGCGAAAACAAACTGTCATTACAGATTTTTTTAGGAGATGAATAAAAATTATTTCTAACTTAAAGTATTTTATTTCCGTGCTTATTTCATAACACTTTTAGTATTGTTGGTTTATACGAAATACGAATAATACGAAAAAATTTCTGGGTCCCCACGATTTCGTATTAACGAGAATTGACTGTAGTTAACAAGGGTAATGGTCCTTGTTTTACTTCAGAACAGAAATTTCCTAACAAATAATTTTATTGGTTTTCTCTTGTACAACATAATCTATTTAAAAAAAATATAAAATCTTTAAAATGAAAAAGTGGTATCCATATTGATGTAAAAATTTTTAGAGAAACCTTAGATGAGCAATTCAATAACATAAACTCACACAAAATGAAAGAAAAACCACCGATAGCGCCAGAAAAGTTCAGGAATATACAGGATGGATAGATTTGCTGTATCTATGAGATATATGATTGGGTGTTTATTTTGAAGCAACAGGACATTATGTCTACTGACAGGTGCTTACTGTTTACTGCAGTTTTGCATGCATCTGCCTCATATCATTGCTGTTATGTTTGTGTTTTTCACTTAAGGTTTTCAGATATTTTTCATTTGGACGAAATATCTTACTGATAAAAAAATTCATGATGGATGCTGTTTTTTGTGAATTCATCGCTGTGAGTTTTGGGTACAGAATTTGAGTATGCAAGAGCTTACCGTATATACTCGTCTATAACCCAAATTTTTTTTTCCAAAAAATGGCCCCTAAAAACCACATTCAGTTTATGCACAATCAGAGTTGATGAAAGTGCTCTTCAAATGAAACCACCACGTTTTTACCTTCTATTTTTATGCTTGAAGGATTTTACTCATTCTTTCATTGCAATACATCAATACAGTAACCTAAACAGTTGTTCAATAGATAATGAATTCAAAATGAAAAATCAAAGATTCAAGAACATCAAAAAATTCGATATCAAAACTTTTCGAACATCGATACTATCGCCAAACACTAGCGCATACAGTTTAATATACCTTATCTTGTACAGAGGGTAGATTATCGCAGAATGATAATCTGCGGCACTTACTCCTTCGAGGGAATTTTGCGCCATCCCAGTAACTAACGGCTGCTATGAGATGACAGTAGCAGCCGGGACCGACGGCTTAACGTGCCCTCCGAAGCACGGGGGGTTAATGATGGAAGAACTGCTGGTGGACGGACAAACCAGTGGCTGTCACCAGCTGCTGGACATCCAGCACTGGTCACTCAGCTAATGGGTCAGACTAAAGTCCCCCAACAGCTGTGTCCCAAATAGCCATCCCACCCAGCAGTGGTCCTCAAGCCACTGGCTGTCACCCAGCCAGCAGCTGGCTGTGCCTGAAGGTGCTTAACTCCATCGATTGGCGAGCCGACCGACGAGACAACCAGGCCACGGCCACCCCCAGCATTGTTCAAATATAGACAATATACAGTACATTAATTAGTGCATTATGCCAAATCTTTTTCCTCAATTTTCCATCCACTTTTCCATTGTCGTTTCTCCATCCGTACACCACTTTTGATAAGTATTCACAATGACTGCACGTGAACAGCTCACAAAATGCGCCATTTCCAAGATCGACTTTCTGAGGTGCTTGGCCATCACAATCTGTCCTTTTACGAAATCTGAATTTTATTATTGCGCTTGAAACACATAGGTTTGTAATATTTGATGCTTTGCTATTAACATTTATAAGGGGATTAATATTACATTTTCACATTAAATTTCCCCTTAGACAAACGTTGCTTCGATATCCAAACATTTGTTTCCAAACTAAGTTCGGATACCAAGGTGCCACTTTAACATAAAGAACAAGTTGTGAACTATACTGATAATTTACTCTGTATTTTTTAATATCCAGATAATATATCTTTTCTGGAAATTTTATTTTTACCCAGAATATCCAGATAAGCTTAAATATTACAGAGTGGCCACAAATTAGGGATATATCAGAGAATTAAAAAATTTGGTAATGTCAGGGATTTTTACAACCGCAAGAAATACAATTAGAGCTGTATGGTTCCGTCATTTGTGACTGGGCTTCTGATTGGTTGATTTGCATATCAAATACGGTAACTTGTGCAGCTGTTTGCTGATCAGTTTCTTCTAGGAAATAGGCTTTTTTAACTGTAATCAAATTTTTTAAACTGTAGTCAAATTTCAAACTTTATCTAGTGAAATTTGACTGTTTTATTCAATATTCAAAGCGATGCTCCTCTTGTGCTCATTTTGTATACTTGTTTGTCTTTGTCCTGGAAAATGTTATGAAACGATTTGTGAGAGACAATTTATTCTGATAAAATGATTATACCGGATGAGGACCGTTATTTACTGCCTGCTGAAGCAAAGATTGGATATGGTAATCGAAGAGCATTGAGAGATATCTACAGAAAATTACAGAAGATGAGATTCCGTAAAGAACATAATTTGACAAAGTTTTGGAATGCTCAGCACTTTCTTTAAACAGGCACAAGCAGTGGTATGTTGAGAGACAGCAGTTGCCACCATAGCTTAAATTTGCAATGTACACTTGTTGACTGTCTTTATGGACAATAACGGAATTAATACAGAACTTGTAGACCAAGTAGATAGGGATTTTAGACAATTGTGTGATAATACTTCTGTGAAAGAAGAGCTGCAAGGATTTTCTAGATTGATTATGTATGTTCACCTTTTTTAGAGACGATAGAGTGAGGAAGAAAATAATTAAAAACAAAATTTTAACGTTGACATCATAAAAACTACGGAAATTTGCTAGTAGAAATTGTTGTCTTCTATTTCGGAATTGCTGGAGATGACTGTTTCAGTATTTATAAAATTCTTCATCTTCTACAGGGTGGTGCATAATTAAGTTTAGGTATTTGACAGCCAATAACTCCATTGTAGAACACAATTTATTTAATCAGTGAAGTGGTATACATCATCAAAGGATACAAAACTTCTCCATGTGTGGTTTTCCAATGCAATATCAATCTGTGTTCATCGAGATTAATTACCGCTTGGAGGTGCAAAGCCACATGCCTTGCGACAGAAGTCAATAGGAATCGCGTTAAATTCTTGGGTTATCAGTTCCTTCAGTGCCTCGATGCTGTCAATGGGGTAGGCGTAGATTTTCTCTGAGCTATTCTCCTCACTTTACGGATTTTATATACTTTGCTCCGTTCAGAAGTTATAGGCTGTCAAAAACCTGAACTTATTTATGGGCCACTCTTTATTTATATGATGGACAGACTGACTGTTAAGATTTTTCTAAAAAGACTGAATGCCTTGTGGTGAAAATGAAAAATGATGCTCTTATAGGGTGTATTTTTTTGTTTATATGTTTATCCGGTTATTACAAACGATTGACCCAATTTCATAAATTCGTTGTAGCTTTATTTTTTGTCATAATACAAGGTTTCTATATGTGCCCCTCTAGTTATTTTCCAGACATCAAGTCTATAATTAAGTTCATCCCATACCTTGTGAAACATGTCCCTATCAATCTTTTGAAAACCACTGTTGATGCGAACTTTCAGTTCTGATAGGTTTGTTGGTAGAGGAGGCGTAAACACTCATTCATCTTTCACTTAACCCCATACAAAAAAAAATTGCAAGGGTTAGAGACTGATATGAACGAAACTCCAGCGCAACAAAATAGCTCATTGCTGTGCTCTCGTGGCATAAATCGGAAGCAAACCTGCAACAACAAAAAAAACTTTTTTGAGGTTATTCTATACGTCTGCAAAGTTTTGTGATAATATACCAAAAAATAAAGCTACAGTGAATTTATGAAATCTGGTTAATCATTTGTAATAATCCTGTATCTAAATCAAAAAGAAACCTTATGTAGATAGTGATAGTGTAAGGACAAAAGAAAAATACTCTATCAAATACTCTTTTGTCCTTACACAATCCTGTATGTATAAGTTTTTGAATGACTAAAATCTTAAATTCCTGTATTTTATCTTGTATTCTTATTTCACTAGCATTTTTATCCTACTTGTTAGTATTCTCATTCTTTCCGATTCGCTTATCACATTCTACTAATCATGGTCATGATTTAACCAATCACAACTATTTTACCACCATAGTTTATAGTTTTAGCAAATTACTTTTATTTTGTTTCCAACCAGTCAATGACGGTTTATACCATCATAATCCACATACCGTATGGTTATAATTAAAGTTCCCCACTTCTACACGGGCTGCAAACTACGTTATTGCACGGATAGTGATGAAACTTTGTGTATAGGCTATGCAGAGCATGGGGAAGAGAATTTCAACAGAAAATTTATTAGTGCAGACGGTTGCCACCAGAGGAAAAAGTGGCACTGTGTGAAAAGCGCAATACGTGAGTGAACAACCAATGTGCAGAGGTCACCATGCCATTGGGAAAGAAAGAACGTGCACTCCTGGTGAAGCTCTATTACCAGAACAGCAGCAGTAGTGCAACAGCACTGCAAGAATATCGGCCTGTGAAAGGATTGTGAACAGGATCCATGACTGTGAGAGGTTTACGAAAGATGATGCAGAAATTCGAAGAGACTGGGGAATTAGATATGCTGCCTGTTCGCCAGATCTTCATCCATGTGACTTATGACTATGGGGACCCTGAAGGATCGTGTTTATCATGGAGGTAGTTCAGACATTGCCTGAATGAAAGCCTACATGATTCGTCATGTTGCAGCCATTTCACGGCAGACACATTGTGCACTAGTAAATTTTCCGTTGGAATTCTCTTCCCCATGCTCTGCATAGCCTATATACATTACAAAAGTGCAATAACGCGGTCTGCAGCCCATGCAGAAGTGGGGAACTTTTTATTTACAACCACCTGGTATAAGGCGTCTTGCAGGCCTCTTCATTTGTATCCTTGATAAAGGCGAAACCAGTCGGAATTCTGGGTTATCTTTCCCGTTACGTACCGTGAGGCCTCCATCAATTTCATTAAAATCCTAGAAGTAGAATCCGCAAAGAAACTGTGGACACAATGATCAATCGAGTGATAAGAAGAAACCACAAGTCCACAATAATATTATTGCCAAAACCTGGATATTAGTGTAGATTTGTGGTTTCTACTCATCGCTCGATTGATTGTTCATTAAAATCCTATTAGGTAATGGTGTATATAAGTAATTCAAGAATTTTTTTTTTAATTTTCTGGAATTATCACGGAATTTTTTAAGGGTTTTTCGTAGCCACCCTGAATATACAGGGTGCTTTTAAAAGGATGTCGTGAGATACCTAGCGATGTTCTGCACCTTAAAATAAACATAAGTTTCCTCATACGTTTTGCCGAAATTACATTCCTTAAAGGAGCAAACAGCTTGTGAAGTTTGGTTAAAACTCCACCCATAACGTAAACAAAAGCGCATGAAAAAAAGTAAACACCACCACATGTTCCATTAATAGGTTTCTGCGCACTACCACTGCAATAATGTGTTGGCCCTAAACCTAACCATTCTCACAACCCACTGAAAGATGTGTAATTACTAGACCTCAGAAATGAACTTGTCTTGATTGATAAGTTGGTAAACAAGTAATTGCCTTGACAATCAAGAAACATATCAGTAGTAAACTGCATGTTGTATCCAAACCTCATTTAGGCCTATGTAAATGATCATTGTCGCGATTTTGTTAACGCAAGATTTCTTAGTTTTAAAATCGCGTGACAATTGAAAAAAGCATGTTTAATAGAAGTATGTTTTCGATCACACATTTCCATTAGTCTAATTTGGCTTTCCTGTGAGGGTGGTTGAGTTTTAGGCCCAACACATTAGTGCACAGGAGGTCGTTGAAACCTATTACATGATGTAGTCCTAAACTCTTCATAATGGAAAAATGTGATGGTGTTTTTTTCATGCGCTTTTGTTTACCGTATGGGCAGAGTTTAACCAAACTTCACGAGCCGTTTACTCCTTTAAGGAATGCAATTTCGACCAAACGTATGAGGAAACTTGTGTTTATTTTAAGGTGCAGAACATCGCTAGGTATCTCGCAACATCCTTTTCAATAGCACCCTGTACATTATATAGAGCAAGTCAAAATGATGGACCCGATTTCAGAAGTTTACTTTGTGAAATCTAATGAACATATGGTATTGTTAGACATGTGCTACAAAAGGTAACTGTTCAAAGTTTACTTCAAGCACATTACATCACAGGTGTTCTATGTGGGCACCTTGCATAACCCGACACATATCAAGCCAAACCTTTCATAGCATGTCGCAGTCAATATTAGCAATGGCTGCAGTGATACAGGCATGCAGGTCATCCAATATTGTTGGCAGTGGTGGTACGTACTCATGATCCTTTACAAATCCCCACAGGAAGAAATCACATGGGGTCAAGTCGGGTGAACGAGGTGGCTAACGAAGGGTTACGCAAGGTGGTCACATAGAACACCTGTGATGAGTTGTGTTTGAAGCAAACTTTGAGCGTTTACGTTTCGTAGCATATGTCTCACTTTTCAATACGTTCATTAGACATCGGGTCCATCATTTTGACTTGCCCTGTAAAATAAACTGGGTTATCGCAGATTTGGATAACAGGTAAAATCTGTATTCTTATAATTAATGTTACTAATTATTATTTTTTTTTTGTAATTTGAAATTAGGGATAGGACTCCGGACTCGGAGAAGGGTTTTGAATCTGTTAAACGAGGCTCAAGGACAACCGAAGAAGTTATTAATAGAGGACCGAAACTAGAACTAGACAATAAGTATAATGCTTTAAGCCATGGTGATCAGAGCTGAATGCTTGCTAACCATTAATTAAAAATACCATTAAGACTATTATAAAGAAAATAATAATAATAAAAATACAAAGGTCGTGGAAAAAATTTTTAAATGCAGAAGAACTTGGATATTAAGGCCTAGAAATGCATCTTTGTGTTTCTCTTCAGTAGAAGTTATCATTTGTAAATACATCCCAAAAAGAAGAAGAAAGCTAAAACTGTCAAATTATTTTCATGATTTATATATCAAAATCTTAACATTTTTAAAAAAATGAAATTTATTTATTTTATTTAATCAATTATTATCTTAATTGCAATGAATCAATCATTCATTAGAATATTTATCTGCATAATACAAATTAAAATACTAATAGCAATGGTAATTTTTTTTTTCTTCTAATTTTTATAGCCATAAAATTTTACTTTGTTAAATACATTTGCATTATTTTCAAGCATGCTTTTTTGTTTGTTTTTGGTATAGTATCTTTAAAAAGTCAATAAACACTTTTTTCCCCTTTGTATTATAGAATTCCAATTTTGTAATTTTTTTATTATTTTTTTTTTTATTTTTATTTTTTATTGTATGCAACAATGCCCATATTGAGTTTTTCCAATCACTCATTCCAGAGGAAATTTTTCAGTTTTGAAGTATTTTCATCTTGTCAAATGATATGAGTAAACACAAAACTGCATGATGGTCAAAGGACGATGTCTTGGTGGATATGGTTGGGAGGTCTTGCTCTACAATTATTTAAAAAAAAAAAAAAAAAAAGAAAAGAAAAGGAAAAAAAAAAAGAAAAAAGCCAAAAAAAAATAAATAAATAAATCATGGATGTATTTGCACTTGACATAAGTTATGGCCATTTTTTGCAGTATTAATAAATTAAGATGAGATACCTCATCTAATTTTATTAATTATACAAATGTAAGTTTTTTAAGATATGTATTTAAGGAATGAATTTCTTTGTTTTATTTAAAATTTACAATTAGATAAATAGCAATGATAATGCATTTAAATGTTGGTTAATTTATTCCATGCTGAAGAGAATCAATTTTTATGATAAAATGAAAAGTTTACTTCCTTAAGATTTATAATCACACCCTGAAATTTAATTTACTTTGTAAATATTTGGGAAATACCTCAGCAAATCAAATGACTGTCATCTTTATATAACTTCAATGCTGGAAATAGTAACTTGTTTACCGATTAAAATAAGCAAAAGCTAACCCTCAAATCATGTTATTTGCTATTATTTAGAAATGATTTCTGTTATCAGATTTGTAAATAAAAATCTATTTATTAGAGAAATGTTTACAATTCAACAGTGGTTTCTAAATTTTTTGTAAAATGTTTAAAACCCAACAGTAAGGAAAAAAAAAAAACTGGTAGAATTTTGCAAGTGTATATGTATTTTTTGAAATACTGGATTAATAAATGAATTAATTTCCATAAGTGCTTAAAATGAGTTCATTAATTTTCATAACATTTCCTTAATGCAAGTTTCTTGATCTTAAACATAACACAGCATAACACAGAAATAGAGGCTTTATAATAAGAGGACATGCTAAAAAGTAATGCCTCCTAATTTTTTGTGTTGCTGTTAATATCGATCAGATTTCCAATATCCCATATTCTATTCAATTAATTACCTGCTCCACTCATCCAAGTTTCATATCTGCTGCTAGAGAACTCTGAATTACAGTTGGAAACATGGCAGTGCGTAACAGCATGATGTTGGCGTGCATGAAACTGCTACTGTAATTGAGTTTTTAACTGCAGAAAATGTGCCACCGACGGAAGGCTGTTTATCGCAATCAATGTGTGGACATTACTTCTGTGTAACTTTGTGTTCCTAATAAACGTGTTGCAACTTTCAACCCGTGTGACGAAACGATGAAGTGGAAGGCTGCATACCATAACTGATGACTTGGAAAGAAAATATACAGTAATAGAACAATTTCCAGGCTGATTTAACCATGAAGAAGCATTGAAATAAACAGATGCCATCATCCACTATATCCACACTTCTTAAAAGTATATACAGGGTGTCTCAAAAAAATGTACTATCACTTTGTTTTTTCAGGTGTAACTAATGTAACAGACTGGCAGGAGATCAACTTAGCTTTGAAAAGAGAAAGTTTGTCTTTAAATGTTTATTGGAAGACCGAAAACGCCACAGAAGTGCAAAGACGGTTCAGAAGGGAGTTTGATAAACTGCCACCAACGCACCGGGCCATTGCTCGCATCAGAGATAAATTTGAAGCAGATGGAACCGTTGACAACGTCAACAAGAAACGTTCTGGACGACCACGGACATCCACCAGCCCTGGAAAAGAAGAGCAGGTGCAGGAAACCCTCATTCGATCCCCACAGAAATCTCTACGACAACGGACACATCTCAAAAGACACACATCTTAAAGCGTCTGCGCTGGAAATTTGAACATTTGTGAACATGATTCTTTAATTGCATTTGTCTTTTGTAATTCAAGCCTTTAAACTTGTCTCTATGTTCATAATAATGTTTTTATAGTCATTCAAAGTGTTAGTACATTTTTTGAGACACCCTGTACATGTACCACATTTAAAGAGAAAGTGTCACATCTTTGCTCTAAGGCAAATCTTTGAGAAATCCTGAGAGTATGGAAGAGATATCTACGCTTGCATTGTTGGCCTCGAAAAAGCATATGGCAGTTTCTCGAGAGAAGCTCTGGAGAGTGTCTCAAGAGTACGGAATGAATGAACAATTATTGGTTGTTATGTCTCTGTACAAAAGCTTTGAGATGTGCATCCGGTAAATGGCATTAAGTCAAGACCATTCACCGTGGGTGTTGGACTTTGCCCTCTTGTTCATTATCTTTATGGACTGGATAGACAGGGGCAGATGAGATGATGAGTGCGTTTGTGTAGGCGACTGCTTGGTGGAGAGGTTGCTCTTTGCTGACGAACTTGTTCTCCTTGGGTCTTCTCGTGCCAACCTTCAGCATGCACTAAACCGGTTTGCAGCCAAGTGTAAAGAGCAGTGTGGCTAATACTTATTTCACATGCGATAATTCAAACCGAGCAAGCCCGTGCTGGCCCGGTTATTTTGTTTTATTACATCTGAATGCAAAGTGAGCTAATGCGAGCTGGACCGCGCCACATCCTTCGAAAGTGAGCCAGCACGGCACGCTATCACAACCGTGCCAAGGCGTCTGGCCGGAGGTCAGCTATCCCACAACGCAATGCGAACGCGCGACGATTTGAAACATGGCTGAAAGCATGGCCCATTCTTTGCTGAGCCGGAAGCCGTCTGATGGAAAGAGCATGCTCAGCAACTACTTCCGGAGAAACGAGAGCCGCGCTTTATTTCTCACATGTGAAAAGCGATTTCTGGAGAACCGTGCTAGAGTGAGCTTAACTAGAGCTCGATCCAGAGCGGCTGGCCCGCGCCACAATTATCCCATGTGAAATTAGTATAAGATTGAGGTTCTGGTCCATTCAAGACAGCCTGCTCAGTGAGTCCCCATGTTAGGGGGGCCCCATTGAGACAGGTGTATTCACCAGCGATGGGCAGCAGGATACAGAATTGGATGCTTGGATTGGCAGCAAGCTGTGACGATCGGTGGTAACGAAACTTGAACTGGGAAACAAAGCTCGCTGTTGTCAAATCTATCTTTGTCCCCATTCTCACCTATGGTCATGAATCTTGGGTAATGACCGAAAGAGTGCGATCGTGGATCCAAGCAGCCGAAATGAGATTCCTGTGACGTGTGGCAGGTGTTACCCTACTAGATACGAGTGCACAGCAGCACATAAGGGAGTCTTTAGATGTTGAGCCGCTGCTACTCCGCATTGAGAGATTTAGTTTGTGTTGCTATGGCCAAGTGATATGGATGCTGCACACTGGTCTTCCTAGGCAGTTGCTTTTTTCCATGCCGGTGGGTAAGAGACCAAGGTGCCTAGGAGAATCTGGGTTCGAGTCGCTTGGGTATTGTCATTAAGGACATGTGCCTGACGGCAGAAGAGATCGCGAGCACTGTAGATCCTCCATAGAACTGCTCCCATAGTGACCCTAAAGGCTCGTTCGCACTAGCCAAAAGAAACTAGTTTTATCAGTGAAGTGCGAACAAAACTGGGTGTAAGAAGAACTAGTTCTTTCGGCTCTGGAACTGGGGTTTC
>JAHWFO010006271.1:142773-170034 GCA_023313115.1 Rhysida immarginata
TTATTAGAAGACATGCAGAATATTCCATTACAAGGTGCTACCCAAAAAGTCCGAGAATTTGAATATTCCACCCAAACCAAAAATAGTACAACGTTCTGCCGCTAAACGCCTCTTGGTGCACCTTTCAGGTACTGCTCTGCCAAGTTTCGTTATCATAGGCGCATTTCTTTGTTAGTTATTGCTGTTTGTGTATCAACGCGTTCTTTTGCTTCTACGAATTTCCCAATTATTCGGCCTGGTCAGACTGTCAAAAGGAAGTTTTACTGCAAGATTTTGAAGAGACTGAGGGAAAAATTTGCACAAATTGCCAGAGTTGTGGAAGAACAAAGACTGGGGGGAAAACAATATGGCAACTGTCCCCTATCCTCCCTACTCTTCAAATACATGTAATGGACGTTGCACAAAGTTAAGTTTTAATCAATTTTAATTTTGAAAAACTTCTTTCGGCACTAGCGACAGAAACAGGTGTTAATAAAACCCTTAATGCAATCCAAACCCGTTATCTGAATAAAGCTCTTCCATTTCATTTTGCCTAATAAATTTAAGAACTTATAGTAGTGTCAAAGCCAAAACAAAAAGCCTTGTAATACAGGTTAACCCTGTTAAATCAAATCACCAATGGACCAGATTAAAAATTCGACTTATTAGGGTTCGACCTAAGCATTTGAATGAAAAACAAGGCTACTGGATATAGTTGAACCCACATAAAAGAACTCCAGATAAAAGAACATTGTATGTAAGTGTATGGTATTCCTCAATAGATGCTGAATGAATGTACAGTCTATTCAGTGAGACTCTGATGCCCGACCGAAGACAACGAGGATTTTTTCAGGGGGAAATCCTGAGATCACGCACTTCCTTCGGAAGGGAAGTAAAGCCGTTGGTCCCGTGTAGTCGTTTGCCGGTTGCACTTTAAAGAACCCTGGCGAGGCAAAATTTGTGGCTCCTATAAGCTTAATGTCGTCCTGAAATGACCATAGCAGTTGAAAAAGACGTTAATACCAAACAAGCCAAGCCAAGCTATTCAGAGAGAATTTGAAGAGGCCTGGTGAAGGGAATTTTTACCAATCAATCACGTTGTTGTTTGTCTTCAGGTTTTCCCATTTTTCTCATGAGGTTGCTATTGTTAGTTTTTGAACTAAAATTGTTCACTTAAACACTGTGATTGGTTGGTTAAAAATTCCCTCCACCACGTCCCTTCAAACTCTCACTGAATAGACTGTAGTGTAATGTAGCCTACCTTAGGGAATATACAGGGCGAGTCAAAAGTCCCCGAACTCAAAGTTTAAAAAATGTTTGCTGCAAAACCATAAAAGATATCCAAGTATTGCTTCTTGTGGTTGTTATATGTGACCTTGGGAACGCGTTCCACAACACGAGAGTACCACGTGACATGTTGCTTGCACGCTTGAGAAGTGACGTTATATCAGCCACGGTTCTCACGCAAGAACAGACTTGCTTTGTTAGAAGCTTATTTTGCAGAAAAATCGTACAAACATTGCATTCAGCACTTTCAAAGGAAGTTTCCAGATGCTCCTATACCAAGGAAAACTGTGGCTGAATTTCACTAGACAAGCTGTATGTATGATAAGTCTGAAAGTGGCTGATGGAACATGAAGTTCAACTTCATGCAATAACATTCTTGCGCGTAAAATCTTAAACCATTTGCAGTAAACAATGTGCTTTCCGAATACAAAGAACGAAGCTCTTGCACTACCCGAATTTTGTACGGTCGTAGCTTTAGATGTTTGGTAGCCCTCTGGCAGGCTGAATACGATCCAAAGCGACTTCCGCAGAGAGCGCTGAAGGGAAACTTGAATTTTCTCCTGAAATGTATCGTTACTACGGCCCATCGGGCACTTTTAGCCTGTCTCATGAAACCAGTATACGAAATCATACACAGTTGTTTTCCCTGGTATAGGAACATCAGAAAATTTCCTTTCAAAGTGCAGAATGCAACGTTTGTACGATTTTTCTGCAAAATAAGCTTCTAATAAAGCAACTCTCTGTTCTAGCATGAGAACCATGGCTGATATAACGTCACTTCTCACGCACGCAAATATTGTATCACGTGGTACTCCCACGTTGTGAAATGCTTTCCCAAGGTCACATACCACAACCACAAAAAGCAATACTAGGATATCTTTTACAGTTTTGCAGCAAACATTTATTATACTTTGAGTTCGGGGACTTTTGACTGTATATGTACAGAAAATAAGTTCCCCGTGTATAAATACAGGATAATGCTAATTCACATTTTATTGAAAACGAATGAAACGCATGGAAATTGGAATAAATATCTGAATTCTAATGTTATTAGCTGATGGAATTTAAACACACAACAAATGAAATACATGTACATTTGAACGCGCTTATCAGAGCCTCGAACAGGAAATTAGCTCTTATAAGCAGACAGTTTTTCCAGAGTTCTCATGTGTGGGTTCGACTGTACTAGAAAAAATAATGGCTAATTTAATAAAATATACGGATTATATTCAAAAAATTTTTAAATTTTGGTTCGACTTAAATTATTTTAAATAAATTTTATGTTCGATTTAATGCGTGAAATTTCCACTAATTAATATGCTTCAGGGGGATGGGACCAAGATTTTAGTTCGACTTATTCGCATTAACCTGTACTAACAAGCTTATCACACATAATATGTCATCTATATCAGTTTCTGATCCTACAGTTAGAGCCAATTGAAGATCAGAACAATGTTTAAGAAACATTTGTTTTTTGGGTAATTTATTTATGTTATAAAGGGTGTTTCATAAAGTGCGCAGTTTTTGAATAGCGCAACATGTTTTTGTTTGACGATTGTTAGCACTGCAGTGTTATATATCATTTTCATTATCTATTATCACTCTGATTAGAAGACTAATTGTCATTTTTCCATTTAGTATCCATGGAACGGTTGAATATCGAGCAACGTATTCTTAATGAGTTTCACAATGTTTTGCATCCTGCAATGTTTTGTTGCATTCGAATGTTACGATTCCGCTGAATGACTTTCTGATTGAAACTGATCCAGATTCTTCAAATTTCTGTACCAACCTCAACATCGCCGTTGTCGTTGGGGTTGGGGCACTGTCACCTCCAAAGATCACGCGAAGTTTACAGACAGTCTCTGCATAACAATCCCCGTTTTTGTAATGAGTTTTCACAATAAGAATGAAAGTCCCTTTATAAAAGTCCACAAATTTTTAAAAGTTGATACTTACGTTTCAAACCCGTTTATCCGTTAGAGTCGCGGGGACAGCAGCCCTATGGAGGATCTCCAGCGATCGCGATCTTCCGCCATCACGCGCATGTCCTCCCTGGTAATACCCAAGCGACTCGAACCCAGATTCTCCATGTAGTCTAGCCACCTGGTTCTAGGCCGACCCCTTGGTCTCTTACCTTGGAAAATAACTGCCTAGGAAGACCAGTTTGCGGCATCCGTATCACGTGGCCATACCAGCGCAACTGAGATCTCTCAATGCAGAGAAATAGCGGCTCAACACCTAAAAACTCCCTTATTGTGCTGCTGTGCACTCTATCTTGTAGGGTAACACCTGCCACACTTCTCAGAAATCTCATTTCGGCTGCTTGTACCCACGATAGCACTGTTTCGGTCATTACCCAAGTCTCATGACCATAGGTGAGAATGGGGACAAAGATAGATGTGAAGACGGAGAGCTTGGCTTTGTAACCCAGCTCGCGTTTCGTTACCACGGATCGCCACAGTTCACGTCTGACATAGCTTGCACCGATCCGAGCATCCAATTCTTTCTCCTGCCGTCCATCACTCGTGAATATAATCCCGAGATATTTGAATTTCTCCACCTGTCTTAATGAGGCTCCCTTAACAAGGAGAGCGCACTGACCAGGCTGTCTTGAAAGGACCAGAATGTCAGTTTTAGCCACACTGATCTTCATCCCAGCTTCACATTTGGCTGTAAACCGGTCTAGTGCATGCTGAAGGTTCGTGCGAGAAGATTCAAGGAGGACAAGGTCGTCAGCAAAGAGCAACCTCTCCACCAGGCAGCCGCCCACACAAACACGCTCATCGCCTCGGCTGCCCCTGTCTATCCAGTCCATAAAGATAATGAACAAGAGGGGCGACAGTCCCTTGACGCACCCTTGGCGGAGTCCAACACCCACGGTGAACGGTATTGACTTAATGCAATTTATCCGGACACACATCTCCGAGCTTTCGTACAGAGACATGATAGCAACCAGAAATTGCCCATCCACTCCATACTCTTGCAACATTTGCCAGAGCTTCTCCCGAGGAACTCTGTCAAATGCTTTTTCGAGGTCCACAAAGCACGCGTAGACCTCTTTTCATACTCTCAGGATTTCTCAAAGATTTACCTTAAAGCAAAGATGTGATCCGTCGTGCTTCGGCCAGGTCGGAAACCACACTGCTCCCCCGACAGTTTGGAGTCGACTATTTCCCGACTTCTCTTCTCCAGACACTTAGCGTACACTTTCCCAGGAATGCTGAGCAAAGAGATGCCTCGATAGTTGTTGCAATCTCTCTGATCTCCCTTTTTGAAGACAGGGCTCACAATTCCTGTCTGCCATTGAAGACAGATATCCAAGCAACCTGACACACTCGAGTCAGCCACAGGATACCATCCTGATTTAAGACCTTTAACATCTCTGACCGGATTTCATCATCACCTGCAGCTTTCCCAGTCTTCAGGGACTTAACTGCCCATCTGATTTCTGCTTCAGTGATACTACCGTGACTATTCTCAGCTCCAAGGTGCACCTCATGTGCCTCAGTTGTTGCTGTCACCGGATTAAGAAGAGATGCAAAGTATTCCTTCCACCTATGCAACACACTCTCCACCGTTTTCAGAAGCCTCCCATCTAAACTCTTAATAGTTTGTGATGAAAGAGACTTCTTTCCACGGAGACGGCGCACGGTCTGCCAGAATACCTTGTTCGCTGAACTTCTCCCAGGCCTTGGCTTTAGCTGTTGATACTATCTTTGCTGCTGCTTTTCACGCCTCAGTGTACCGCACTCGACTCTACTTAAATCTCTCTTCCATTGATGTTAATAACTTTAAAAAATTATATTTCATTATTTTTTCTGTCATACTACGAGTACATCTCTGCCCTCATAGTCAACTCATTTCTTAATATATCTTATTATTTTAATTTCTTCAAATTTGAGATGAACATTAAAAAGTTTTGCAATTCAATGAATATTTTTTCTAATCCAACAGATTTGCAAACATTAAATGTATAATATTGCACAGATTTACTAACAACATTCATTTGAAAGAGAACTTCATACCAAATTACCAACGATAACAAAAAAAAATATAAGTTTTGTATAAAACAATTTTGTGTATTCACCGTAGAAAAAAATGTTGTCTACCAGTAATAACCATCGATAATAAAAATGATACACCAGCACCTTTGTGTGCCCATAAGATATCGGACCCTAGGCAGCCACTCTGCTTGATCGTATGCTAATCTGGCCCTGGCTATCTTGACCCCACCCCCCTCTCCATTAGCCAATTATTCTTTCCCCATCAATCAGTTGGAAGATTTATTTCTAGCTTAAAGAGTGCAGTTTAAATCAACAAACTTATGTACCCATAGCATTTTTTGAATAACATAGGAATTGAATCGCCATTAAATTTTCCAATTACATGTACCAGTAAATAGAAGATCATGACTTTTCATGTGGAAGAACTTGACAGATGGTGCCTGTTTTCAATATGGGCATAGATCAGATCTCTAAGTACGTCTGTGTTAAACATCATTTCAAGAAGTGAAATCCAAGGAGGAGGCAAGTAGAAAAATCTACACATACGCACACTTAGAGGTAACCTGTAAGTACGAGGAGCATTCTAAAAGCTTTCAGCCAAGAACTCTGCACGTATCCCACCAAATTTGTTTTACTTTCTCCAAGTACTTTACTCTATCATGTGGTCGCATGCAAGATTTGATAATACCATGTTGCATTTTTTTGCACGGCACAATTCTAAAGCTCACACACGGACAGACAGGCGTTAAACGCAATGGAGCTAAATCAGCAGGCCTGGCATGCTATGGTTTTCTATGATTATTTCAAAGACTTAGAAATATCAGATTGTTTTGAAACTTTACAACAGACATTACCTGACGGAGCTCTGAATAAAGCCTGGTACATTGTTTTCATTCTGGTATCGTGAGTTTAAGAGGAAAAGATGGTCACTTAAAGATGAACCTTGCAGTAGACAGCCAGCCTATGCAATTATGTCAGAAAACATCTGTGCGGTGCTGGATATGTTCGTGAATGACAATCGGGTAACCTATTCCTGGATTGAGGCAAGTCTGGACATCGGACCGTCAACAGTTAAAACAATTTTGCATGAACACCTGCAACTCACGATGGATCCCTCATTTGTTGACCCAAAAGCAGAAAACAGCCTGAACGCAATGGTGCACAAGAATGATCAAAAGGTTCAACAACAGGACATCAAAACATGTCAATGACATCTGCACAGGTGACGAAACATGGTTCTGTCCTTACGACTCTGAAACTAAGGCTCTGAATCCTAACCGTGGCTCTCCAAAGGGCAAGACCACCACAGAAATGCAAACATTCTCTGAGTGCTGGGCCAACTTTCTTCGGTTCCACTAGCCATATGTCCACTCTTGTGCTTAAAAACAAAAAGACAGTTACAGCAGAGTGGTATGTGACTTCCTGTATGCCAAAATCTAGAAAAATGGAAGGAGAAGTATCCGAAGGCCGGAACAAGAGGTTTGTTGTGGCATCATGATAATGCCCCAGCAAATAGTACCGTCAAGACAACTGGGGACAACTGGAGTTTTTCTATGAAAATCGGGTCAATATGTTGACGCATTCCCTAACATGGAACCTTCCGACTTCTTTTGTTCCCCACAATCAAAGGGAAGCTCATGTTGTTTCATTTTGACAGTGATGACAAAGTCCTAGCAGCATACAATGACTACGTTTTGGAGCTCACTGCTCAGGACTGTAAAAAAAAAAAATGCATGTTGGACTGGTTCAGGAGGATGAAACTTTGTGTAGAAACCAAGGGGGAGTACTTCGAAAAGTACTAAAAAAATGGTCTTCGTAAGATGCATGCAGCGTTCCCCTCGTATATTACCAGCTTATTCTCTATGTGATTAATCAAGCAAATGAGTGAGACAAAGAAACGCAACAGAAGTGTCTTTTTCTCATCTTAGGAAATGATTTTACCAAACTATGTTCACCCTGTAAAATAACAACCATATTCTACACAAAGTTGTTCATTCCGTATTATTCAGGAATGGTTAGATCGCTGCCAGTTTGTTTTTTGTTGGTTTTTTTGTTTTTTGTTGTTGCTTTTTTTTTTCCTGTTTCTTATAACATGTTCCTCTTTATTGTCGCAAGTTTTCTTATCAGATATTTACAGCATTCGATCAGGTCATCTTTCTGACAATTTAAATTTCTCTTATTATATCAACAGTCTATTGCCCCATTGCATAAAACAAATTTTTGGTATTTTATTTTTCTTAACCAGTAGAAAATACTTGACATTACACAAATTATGATAACAGGTTTTATTCATAAATTTCTATATGATAACAGGTTTTATTCAGAAATTTTATTAATTCTCAAGGCTCCAGGGAAATGATGCCCACAATAAACGAATTTCATGTGTTGCATAGGACAAATTACACATAGTTTTATATAATCAGAGGATAGTAATTGTAGTCTGTGAGGAATGCACTGATATCACAGATACTGGGCAATTAAATGCTGTCATGGAATCCTATATAAACCAACCCATTCAGGCAACCTATAGAAATATTCAGTAAGCAATAGAACCATCATTTTTTAAACAAATGAATGCATAGCTGATAGCTAATTTCTGAGTATCTACAGGTAGTACAGGAAAAACTCTCCAATCAAGGTTATGAAAAAGTTTTTGTTTAAAAAAAATGATGAGATTTATAGGAACAGTTGGGGAAGCTTAATTGTGTATATTTTTTTCGAAATAGTTTTAGTTCATTGCTTACAAAAATATTGTTTGTTCTTATAGAATTTACATACAGTTTTGATTATCTGACAAATTTTAAAGTAAAGAAGAGAGCAGAAAATGTATACACTTTTTAATGGATGTTATATATGACTTTTTCCTTAGCAGCAAAATTGGCAAGTTTACATGCATTGAATGCAACCCTGAAGGCAATGAAGGCAACCCTTATTGAAGTAGATCACACTGTCGCCTAGACATGGAAGAATTATCTTAGTAACAGTTTGCCAGGACAATAGACAGGAGCAATAATTCGCCGTAATCAGAAGTGTCTGGGTACTTATGGTAACCACTTTGAACACTCGCTGTTAATTGTATAAATCAAAGGTTATTTATATCCATTCCTTGATGTCGGTATTATTTAGTAATACAACTTTTATACAGGTTTTTCTTTAGTTGAAGTGTATACATACATAGTACTTTTTTGTTGCCCCTCTACATTTTAACCATGTTGAATTAGTCAAAGTGATTTACATGTAATGTTTGGTATCTGCATTTCTCTTCTGGCTTGATGCTATATTTCACTTGGGTCATTTAGGTCTTCACTGAAACATAAAAAAAAGCAAGAATATTTAAACTGGTCAATAATATGATAAAATAGTGCTTTTTTTATGCAATTATTATTTATCATTTCAAGGAGTCAATTTGGTTTATTTATCTTAGCTACTCACAACCTAAAAGGCTTACAGTTTATATCATTTATCTTAATTCACATACTTACTTTTGAAGCAGGATATAAAGATTCATAATTTCCTACAACTTCTGAAGACATAATTTACACCTTCTGTATTAAGTTAGTAATCATGATGCATTATTAGGAAGAGTTTTTAACATTTTCATTTCAGCAGTTCCCTTTTTGATAATAATACCGAACACAGATCTTTTTTGACATAATACACAGGAACTTACAGTTAGTCAAAGTAATTATTGATACTCCACATACTCGGACTCACCGATTTTGATAAAAAAAATAATAATAATAAAAACTTCTACGAGAAGCTTTCACTAAATCAAACACCTATGCAAAGCCATTCGATGCCCAAGTATAAAATTTTCCGAGGAAAAAAATTCATAAAATTTATTATTTTGACTGCACTTTATAAATGCCTGAATTGTAGCATGGTTTTTATCACGTTCTGGTGGTCCAATGGTAAGACGCTAGAATTCTATTTTGCAGGTACAGGTTCAAATCCAGTCTTCGATAATTTCCCCCCACCTTTCTAAATTTATTTTAACTTGTATGGGAATGTGTAATTCATTTACTAGATATATTTATTAATTTTTTATTTATTTATTGTAATCCAAAACGTCCATCCAGGGCCTGTATGGCCTGAGGCCGACGAGTTGGGTCCCTGGATGAACCTGGATTAACGGCTGCTGTATGATGGTCACAGCAGCCAGGGAGGGGGTGAAGATTGTGAGTCACTGAATGGTCGCCCATCCAGTGGCTAGTCGTGCCTCATATTATTAACTGAAAGCCCACCAAGCCACGGCCTCCCTCTCATTTGCTACCATCATTTTTTTTTTTTATAAAATCCATGTATGAATTATTATAATTCTTGATCCACAGTGATAAATGAGCATTTAAAAAAAAAGTTAATTTATCCACATTTAATTATTTTTTTATAAATTTCACAACTTTTGGGATAACATTTAACTCAAAGATTAAATAATTCTTTAATTCATTGGGTTTCCAAGCACTGTTTATTTACAAGCATACGGCGTACAAAGATGGATGATACATGAAAAGATACATACACTCACCAAATTCTGGTACATTTTACATACGTTCAATGTGTGCATCCTCAATCTCTGCACACATCCAAACGGTGATCCAGCTCCGTCCATATGTTCACTAGCATGTTTCCCTCAATCTCTGCCACAACAGCAGTGATGCGTTCCTGCAGTTTTTGCAGCGTTGTTGGCATTGAGAGTACATAAACTTTGTCGTTCACATAACCCCACAGGAAGAAATTATATGGCGTGAGATCTGGCGACCTGGGGGGCCAATGGCAACAAAGGAACATCACCCAGATCAGCGTGGCCTATCCAGCAATGTGGCAAAACCAACGCAAAATGCTCTGGTGACCAGGTACAGTTTTCCGTAGTTGCGTACGAATGCACGCTGAATGCTCGTAACCAATGAACACTTTCCATATTCTAACACACAAAAACTCTTCTCCTGCATTGCCGCCATCTTGTAGAGTGTCATCACAGGCCAGCCATCTAGCGTGCACACGAACCACGTGGCGGGCTTTTTAAACTTGGTGAGTGTATGCATCTTTTCATGTACAGGGTGACGATTATTGAGCTATATGAAATAAAAAATCAAATTTTCAAAAAGTACAGAGTTCAAAAATTTTATTCAAATGTTAAAAGTAACTACAGATATTCGGATTTAGTTTATGACATGTTTGATATGCTTGCCATCAATGGCTATGATGTGGCATAGACGAAGAGCAAAATTCTGCAAAATTTGCTGAAGTATCGAGATACTGATGCTTTCAATGACCTCCTGAATGGTTGTTTTGAGCTCAGCGATGGTTCTAGGGTTATTTGCGTAAAGTTTGTCTTTAATATTGCCCTATAAAAATGAGTCACAAGGGTTGAGATCAGGAGAATATGGCAGCCAAGCGATTCCCATTCCAGTGGCCTCTAGATACCCCAAAGTCAGAATGCACTCTCCAAAGTGCTCTTCCAGGACTTCAAACACTCTATTGGTTCGATGGGGTCGTGCTCAGTCCTGCATCTTGCATCAAACTTTCTTTTTCTTCATATAGCTCAATAATTGTCACCCTGTATCACCCATTTTTGTACGCCATATACTTGTAAATAAACAGTGCTTTGAAACCCATGAATCATTTAGGTTAACCCTGTATTCATGTATTATGCAAAATAAAAGTTAAAAAACCATTACTATGTATTATAAAAAGATGCATATTATATTCAGTTTTCTGTTAATACACCCCGCCCCAACCCGCCGGGGCGGCGGGGGCGGTGAAGGCATTTCAAACGAAGTTGGTTGGTTTGGTTGATATTAACATCCCTTTGGTCATATAAGGAGAGCATTTTACGGGGCCCCAAATTTTGCCTTGCAAGGACTTTAATATGTAGCTGGCAAACGACACCATGGAACCAACAGCTTTACTTCCCCTTTGAAGGAAATGCGCGATCTCAGGATTTCCCCCCTGAAAATATTCTTGTCGTCCTCGGGCATCAGAGGCAATCACGCAACCACTGAGCCACCGAAGCTGATCAAACGAACTTTTATCTGATGTTTAATGTACATTACAGCATTTTTATTCACTTTTTTCTCAAATTTCCTAAAATTGCATATGCGAGAGCGTTTTGAAAAATAATGCCTCCATGGCTGTAACTTTTTTATTTGTTAACCGATTTTCAAAATCCTTTTTGTATATTATACTCACATTTGTTCTCCATGTAATGCACTATTCACTTTTCGACATAGTCCCCATCCCTTTCCACGCATTGCGCCAACGCGTGAATAGTTGGGTGAACCCGTTGGAGAGGAATTCCGGAGTTGTTGTCGACACCAGGATTGAATGGCAGCTTTGGATCCTCTTCTGGAGTACGATAACGTCCGCCCGCACCCGAGTCGCCACACACTAGAGGCGTTGCAGTGCCTACAGTTCAAAGATGAAAGACTTTGCACCTTGCCACTTTCACCGCTTCCCAAAGAAGAAAGAGCCCCTTAAAGGACATGAGTTGGTTCTGACGGCGAGGTAAACGCTGCCATTCGATCCTGGTGTCGACAACAACTCCGGAATTCCTCTTCGACGGGTTCATCCAACTAGTCACGCGTTGGCGCAATGCGTGGAAAGGGATGGGGACAATGTTGAAAAGTGAATAGTGCATTACATAGAGGACAAACGTGAGTATAAGATACAAAAAGAATTTTGAAAATCGGTTAACAAATAAATAAGTTACAGCCATGGAGGCATTACTTTTCAAAACGCCCTCGTAATAATCTGATAATAAAACCAAATTTAAAATTTTAATAGGCAAAGCCTAACATTTTGAATCGCTGTTAAGAAGATCTGGGATTGTTTTCCCTTAGCAGTAAAATCCCAGGTTTTCCCAGCAGCACAATTGTTTAACGACTTATTCTGCATGAAATCTGTAATAATAAAGTTCAAAAGGTAAGGCACATTACTTAGTCTTTAACTAGAGCTGACACAGTAATGAATGCGACCAATCTTAATGATATCAGTCAAGGAAATTAGGGGATGCTCTTCCATATTTTTACCGGTGTTTTCTACTAACCAATATTTATAAAGATGTCGAGATAAAACGTTTGACTTTTCTTTCAAATGGATATGTTTTGCATAGTAGAGTACAAGAAAATACAATTCGAAATGCTTTTGTGAAAGTAGCAATTAACCCTCCTGTGGATGATTCAATCATGAAAATCAAAGAAGAAGAAGAGGAAAAAAACAGCAATTAGGCCTAGCAAAGAACTGCTTAAGAAGAACAACAGGAAACCACTAATCCACATTAAAAGTTTTTTCAAACGTATGCGCAATTCGTCAGCGTATACAAGAATTGATCAGGACAGAGAACTATTGGTTGCCTGTGATTAACCAATCAAGAGTCGTTGCTCCTCATACGTTTATTCTTTCCATAGGTCAGTTTGGGAATATGTAAAAGTTTTGCTACGTCTTTCAATTGTGTCATGTCCAGAGGGCCTGCGTCACTGTTTAGTAACTTAGAAGAGAATCTAGGAGGTTTCACCTATATTGTTGGCTTCCTTATCTGCTCTTAATATTAAAAGTTACTGTTGAAATACCTAGCTAGGAGACTATTATCATAAACAAAAAACTAAAATAATCATTGGTAGAACATAATTTTATTAGAGAAATTTACTACTATACTAGGCTCTGAAAAATAAAAACTACATTGTAATTGTATTAATAGTAAGTTTAAAGCTTTCAGCTTTGATCATTTTTATCACAACAAAATTGAAACTAATGGCAATGATACAGCTTCCATATTGCTTTAACAGACTAGAATAAATAATTTAAAGCAAATCTGAAGTGGCTTTCAATTTGAATAAACTTTAAAAGAAGAATGTGTTATGTAGAAGATTTAACATCAGCGACAGAATCATAATTTTTTATCTTTCTCTGATACCTTGTAACATATGGAAGATTATGTGGACCTTCAGATGAATAGTCTTCCAAAAAGGGCAGCTCCAATAAACGTGCTTTGAAGTCTTTTAAGAAATATATCCAACATTTCATGATTTGGCTTTCATTATTTTGTGACGAATCCAGTAATTCAACTACAGCTTCTTCTCTAACATAATATTCAGGATGTCCTTCTAATCGGTCCATTGCTGCAATTTTTTTTGCATCAACTTGATAAATTTCCCCAATTACATTCTGAAAATACAATAACAACAAAGAAATAAAGCAAACTGGTATTTTATGGGCTTTGTTGTTAACTTTTCAGATACACAATTTAAATTAAGATTAGCACTGATTTAAATCGCTCTGACTAATTTTGAATTTTCTAAACTAGACATATCATATGAGGCGTTGAGCGCAAAAGTGGCCCAAGCCGAAAAAAAAAATGTTCTGAGAAAATCCACAGAATTCTTCCCTATTATGTATGCAAAATGGAATTTAGCGACCTCTGTTGGTACGCACACCAAACTATGAATGGGCCACAATGGCACTGTAAAAAGCAATCTATCAGCAATCTATCAGCAAGTTATTTCCACATGTTACTCTTTTTCAACATTATTGTTGGTTGGGCCACTATTGCGCTCAACGCCTCATATATTCTCGAGTATAGGTCGCCTCCCTCCCCCCTCCAAAAAAATTTTTTAAGTAAATTTTGATACAAAATTTTTTTCCTCTTAAAATTCAAACCAGATCATCCTAACTGATAATGATTTTTCTATCGAAAAATGGAAGGAAAAATTCTCCGACCTGGATTCGAACCAGGAACCTCGACTGTCATGTCGACGCCTCTACCAATTGGGCTATCGCAGACACCCAGACAGTCATGCTGCCACAAGGTATCTTAAAGACAACCAAATTGTCATGTTGAAAGCCCCCATGACAGTCGAGGTTCCTGGTTCGAATCCAGGTCGCAGAATTTTTCCTTCCATTTTTTGATAGAAAAATCATTTGATAGAAAAATCATTTGATGTATTTGGAGATTCATTTCCAGTATTTAAATGAATATTAAATACTATTATTATTTACCTGTGAGTTCATCAAACTTTCTGATGGTTGGATAGGAGAAATTCTCGATCTGTGAGCCAGATGCCTGCCTGCCATTGGGCTTTCAACCATGGCAACTTGGTTGTCTTTAAGACACCTTGCAGCAGCATGGCTGTCCAGGTGTCTGCGATAGCCCAATTGGTAGAGGCGTCGACCATGACAGTCAAGGTTCCTGGTTCGAATCCAAGTCACAGAATTTTTCCTGATGTGTTTGGAGATTCATCTCCAATATTTAATTATTATTATTATTGTTGTTTGGGGAAACCAAACTCGGATCAAGTCCGGGAGCCAATCCCAGAGGCGGACCCAAAAGAGGGCCAAGCCCAAGGGACTCAAATGCAAGGAAGGGGGAGTTACACACTCGTGGGAGTATTGATGTTTGTGTGTAGGAATTTCCTTACTATGTGACAGGTGCTTAGAATAGTGGCTTTCTGTAAGGTTTTGTATAAGTGTGGGTTTAAATTAAGTGTTGACAGGCTTTTGTGTAGCGAGTGTGGAATAACCCCAGTGGCAGAAAGAACGATAGGAACAATGTGTACTCTGTTAACTCCCCAAAGGCGTTTTATTTCGTGTGCAAGATCCGTATATTTAGTGATTTTGTCCGTGTATGTCTTTTGTAAATTGTGTGTTGGGGATGGAGATATCAATTATGTAAGTCGCTTTGTTTTGCTTATCTACTAGTGTAATGTCTGGTCTGTTATGAGGGATAGTTTTGTCAGTGATTATAGCTCTGTCAAAATATAGTATGTGTGGTGTTCTCGAAGACATTGTCGGGGATATATTTGTAGTATGGAGTGTGAATGTCCCTTAGCTTGTGTATCTTAGCTAGATGTTGATGTATGATGTTGGCTACCTGGTTATGTCTGTGTAAATAATCTGTCTGCGTGAGTATTTTGCAACTGGATATGACGTGTTGGATGGTTTCCTCTGCGATATGGCATTTCCTGCAAGACCCGTCAGTCGAATCTTTGATAATATGTTTTCTACAGCTTTTAGTGTTAATAACCTGGTCTTGTATGGCAATCATGGTTCCTTCAGTTTCCCCAAAGAGACTCCCTTCACTCAACCAAAAGTTAGACGCTTCTTTGTCGACGTGTGGCTGGTTGAGGTCAGAAGAATGTCTACCGTGGAGTTGCTCTCCGAGCCATGATTGAAGTTTAGTGCATGTTGTAAGAATGTTATGGGTGTTCTGCATGCTGTTCAGATTCAGAAGTGTGTATTTTGTACCAGCCATGCAGAACTGCTTTGTGTAATGGTGATGTGTGTTGTTTAGAGTGAAAGAATTCTCTGAGTGATTGAGTTTGTTTCTGGTGTAGATCTATTATGTTAATAAGAGCTCTGCCTCCCTCAGAACGAGGCAGGGTGAGTCTTTTAATAGCTGCATGTGGATGGTGCTTTTTGTGCTTTGTAAGCAGTTTACGTTATTTCCTTTCAAGTTCCTCAAGATCTGTGTGTGTCCACTGTATGACTCTAAAGGAGTAGGAGAGTATTGGCGTGGCATAAGCATTGATGGCCTTGATTAAATTTCTGGAATTTAAATGCGTTTTAAGTATCGTCTCTAGCCTATGAAGATATTGTTTAGTGAGTGTATTCTTTATGTGTTTGTGCTCCAGAAGCTTGGCTTGCTTAAATCATAGATATTTGTAAAATTCGTCATTTTCCATAGCAGAATTATAAAATTCCATTATTATTATTATTATTATTATTATTATTATTATTATTATTATTATTTATCCTAACTGATGATGTTAATTACGAGGCTTGTCCGTAAAGTAAGTACCGTTTCGTTCTACTGCCACTGCAGCACCAGTGTCGCAGTTCTGAGTTTGCACACTCGTCTCTCAGTTCATTATCTTTGCACTGACGCCATTGCAGCCGGATTGTGTTGTGTTTATATTTGTTAGTGATCATTGAAAATGTTTAAGACAATTCTGAGCCCACGGACTGTGAAGTACGTTCTGTAATACGGTTTTTGAACGCAAAGAATGTTAAGCCAGCTGAAATTCATCGTCCACTTGTAGAGATTAAGGGGGAAATAGTAATGACTGATGGAATGGTGAGAAAGTGGGTTAGACAGTTCAATGATGGACGAATCAATGTTCATGACGAAGCACAGAGTGGGTGGCCTTTTGTTATCAATGAGGATTTGGTTGAAAAAGTGAATGAGAAAATTCACGGTGACTTGTAATAATGAGATTGTCACAAATCACTTAAATTATTGCTGGCAGCATCTTTCTATAATGAGGGCACAGAAAAGTTGGGTTCCCGCTACGACAAATGTCTGAACAACGATGGCAACTATGTAGGAAAAAAGTTCAAGAAATGCTCTTTCGTGTAAAAATAAATTTTGTTTTGAAAAACTTGTTTTTATGTGTTTTTTTCCAAAACTGTACTTACTTTCCGGACACACCTTGTACATCACTTAAGAATCGGCATTGATTGGAATCGTTACAGAAACCAAGGCATCGTAGAGGGAAAACAAATGTTTTGGCATTTAAACATGAGCCACATTTGATTGTTGTTTCATCTCTCCATTCTATTTGACACTTTAGATTACTGAATAAATTAAACACAGAAGATTTATTGCTATCATGCTTTCCCGAGCTTCCAATTTTTCGGGATTTTCACTGCTTCGTGTGGTTTCCGACCTGGCCGAAGCACGACGGATCACATCTTTGCTCTAAGGCAAATCTTTGAGAAATCCTGGGAGTATGCAAAAGAGGTCTACGCTTGCTTTGTGGACCTCGAAAAAGCATATGACAGGGTTCCTCGGGAGAAGCTCTGGCAAGTGTTGCAAGAGTATGGAGTGGATGGGCAATTACTGGTTGCTATCATGTCTCTGTACGAAAGCTCTGAGATGTGTGTCCGGATAAATGGCATTAAGTCAAGACCGTTCACCGTGGGTGTTGGACTCCACCAAGGGTGCGTACTGTCGCCCATCTTGTTCATTATCTTTATGGACTGGATAGACAGGGGCAGCCGAGGCGATGAGCGTGTTTGTGTGGGCGACTGCCTGGTGGAGAGGTTGCTCTTTGCGGACGACCTTGTCCTGCTTGGGTCTTCCCGCACGAACCTTCAGCATGCACTAGACCGGTTTGCAGCCAAATGTGAAGAAGCTGGGATGAAGATCACTGTGGCTAAAACCGAAGCTCTGGTTCTTTCAAGACAGCCTGCTCAGTGCGCTCTCCATGTTAGGGGAGCCTCATTGAGACAGATGGAGAAGTTCAAGTATCTCGGGATTGCATTCACGAGTGATGGACGGCAGGAGAAAGAATTGGATGCTCGGATCGGTGCAGCAAGCTGTGTCAGACGTGAACTGTGGCGATCCGTGGTAACGAAACGAGAGCTGGGTAACAAAGCCAAGCTCTCCGTCTTCAAATCTATCTTTGTCCCCATTCTCACCTATGGTCATGAGGCTTGGGTAATGACCGAAAGAGTGCGATCGCGGGTACAAGCGGCCGAAATGAGATTCCTGAGAGGTGTGGCAGGTGTTACCCTACTAGATAGAGTGTACAGCAGCACAATAAGGGAATCTTTAGGTGTTGAGCCGCTACTTCTCCGCATTGAGAGATCTCAGTTGCGCTGGTATGGCCACGTGATACGGATGCCGCAAACTAGTCTTCCTAGGCAGTTGTTATTTTCCAAGCCGGTGGGTAAGAGACCAAGGGGTCGGCCTAGAACCAGGTGGCTAGACTACATGGAGAATCTGGGTTCGAGTCGCTTGGATATTACCAGGGATGACATGCGCCTGATGGCGGAAGATCGCGATCGCTGGAGATCCTCCATAGGGCTGCTGCCCCCGCGACCCTAACGGATAAGCGGGTTTGAAAAGTAAGTAAGTAAGTTTCACTGCTTCTCAGATCATAAAAAGAGGAAAACATGGTGGTTCCATGAACATCATGAATTCATAACAGAAAAATGAAAAAGGTGGAAAAAGTTCCATTGCAGGGAAGAGGGAGAAGTTCGTTAATTTATTCAAAATGGCAGCATGCAAAGCAAAGAAGTGTTTAAATCTCCATCCAAGTTAGTTTCCTCGATATTATTCGATGATATATACAAATATCCAAAGATAAATAACTTACTATATGTGATTACTGTTAACAATAATAAATAGATATTAAGTGGAATATAATGACTTCTTGTTTGTTATTCAATCAAACATGGCCAAAGCTGGTAACAAAACAAACTATATCAACATCGATAGGTAGCCCATTGGCAGGTGTTTTTAGCTAGGCTCGAGTAAAAGTCACACCACAGTTTTTCTCACCAAAGCTGGGTGCAAAAGTATGCGGCCTATACTCGAAAATATATGGTAGTTTTAATTTCGTTATGCAAATACTGTAAGTCCATTTGCACCCTTCTACACAACAGTTATTTTTCAAGTTTACAGAATAAAAGTAAACATCCATGGCTACAGCACAATTCAAAACCACAACTCAATGGATTTGAGAACTGGTAAGTTTATGCTCCAGGTGTCTTGTCAACCAAGCCAACCAAAAAAAACAGATTAAAACATTTTCAATGCATTTTTAGAATGTATCTTTCTTTTTCAGGTCTTTTACAATATGAACCAATATTTTATCAGACTTTGCGGTGGCATAGATTTCCATATTTTTTAATAATTTACACTCACAAACATTTTTAAACAACTCCATAATGATCAATATTGCAAGAGATAATTATAGAAGAATAAAAGAACCAGATAATGCAATATAGTAGTAATTTATTAACAGCTGACACCTTTCGGTACAAACACAATCATCACAAATCATAGCTACAAAGGAAAATGAAAAAGAAACTGAGTAAATTTTTCAAGCAAAACCGTCGGGTATTTGCAAAAATCATTATATACATTTTGAAGAGCATGTAATTCTCCACCACCTCAAGAGATGGCAGTCGGGTACACTTTCTGCATGCAGAGCTACAGCTGTTCCAAAATGGCGAGTAAGCTGGAGATGTTCGAGACTATGAAAGTCCAGAGTGTAATCAAGTTTCTGTGATCAAAGGGGCCTTCTGAAAACCATCATGAGTTATGTACAACATATGTGACACATGCATGATATTGACAAATGTGTGCAACTGTGTGCCAAGTTCACAGTGGAGCACGAAAGTGTCCATGATGAACCACGTTCTGGACAGCCGTGAACATCCCATACCAAAAAGAAAATTGATGCTGTGAATGCACTGATTCAACGAAAGCAGCAGGTAATCCAATTAGTGGCACTGGAAGTGGACACCATATCATCCATGAAGACCTTAAGTTTCGGAAAGTGTCAGCAAGATGGGTCCCTAGGCAGCTCACACCAGTGCACATGGAGAACCGAATGACATACAGTTTGGAGCATTTGCTTCCATATCACAAGGAGGGAAACTCATTCCTTGAGCACAGTATCACTGGAGATGAAAAGTGGGCATTTCACTACACTCCCATAACAAAGCGACAGAGTATGGTGCGGAAACGCACAGTCTACCCTCCAAAAAAAAATTCAAGGCAACACCTTCCGCAGGAAAGGTCATGGTTACTAAATATATGTATAAAAATAAATAAACGAAAAAAAAACACTAGTCCACAAAGAATTTTATTAATGACTCATGTTTCGTTAATAAAATTCTTTGTGGATTAGTGGTTTCTTTTGTTTATTTATTTATATTAGTATCCACAGTATTTGGCTTGTTTCACTTGTCATGGTTAGTTTTCTGGGACAGCCAGAGTATTCTTCTTGCTGATTTTTCTGGCCAAGGCAGAAACAATGAACGCTGCTGCTTATTCTGCCACATTGGATTGGCTACGAGCTGCTCCGCACCGAAAGTGTCAGCAAAAGGCTATAGACAAGGCCATCACTCTGCATGACTATGCCCGTCCTCATGTTGCTGCATCAGTGTCGCAAAAACTGCAGTCTTGGAAATGGGAAATCCTACACCATCCAGGCTACAGTCCAGATCTGGCACTCTCGGACTTTCACCTGTTCGGACCTCTAACGCAACACCTTGCTGGCACACGCTTCCAGAGCAACAATGTGGTGAAAACAGCTGTGCGATCATCGCTTCGCTTAAATGATTTCTATGCTATGCCATCGAAAAGTTGATCTCAAGTTGGGACGAATGCTTAATGTGAATGGTTATGTTGAGAAGCAGATCAATGTTCATCGTTCAAAATGTCTATAATAATTTTTGCAAATACATGATGGTTTTGCTGTGAAAAATATACTCAATTACTTTTTGATTTTCCCTCATACAAAGTTAAGAATACCTAAACATCAGATTATATAGTGAACAGAGGAGCCTATCACAACATACAGATGATGAAGAAACTTGGTTCCATACAGGTCAGTAACAATATCAGTCTCATTTCCCTGGACATCGTAAACCTATACACCAACGTTCCGTTCCATGAGGCCATAGTCATCATCGATGACAGGCTATCCAGCAGAAATATCGACCCACTAATACATCAAGATACCCTACTATAGTCTTTTGCAACCAAAACTATTTTGAGTTCAATGGTGAACACTACTAAATTCCGCACAATGTCACGATAGGTTGCCTGTCAGCGCGGTTTTCTCAGAAGCATTTCTCCAGCACTTAAAGCAATGTTCGCACAGCTCCTACTATTGTCCAACAAATTGTATATATACATATGGTATATTGATGATACTTAATTGCCTTTGACAAGGACTAATGCCAGCGACTTCCTCAATGCCTTCAACAAGTTCCATGGCAACATTCAACGAAGAAATTCAAAACAGGCTAAACTACCTAGACGTCACCATCACAACAAACTTGCAAAACAAAAGCCTACAACTAAATGCAACATCATTAGTTACCACTGCAACCAGCCCTTGAAAACATAGGAATGCAGCAATAAGTACTACTTCCAAAGAGACATTAACCCTTTTGCTGCGTAAAGCGGATATATCCACACAAAATTACATTATCTCTACCTGCGGAAATCTGATTCATCTCACAGGGTTTAAAAAACTTCTTGTTATGCTGCTAAAAGTGGATAATTCCATCTTCTCAAGAATGAAAATAAAGTTTAATTATGCAGTGAAAGGGTTAAGTACCCCATCACCAAGGTCGACAGAGATAATAAGATACAGATGACAAAAGAAATTGCCAAGAGGAACCATTTCCCCAACAAAGTTATTCATTCGATCCTCAGGAAAACACTGCTGCAGGTCAACAACCAGAACACAACCAAGGATGCGAGACAAGGTGCAACAGAGGACATGGTAAAGAAAGTTGCAACCTAGACATTCATCGGACTGAAACCAGCGGAATTACCAATATTTTCTGCAGCTGTGGGTTAAGCATGCATATAGGGCTTTATTGCATAGCAAATATGCCTTGAACCCGAAAAATGACGCACGACCCGGCAATGACTACACCACATGTATTGTGGATGCTACTACGTCGGATGCACGAGGAAGTCATTCAGAGAGAGGTTTGTTAGAATGCTACCTAGCAGAGCTTTCTCCTAGGTCCGCGTTTCTTGGATTCAATGGCCTTTCAACTTCAAGACCTTCCTTCCTACTCCTATTCTCATTGGCCCAACTCACATTTTCTATGTTAAATTGATTCATACTGATGATGGCTACTTTGTAGCCGAAATGTATATTTATGAAATGTCAAATAAACTCGTTGTGGAAATAGTGGAATCCGTCTCTTCATCCTTCTCACCAAAGCATTCACAGATCGGCAAGGTCAGTCTTTGTTCTTTTTTATATATTTTAAGTACTCTGTCAGAGAGAGGTTTGCCGAGCATCGTAGATACCGAATCAATGGGGACAAAAAAAATGGTTTTGGAGCACCTCATAAAGAAAAAAACCCGCCAATTTCAGTCCAATAGATATAATAATGACCATTGTATGAACAAGAAAAGACCCAAAGAAGATTCCAAAATGTATGAAGCACTGGAATTCAGGAAATCCACAAAATTGAACTGGACAAATCGTTAAACAACCAATTATCATTCGACAGAGACCCATCACTCGATGTTAACACTAATATGGTCAATTAACCAACCAGCACTGCTCGTTTCTATTATTTTCATTTTCATTCTTTGTGTCTCAGAAAAATTCTCTATTCACCTTAGTCGAATTACAAATTGAAAAGGGAAGGAAAAATTCCGCGACCCGGATACGAACCAGGGACCATGCCTATCGCTGGCACTGCTCTAACCAACTGAGCTACCGTGGATATGAACAACTTTGCTGCTACAAGATATCCAAATAAACTTCATTGAAGCCACAACGCAGTAACTCAATCGGCAGAGCAGAATTTTTCCTTCCCTTTTCAATTTGTCTTTCGAAATATTGGAGTGTTTCTTCAGTCATTATCTTATATTTAGTCGAATTGGTTCTCTCCCGTTATTACTATTTTTCTGATTGATGGACAGCCACCCCTGTTCACTATATAATCTGATGTTCAGGTATTCTCAACTTCATAGGTATTTATGCCTGTGATGAAGGTGTTTGTACCGAAACATCAGCTGTTAATAAATTCCTGCTATGTTGCATTATCTGATTCTTTTATTCTTCTATGGTTTTTAAACAGGCTGGCGCCTTGTTCATCAAAGATTTTACATTTCATTACTTTTGCAAAAGACGCAGTAAAATCTTCTTTAAAATCTTCAACAGCAAATTTGGCAACACACGGAGTTGTCTACAATTTAGAAGAAACCACAAATTTGCTTTACTGGTTTAATTGGCAAGTTTAAATACTAATTCCAGATTTTTCCCTTCTCTTTGGCACAACAGTTACATCCTACAAGAATATATCTAGCCAAAAGCTATGAAAACTAGAGTAACAAGATAAATAAAGCGGGAAACCACAAATCCACATATTAATCGCTGGAAGCCACAAATCCACATATTAAGCTGACAGCTTGTTGGCCAAGATTGCTGAGGTGCAGGTCTTATCGCTCTCGCAACCAGCAAGTCGCGGGTTCGAATCCTGCTTGGAGCATGGATGTTTGCAATTGTCCTTTATTATAAAAAGAAAATCCCATGTTGGTCTTCGGGTTGTTTAGATTCCATTAATATTTAATGACTAAGATATACATTTTGGGGGCTAAGCCTCCTTCTTCAATGGGTGAATCACACAACCCCTGGCAAAAAGTAATGGTTCAGTCAAGGTTCTTAAAACTCTGTGATCTATGAGCTTGTCTACAAAAAGATAACATTAACATTTTTTGTAATATTTATAGAAAACGTTGGTTTATTCAAGGTAGATCTGCACAGAAAACGTTTTCTTTCTTTCATAATTATGGGAAATACAAAAATCACAATTTTTCACTGTAAGGAAAAAAGTAATCGCTCAGTCCATTGCCGGGAAATAAGTAGTGGTTCACTATGTATAATATTGTTTAAAAAATGTCATCTCCCCATAAATAAAGTAGGATCAGCCAAAAATTATTCATTTTTATGGAAATTAGTTGTTCAGTTTGAAATCTCCCCGAAATTTAAATTGCAATCACAATCAGACAATCATCATTTTTCAGAATGAACCGTTCAACTGATAACTCAGACAAAGAAAAAAAAAAAGCAAATAATTCAACTTCTGAAGGATGGAAAAAGTCAACGAAAGGTTGGCAGACAATTAAATATCTCTCAAAGCACTATTTCTAACATTTGGAGAAATTTCAAAGCAACGAACAGCGTGCAGAACCTTCCAAGAACAAGAAGACCAAGAGGAACGTCCAAAAGAGATGATAGGAAGTTAAGAAAAATTTTGAAAACTTCAAGATCTGAAACATCCCATCAACTAAAACAGAAGTGGAAGCAGCATCACGTCAATGTTTGCAATCGAACTGTACGAAATCGTTTGAAAGAAATGGGATATGGGTTTCGTAAAGCAGCAAAAAAATCAGCACTGACAAAAAACAACGGACAGTAAGACAGCAATGGTGCAGGAAATACAGACACTGGACTAGTGAGATGTGGAGCCATGTTGTTTTAGAATCTGGAAGGGAGATTCTAATTTGCATAGGAACTGGAGATGATGTTGGCATATTTGTGTGGAGAATGAAGAACAAGAATTTGCGGATGACTGTCTACAGAAGACAACTAAATTTTCAGTATCACTGATGATTTGGGGCTGCAAGGTCTTGGTGAAATGAAAAACATAAAAGGAACAGTAAACTCTGATGTCTACATCGAGATTTGGATGCCTGCTTACTGCCAAGCATTGAGCATTGATTTTCAGATAATGAAGTGTGGTTTCAGGAATGACAATGTCAGTTGTCACCGTAGCAAGAAGGTAAAGGAATACCTGAAAAACAGTGACATTCAAACGATTTTGTGGCCCCCTTACAGCCCGGATCTAAATCCGATCAAAAATGTTTGGAGAGAACTGAAGAAATTGATCAAGCAACAAGGCCCAACAAACAAAGAACAATTGGCCAATGCTATTAAAGACAGTTGACCCATCACTTTGTCAGCAACTAGTAAACTCAATGCCAAATAGAATTTCAACAGTTTTGAAAGCCAGAAGTGGAGCAACCAAGTATTGATAGTTGTGAACTGCTACTTATTTTCTGGCAATGGAATGAACAATTACTTTTTTCCTCCCTTTGTCAACTTTTATATTTTGTATTTCCCATAATGACTTTTGTGTAGATATAAGTTAAATAAACCAACATTTTCTATAAATATTACAAGAAATGTTAATTAATGTTATCTTTTTGTAGACACGCTCATAGATCACAGAGAGTTTTAAGTACCTCGACTGAACCATTACTTTTTGCCAGGGGTTGTACAAGCAAAAACAGCTGTTTTTACATATAAGTTGAGAAGTAATAGCTTATCACTGGAATTTACAAAGTTAACAAAACATATTTTACAATATATTTAGCAAGAGACAGCCAATTAGCGACTTGCATAGGACCATCGTCACCATTCAGCAGCTGAATGGATATCTTCTTGTTAACAATTTTGATAGACTCTACAAAGTGAAGTAATTTTTCATCATTACCGGAATGAATAATTTTAAAATGGCCAACAGAGTAATGGTGCCATTCTTTTAAAATATGTTCTGTAAAAGATGATAAACCTATTGATCGTTTATTGACTCCATGAATTAAATACTTTTCACAAGAGGTACACATGAATTTATAAATTCTTGCGCTTTCCTCTCTAGCAATCCTCCCTTTTATCCTGCTTAGCTTCCTTTTTAGTTTATTAATGCTCCTGAAAACTATCTTATGATTTAAGTCTTTGTAAATATTTTGTAGATCTTCATTCCATATTGGCTTGTAGTTACGGCCATATCTCATGAAGGAGGTTCGGCTGCCAGATCATTAAATATTTTGTGTGGATTTGTGATTTCCAGGTTTATTTATCTTATTACTCCAGTTTCTGGGTTAATATATTCTTACAGCATTCTTGATTGTCCAGATGAAAGGAGTCATATTCAAGGGGCATACATTTTACACTGCTCAATCTCTTGCTCTTCTTCCATCCTGAATTTTATTCTTTTGACTTTCTGAATTGATCACAAGTTGACTACACTACTCTATCAAAAGTCATGGGACAACCCTGATTTGCATGAAAATGCAACATTCCTTTGCAATTTCACTGTTGGCATTCTTCCCAGCACTACATAACAGAAAGTATGCTATTATGAGATGATGCTGGCATGAATGCTGTAAGAATGTCTCAAAGAAAAGAGCTTCCAGGCTTCCAATTGCCATCTTGCAGGCAAAACTGTTAGAGAGACGTCAACCCTCCTAAACATCCCAAAATCGACCGTTCACAATGTCATCCGGGCATGGAAAGAGAAAGGCACCACAAGTGTTCCGCCTAGGACTGGAAGATCCAAGATCATGTCGGCCAGAGACCAAAGGGCTCTTTGTAAGGTGTTCACTGCAAACCATCACATATCGCTTGATGGGCTGACAAGATCACTCATAGAGTCAATGGGAACAACTGTAAGCACCCTGACTGTTCACAGGGAACTGCATGCAATGGGTTTTTATGGCAGAGCAGCAGCCCACAAACCTCACATCAGCACCAGCAACGCAGCGAGGAGATTGCAATGGTGGAAAGAGCAACGACATTGGGCTCTAGATCAATGGCGAATGGTTGAATGGAGTGATGAGTCCCGCTACACCATCTGGCAATTGGATGGACGGCTTTGGGTATGGCGAACGTTATCTGCCAAGCTGAGTTGTGCCCACGGTGAAGTTCAGCGGAGGGTCGGTGATTGTGTGTGGGTGCTTTCATTGTATGGGTTGGGTGCAATTGTTTCTGTGGACGGACATCTAAACGCAGAGCGTTACCAGGATATTCTGGACAATGCAGCACTTCTGTCTCTCTGGCAGCACTTTTCTGTTTCAGCACGATAACACACCTTGCCATAAAGCAAGCGCTGTAGGCACATGGTTTGATGAAAAGGGGGTTCAAGAGCTTGAATGGCCTGCACAAAGCACCGATCTGAACCCCATCGAACATCTGTGGGACGTGTTGGAACGTCGATTGCACGCATGTGTGGAATGCCTGAAATCCGTGACCAAACTGTCCAAGACACTTATGGAAGAATGGCAAAAATTACCTGTCGAAATGTATCAAAAAGTTGTGGACAGTATGCCTCAGAGTAGAAGCTGTGATAGCAGCAAAAGTGGACCAACAAGATACTAAAATATGTATATTTTTGAGTGTTTCTATTAAAGTGATGGTGTCCCATGATTTTTGATAGGGTAGTGTATATTTCTACATTAAAGAAATCCACTATATTCCTATTTATTTATTTATTTTTTTTTTTTTACCCTTTTCCATGGCAACCCAAACACACTATATTATTATCATCTTGTGTCCTAACAAAAAGGACTTAGCTAGAGGACAACAATATTTGAAGGGCCAACAACTGTCAACATAATAAACTATAATCTTCAAATCAACAGAGGTTCTCACCGTTTCTTTTATTTTTAAGCTTCAAAGGAAATAAAATAATCATAACAAAGCATAGGAAATGTTTT
>JAHWFO010006271.1:180034-230890 GCA_023313115.1 Rhysida immarginata
ACTGTTAAAAATAGACTGTAACCTTGTTTTCACTGTAATTCTTGCTGAACGATGATCAGAGTGTGGTCGGAATGTACATTCAAGTACCAGTGCTCCCTCTACATACATAACGGCCCTCTACATAACGCTAATTTATAACCGCAAGTCCATATAATGAAATTTTTTTCTGGAAAATAAAAACTGCAGACTCATTCATGTCTGCATTTTTTATTTTCCGGAAAAAAACTTAGTTATATGGACTTGCCATTATAAATTTGGAATTATGTAGAGTCCCGTTATATAGAGGGAACACTGTAGTTTAGAAATTCTTATGTGGACAAGAGGTTGTTTGTCTCCTTTCATTAACATTACTATTAATAACTAATTATTCTATATATTTTGTTCTAGTGCCTACAAAGTGAAATGAAGTGGGGGGGGGGGGCTATCAAAACTGATAATAAAATTTAATAGTATTTTACAAAAATTCTATTTCTGCCAAAACAAAAGAGGCTTGGTCCTATCTTCTACAGGGACCTAGAAAATTATGTTGAAATTAGGAGAGCATGGAATTTAGAATTCATTATCAGTTTCACTCTAGTGTTTCTGTATAACTGGGAAAAAATTATTTTAACCATGATTGGCCATAATTTATTCACAAAATAAAAACAGCAACTGCAATGCATCATCTGTTATCAGTTTGCACTCAGAAATAGACAAAGTGAACACTCAAATGAAGATACCAACTGTGATATACAACCTGTGACAATAAAGTTCGGTGAATGACGTCAAATTGCTAACGGTCGTAAGAGTGCACCATCGTCGTATCCTGCCCCAGACAGGTCGAGACATGTTTAAACAAATTTAAGAGAATCAGCGCTGCGAGTGTGTTTATTGTGTTTAAACAGGACATAGAAGAGAGAAGGCATAGTACGTGCGGCCGAAACCCAAAATGGATCAGCGAACAAAAGTGGATTGCTTGCTTACATGAAATGATGACAACAGTTAACAAAGAAAGTGCTATTACTCTGAAGTGTGTTTATGAGTGGTTTAAACGGTTCCGAGGAGGCCGGAACACCGTAGAAGACGCTCCCCGAAGCGGCCAGACATCCAATGTAATGTTACAACCCAACTGAAGGCTATCCCTAAAAACGACTATGCCAGAAGTTTCCAGGACTTGTACAGGCGTTCCCAGAAGTGCATTACCATCGACAGGGATTACTTTGAAGGATAGTAACTGCTGTTTCATGTAAGCGAGCAATCCACTCTCAATATGCCATCATTCACCGAACTTTATTGTCACAGGTTGTATGTCACTGTGGAAAATTCCTCAGTTGTCAATAGATAATGAAAAACAAATTCTAACGTATGAAAAATAAAATGAACTTTTAAGAACAGAGCACAACTTCAGACACAACAAGCTATTACAGTAAATATTCTTTGGACCTGCAGTTTTTTATAGATGGGTCCTTGATTTATCCCAAGACTTCAAAAAATTTGAATGTTAATATTTAGTTTTTTTACAAAATAATATTTAGTTTTGAAAATTCCTATATTCAGTCGAAAATGAGTATAGAGCATAAAACGTAGAAAATAATTTATTTGGTTTGCATCTTTTTCGGATGAACAATTTTCATAACCAAAGCATTATCATAGTTTAAACTAAGAAGAACAAAGTCATGAAAATATTTTGGGAAGAATGCAGATGCAATAAGCAATTACAACCGAAGCATGTGGTTGCAAATGTATGCAGATTTGATACAAAATGCTATTATTTGATGTCATGTTTGCAAGCATTTTCTGTCAACCATTTACTGGGTATAACATATCAAAGATTCATGTGAACCAGAAATAAATAAAAATTAACTAAAAATAATTATTTATTTATGAATTAAAAATAACATTATAATTCTGCCATCTGATTGAAATGCTGATTCAAGCCTCTAACATTTTCGGTCAAATGTCATCGTTACCTGCAGCTTTGCCAGTCTTCAGCGATTAATTTCCCATCTGACTTCTCCTTCGATGATACTACTGTGACTATTCTCTGCTCCAAGGTGCACCTCGTACTTTTACTCTGTACTGTCTTACTCATCCATTTGAACAGAATCCAACTTCTGGTCGAACCGATTTCTATTGTGTCATTTAACTCTTAGTAAAGGTTCATTCATATTCTACATAGATAGGTTAGGTTAAGTCCCTTGGATAACATTCCAATATAAAATTGCCCATTTAATATGAAAATTTTTTATAAGAGTCTAATTATACAAAAAAATGATGAAATTCATTCCCAAAGTTACATAATTGGATATTTTTTATTGTAAAAAAGGAGGGGGGGGGGAGTGGAAAAATTTTATTTTGGTTCTTATGCTGCGAATTCTGACTGGTTCTTGTGTTAACGAATAATGAAGCACGTCAAATTAGGTTCCCATGAAATCTTGCTTGCTTGGTTGGTTGGTTTATTAGAAATTTTGGCATCGACTACTAAGGTCATTTTGCGCCTTTTACACAAGTTATATCTGTACGCAGCCCGGGACAAACACAAACATCTATGCCAACGGCAGGATTCGAATCCACGGTGGACTCGAGAACTAGAAAGCCTATGTCCTAGCCCTCTCGGCCACCTGGCCGGCCCATGAAATCTGATTTGCTCTCAGTGTAAATAAATAACGAAGCAGTGGGAATTCTGAATGATTTTCAGCATGTATATAAATGATGAATTTCCATGCAATGGTCAGAATTTCTCAAGGGATTATCCATTCCATGAAGCAGCTATTTTGTAAGAAGTAGTCGGTGAGAGACGTGATTCACACAATGAATGCCGGACAAAAGCAGACCAAATGGAGCATCTTGGACGCCATAGTGAATGTCACTGAAGCATTGCGCACGATCTCACCAGGTGTCGTTGTAAACTGCTTTGGGAAGGCGGGATTTAAACAGGTCGTATCTTCTGACAACACTGAGGAACCTACTGAACTAGAATTGGAAGGTTTGGACAAATGGGAACTCCTTCAAAGTCAAAGAGACAGCTGGGCAGTCTGACATTCTAGGAATATATCAGAACCAATGAAGATCTTCTGGCAAACATGGATGATGTAGTGTAGCATTGTCGAAATTAAAACAAAGATGGCGAATCTGAAGAAGAAGCAGAGAATGATGACGACGATGGGGCAGAAAAATCCACACAATCTAATAAGTGTATGTTTTCAATTTTAGAGGAGATTAAGTCGTATGTCGTGTATGGCAATGTTGTGCCACCACATCTTTTCCGCGTACATGTATATAGTTCTGTAAACAGTGCTGTTAAAAAAAATAAAATTTGTTCGTGTAAACAAAGTTCGATAACAATTAGATGTATGAAAATTTTTAGACTTGATTCATAAGAAAACCTGATATTATGAAAAAAAATTTTGGGTCCCCTGAATTTCGTAATAATGGGTTCAACTGTAATATTGAATCCCAACACACCAATTACAAACTACAAAGATGCTCCATGAATGGGGGGGGGGGGGGGGGCTAGGGGAATTCTACATTCTATTCTTATACAGTAGTGCCCGCTTAATACGATTCTGAAGGGACAGTAGGAAAATAACGTATTAAGTGGGAAATTGTCTTAAGTGGGAAGATCTAAAATAGGCAAAACAATAGTACTCTATCATATTCTTTATTATTCCATGCTCTAAAAACAATGCAATACACATTACAAACTGAATTATACTTTAATCACGTATTTCATTATAAATAAACGTAAATATATGACAGCCTACTTAAAATAAGCATCTAGTGAGAGCATTTTTACATTTAATTCTGGATATCTTATTGAGCAATGTTAGATTAAATGAAGTAGAACAAAAACCTGAAGAGAGGGTTTATAAGGTAGGAACATAGAATCAGAACATGCATGGCTTTCTTGTTGGCTATGAACTAGAATATACGCTGTCAGATGCACAGGATCGGGTAGGCATACATTCTGCCATGGCATAAGTGAGCTCAAAGTACTGGGTGTTTCATAGGCTATGACCAACTTGTAAGTTGAATAACTCATCAACAGGTGGAGCTAGTGCTGTGAACGTTTGTACACATATGCAGGAAGTCGAAGGAAACGTATCACAACTGTCATCGCAAGAGGCTTCCCGAATCGCTTTGGTGATGGACTGTTTTGGCCCCCCTATAGCCCTGATTTATCACCAATGGACTTTTTTTATGGGGCTATATTAAAGATCAGGTGTACAGAAATCGATCAAAAACTGTCGAAGACCTGAAAACAGCGATAACAAATGTGATCAAGTTGATTACAACAGAACAACTCAATCATGTTATCACCAATTTTGAGCAGAGACTTCATTTCGTAGTCTGTTCCGACGGCAAGCATTTTGAGAACTTAATCTGTTAATTTCCTTTAGTCTCAAGTGTTGATCCTGAAAGTTTGAAATAAAGATCTTTTTCTGTTCAAATGTTATTCGCCTTTTTCTTTGGTCTATACTCTGTGAAACGCCCAGTACATATGCACGGTGGCGAGAAATGTATTAAGGGATAACGATCACATTAAATGAGATAGATCGTATGGAAAATTTACTTAAAGTTAAGGGGGCGACAAAAGAGTGAATATTATGCGGAAAATCGTATTAAACGGATAGTACTGTATAAAACATTTTTTTAATACCTTAATTCGTGAAATTTATTAAGTTTTATTTAATCGTAAAAATTTAAATTAATACTTGAATTATTAATCTGAATGATTATCTTTTAAACGTGAAATTTGCATTAATATTTTACATTCTTTTGACAGCTTTGGTGATACACTAAAACAGAGTATTTAATAGGAACACAACACTGACTAAAAATACTTGCACTATTGAGTATGAAAGCTCAATGTTAGTGTTTAATTGATCCAACACAAATGATACGTACGTTCTGTTCAAACAGCACCTAGAATCACTAATGTATGATATTTTTGCCGAATTTATCTTTCTAGGATCATAACGAAATCGTATTATGAGTCGAGAACGACAGCGAACTTTTATCTCGACTGATTGCGACAACCGACTCGAAACAATCCCATCATCATAAAAAGATTTTCCTCCGACATTATTCTGATTAAAGGGCGATTCCTTATCACTTTTTATCGATTTACATCATACGCCAATAATGACTTAATAATACCATTCAAGTCTAAGCAATGGCTCACTTAGCGTAAAACATTGCATTAACTACAATCATGAACCAGAAAGGACGCTAATCGCCTCATCGTATTTCGTGCATTGCCCTCCGTCGATTGAAGGACCGGAAATTAATAATCCCGCAGCGACTACTAAAACCTTTGCCCCAAGATATTTAAAAAAAAAAAATCTTCTTATTCGCTGTTAAAATGGAAAAAAAAATAACAAGTTTGAAATTTAAGAAAATTAAATGTTGTATATGCTATTAAAGAGTACTGATTTATTACGAACATTTCTCAAGTTCTCCCCTTCAGTACTTTTTTTAGGTTATAATTCAAAGCCTGGTTTGCCAAAAATGTATTCATCCTCCATATTCCTTTTGGTGTAGTAACTCAATCGGAAATTGTGGCTTCCAAACTAGCGATAGTATTGTTTTCAGATATCCTGTACATAGATCTGTTCGTTTTAACACTGGCATTCCAAACGGCGTAGTAGTTGCATTTGTTATTACCTTTGAAGTATTCGATAAAGACTGTTACAACATGAGTTCCAAAAAATGTGCACGATGCGAAAAAACTGTTTATCCGCTCGAAGAACTGAAATGTCTTGACAAGGTAAAGAAGCAGATTTTTAATTATCAGATTTATTGAACTTGAAATGAAATTTTAAAGAGATACATTTAAAGATCACCCTATAGCTCGTAGCAGTTTAAAAAAAAATCTTACAACGCACGACATATTAACTGGAGTCTAGTGAGAAGTTTCATTTGTCAGTCCGTCTTGTGCATGTCAAATCAAGACACGACTGACCTGAAGTGCGTCTCGTCGTTTTCAAATGTGTAAATTAATTAAAGGAGTCAACTGTTTTTCAATGTATATTGTTAAAAAAAAAAAAAAAAGCCACATTATTAAATTTATTTATTACTATCCCTGTTTACCACAATTGATTAATTCTCCAATCGTTATTATAAAATTGCAATAGAAATTCGGTTTTTAAAAAATTCCACATGTCAAAATTATCACATTTCACAGTCATTAATTCGTTTACTTAGCGTTATCGATTTAATCTTATTGCTTTAATTTTAATAATAGAGTCTTTTTTAACCTTTAATAATTAAAGATGTTACGACTGCGTCAACTACGAACCGTAGTATTTTGCAATCAGATAACTTGATGTGATATTTATCTTTTCAACAAGAATCCAGTTTATATTTCTGCGTGGTGTTGAATTTGGCAATGTCATTATTAGCTGTCGTCTGTTTTGAATATTCTCATTTCATTCATACATCAGATTTCATTCCTCATAAATAAATAAACATGACAACTTCATCGACAGTCAAAGGTTTATACCATGTATTCCTAATATCGCATACTGAGCAAGAATCTGCATTTCGCATGATATACGGTCTCAAGCATGTACATCCAGTCATTGTACTTCTGTACCATAATGTTATCTCTGTCCTTTGGCCATCATAATTTACATTTAGTAAATTTGAATATTTTAAGATGGGATGTATGTTCTTATTATTGCTTCCTCCAGAAGGAAGTTACTACTGCAATTAACACGGTCAATAGCAAATTTTATATTTCCTTAAGAATTAGGTCTCGTGGTATTCATATGAATAAGAAAGCTATTTTTAGAGATAAGTGCAATTAAGGCTTTAAGTATTTTATGTATGAAATATCTAGTTTCAGACTGCTTTAAAACTAATTAGATACAGTAAAGAAAGCCATGGTGGTGCATAAGTTTAAAAAAAAAAGAGCTTCAAGTAATTGCTAATTATTTGAATTTTGCTTACTCTAATTAAATCAAAGTATAAATTATAATAACTCTGTATAAAACAGTTTTCTTAATTATGCAAAAAAAAAATTCACACAAGTTGTACATACAAATATATGTTTACTAATGTATATCCCTTTGTACTATTAATACTAATTGATCTTGCAACTAATTAAGTTTAACTGGAATGCTGTGGCACAAACAACCACATTTGAAGTGAGTCATTTCCTACCTCTCCCATGCCTCCTCCCATCTTTGGAAGAAAGAATAATTTAAGAACTGGGTTTTAGTAACTTAAACTGGTAACTTAAATGGGATGTAGAGTACATGCAATAACAGATTTTTTTCCCCCTCTAATTTGCCCCTACAAGATTTAATTTCATCTTCTCTCTCCTTGTTATTTATAACTATAACTTTTGAATTTTGTATGTAACAAGTTTTCTTAAAACCTAAGATGGGAGAAAATTTAAATGAAATATTCATTTAGAATTTGACAGGAGGAGCAAAGGTGGTGTATGGTTTTTGCATACTAGAAGATGAATAAAGTGAAATGCATGTAGTTTTATCTATAATATGATATTTTAAGAAATGAAAGCTTTTGAGCTTAAAGCTCTCCTTCAATTGCATACATATGGCATCTACAGTTTGTTTTTTTTTAATTTTTTATTTTACAACAATCGAAAGTTAATATTCCATATTCTGTAACATCTTAAAAGTAACCTGAAAATGGGGGTATCTACAGTGTAGGTCCTGTCTGTTTAATTCAGTGTTTAAATTGAAATACAATATAGTTTTTTCCCCAGAGATTTTTAGCAGCTGGGCGGCATGAAGAAATAATTTGGGGGGGGGGTGTAAAAAAATTGTGGTTTGTTTAAACAGTGCTCTTAATATGCAGATGTAGGAAAAAATTAAAGTATACTTCAAATCAAAGTTAATTGCATAATATTTAACATTAATTGATTTAAAGATAAGTTCTGAACTGAAAAGCTAAATTTGTATACATTAAAACAAAACTTACTGACAACATTAAGGCAATTTAATTTTGATTTAACTTTTTTTTTTTTTTTTTTTTTTTTTTTAATAACACTAATATAAACACAAGCTTTTTACATAAAATATGTCCAGTGTGTGAAAGCAAGATTTCATTGTTATATGTGTATAATAAGTGAGCTTTTGCAAAACTAAAAGGAAAGTTTCCTTAAAAAAACAAGATACATATTTATACAGTTTTCCTTATATTTAGTTCAATGACTTAGTTTTTACTCAATTTAATAAGTACCAAATTCTGTCATTAATAAATACATCAACCAATTGAAGCTCAAGAGGCGCACAAAGTTATTTAATCGTTACTTACAGAATGTCAACAATTAGTAGTACATGTGTAAACAAACCATCGTTACCAGTAGGAGAGGAATCTGGAGAGGTGAGATACGTTTGATGACTCAGCCTATTACATAGGAAAAGATTATATAAGTGATAGTTGAAAATGGAAGCTATGCTTCAATATTAGGTAATTAAAATTAGATGAAAAATTTAAGTGAATTTTGCTCACCTTGCTAATGATTTAGAAAGGAGGAATTCCCGACCAGCAAGCCAGATGTCTGTTCTATCATTGGGCTTCCATTTCGACTGCTTAACAGTCTTTACGACATTGGAGACAGTCCTGCTGTACCAGTGTCCACAGTGGCAACACCTCCTAAAAAGAAAACCTGTGCACTGAAAATTCATGCATTGTTACATTATCATAAAAAGGCATTGTTAATTGTATTTCTACGAATAATAAGCCCTAAATTATGACTTATGATCATGTAACAATGTATGACTTTTCAGCGCACAGGCTTTCTTTCTAGGTGTTGACAGTGGCCCAGTTGGTAGCGGTGAAGAGCTAAATACTTGTGGTTCCTGCTTCGAATCCATATCATAACTACGTAAGATTGTTTTATCAGTTTCAAATTTATTTAAATCTCTAATATAGTTAAAGAAATCGTAAAAGCAACTTAAAATGTTACTGGCTGTATAAAAATCATAAATTGGTTATCATTGAATAAATTTATGATCCGCCAGTGGCAGCTCATTAGCATTTGTAGTGGAGGGAGGCAGTGGTGCTGCTAGGCAAAATCAGCATAGTGCATTGCCACGCTGCTCCTCGGCCCTGCCAGGCTGCCCCTCGGTGCTGCCCAGATGCAAAAACTAAATCCAATAAATGCCAACGATGTTCGGTGTAAGTTTTCATTTAAGCTTAACATTGTGGCATGAGTGATTTAAACCCTGAACATTTTAATTAAACTACTGGCTAAGTACATTCATTTAAAATATTAACTAACTAGAACAGTTTTAGTTTGTAGTAGCTGTTCATTGCGTTACTCCTTGTGCTTTTTTTTTTTCTTCTCCACACTGACAAGTCGAGCCTTTTGTATACATGCGAGGTGGTTTCCTGTGGTCGCTTCACCGTCGAAACAGAAGTATTCCTCAAAAAGCTTTCATATTTAATAATAAAATAATATTAGCATTAATAAAATGTTGAGAAGTAATACAGATCAACTATATAAGGTATTAAGTTTATAAATCTTAATGCAATTACCAAAACAGGCCTGGTATGGATTTTCTTTAAGAAATGGATCTCAATTCTTGTTTCAGATATTGAAGCCAGGTTTGGAACCATGACATCATTTCAGCTTTAGGCTGTTTAGATATAAGCCAGTGGTGGAACAGCTGTGCCAGATAGCGCCAAATTCAAATTTCTGCGCAGCACAGCGCCATTTTAGCGATTTCGTACAAACCGTGCCAAAAGCAACTTTTTCGAGTCATTTCAGGCATAATCGGAGGCGGGTTCTTTATCTTAGCCATATGAGCAATTTGTCATATTGGCCATATTAGAAAAAGTACGAGGGGGGGGTTCTTCAAACGAAACTGCGCATTTTTACGTGTTCTTTCATTGCAGTACATTAACGTAAACAGTTGTTCAATAGATAATAAATTCAAAATGGAACATCGAAACGTCGAAAAATTCGATATCGAAATTTTTTTGAACATCGATACATGGGCTACCCATCGATACTATCGTCAAGCACTAGTGTATAAAATTTAATATAACTTACAGCACACTGTACAAATATATTCAATATACATTGAATTAATCAGTGCAAACGCGCATTTCGATCTCAAACGTGGTTTATCTCAATTTTTTTGCACTTGACTTTTAAAGCGTAATAATTTTTATACATTTATTAATACGAGGGTGGGCTGAAAAGTAATGCCTCCATGGCTGTAACATTTTTATTTTTTAACCGATTTTTAAAATTCTTTTTGTATCTGATACTCACATTTCTCCTCTGCGTAATGCACTATTCACTTTTCGACATAGTCCCCATCCCTTTCCACGCATTGTACCAACGCGTGACTAGTCAGGTGAACCTGTCGGAGGGGAATTCCGGGGTGGTTTTTAATTTCTTGCGTTAGCCGATAGTCAGCCGTTGATGCTCTGTAAAGGTGAAAGTACAGATATTAGTGTACACATAACTGCAGGTGCTCGAGTCACGTCCTTAAATACCTTACGCATCATGTATAAGCTTTATGCAAATGCAATATGGAATACCACTTTATGATAAACTGATGAAAACGCGATTCTGAGTTGAATTTGCCATGTAGAAATCATTTGGTGTTGAATGTGAAAACTATCCATGTCAGTTATGTTCTTCTGTTAAGAACATTGTTCATTGAATGCAGAAAGCAATGAATGCAGTGTTTGGCCTGTATTAATATGGAATTTGTATTCAACAATGGTCTTGAGCAAGAGTATTAGTGCTCATTCTCAATATGGGCCTTTGTGTAACATTCCTTAAGTCAGAGGTGTTGACATTGCAGCCTATGGGCAGCTAAACTTTGGGCATCTTTCTTTGTCACACAAATTTGCAAATAAATCTTTGATCTGTGTTTCTAAAGTTTTGTTTAATGTCTGCATTTATTTGATCTATCTAATATGCAAATTAAAGCAACATTAGATCAAATGTTACCGTAGGTGGAATTTTTGAGCTAATATTTTTTAAAAATCTATACCCCATGGTCAGCAAAGTAAGCCCACCAAATCTGGTTGCATTTTGATCAATAGTTTTTGGACAGAGAGCTCTAAACACCTGCTTAATTATAACCGCCCTGTATATAATTTACTTGCAACCAATCTCTCTACGAGATCACTCAATCCGAAAAGGTCACCATTTGTTTCACGTAAAATCGAAAAATAAATATAATAGGCCAATTATGCATAACTCCTTTGGCCAAGCAGAGGGGATGAAAGCGTTATATAACTCACGGGGTTGAAGAACAACTGTCAAACGAAGCAAAATCTCGATTCGTTGGCCACTTGGTGTCATATGATGTTAAGGCCAATCAGGAATGAGCTAATCACGTGAAGTAGAACTTGTTGATTACACGACTGATCATAAAAAAGAAACGGTTCACACACTCTAGCATAGCTCAATTGGGAAATAGTAGAGAATCATAGGAAATCCATAGAACATGTTCGAAATGGCGACGCATGCAACTTCATGATGAATGAGTCTCTTGGACAGGCCTTTTTGTGCAGATATAGAGTGAATTCATTTCTGAGGGCTCTTTAAAGTACATCATTAAAACATCAGCATTGGTGTTATCATTGTTATAGTTTTCTGACAAGTTTTATAGTGCATTCTTCCTGTCTGGCGAAACGTTTTAACAAGTTGCTCTCACAATCATTCTTAGGTGATACTTGCCTCTGAGAATGTGAATGGTTAGCTCTATAACCATTTCTTGCTGATTTCAGCTGAATGCTCCTACAACAACCTCGATATCATTCCTTTTCGTCAAATCCATCTTCATCCATTTGGAAAGGGAAGAGAAAAGGGAATCCAAAAATTTGGGATTTTTAATTTAGCAGTGTTTTGTGGCCTTTTTCTAATGGAAAGTCAAATTGGTGAAGTTGACATTGGTAGAGATGACAATTAGATTACGAGAACATCAGTAGAAATTAAAAATAAAGTGAAACTGGAGGCAACATACCAATAATAGAGGTAGAATAAAGTAATAAATGAAAGGAAAGGTATGATCTGATTTCCTGACCATAAAAAAATGGAAATCTATGCTTATGGTCTTTGCTAGTGACATCCTGGCACTTATGGTTTGCCTAGGATCTATCTTGTAGTTGAGGGCTGTGGTTCAAAATGGCTAATCTTTGATCATGGAAATCTTTGTCAATTTTCTCAGATTACTTCTGTAGAAAAAAAGTGTCATTGATCATAAAGGATCCAATGTACAGTCTATTCCAAAAGCGTTTTCACTTAGGCGAATGATGTTCGGCTTCCTTTCAGTACATTAACCCAGTGGGATTAATCGGTTCAGACAAGAAATAGAGTTCAAATCACGTTGGACAATGACAAGAAGTAGAGTTCAAATCTGCATAAATAATAATAATAATAATAATAATAATAATAATAATAATATGTGACGACAACAGGGGAGGGGGAACCACCAGATAAACCGGAAGCCCAAACCCGATGTTGTCCCCCAACAGGCGAAAAGCCCAAAACAGGGTTATTGAATATACATTTAAAAGAAAAAATAAATGCAAGTAAAATAATAAAGTTAATAAAATTATTAATATAATAAAACAGTAGCAATACAACAGCAATAATAAAAAAATTAATTATGAAGATATGATAAATTAGTATTATTAATAATACTAACTTATTAGTATTATTAAGCCACCCAGGGACCTACCTCGTCGGCCTCGGCCATACTGGCCTTGGGTGGTTGTTTTGTTTTGTATTATTTTCTTAAAATAAATAAATAAATAAATAAATAAACTAAAAACTAGAAAGCAGAAAGGATAACTTGCTTTTGTCCAGAAGAGAATTCGTCGAATTTAACTTTTAGTTTGTAAAACTGATCAATATTCGATAAATTAGTTCTCCATTTTCTTAAAGATAACAGCGCCTTACTTTACCTCTTGGACCTAGACTGGCGAACGACAAGATTGTACGTAAGTCAGGCACACAAATGCTGCCTGAAATAATTCGGGAGAAGGTTTTGTACATAAAAATATGATAATTAACAGATAAGTCGAAAATGGAGGAATTATTATCCAACAAGTTATGTGGAAATTTGAATTTTAAAAACTTATAAAAATTGTTTACTTTTTTTTGCAACAAGATAAAATTTTGCATATTGCCTGAATACCAGATCCATATGCCATACATAATTTTTGATAAAATCAAAGATTTAAAAAGGGTCAAAAAGGTAAGCGGGTCTTTAAAGAATTTCGAGAACCTCTTACAGATACCAATTCTTTTGCACACTTATTTAGTCAAAGATTTTATATGGGTGGCAAAAGAAAGAGAGGTTTGGAAAAGAATACCTATATCTTTGATTAGAATACTAGAAGACAGAGGGGCAGAGTCAAGATGATAGTTAAAAACGAAGTTTACTGTTTTGCGTGAAAAAGTCATTATAGACGATTTTTTGGCGTTAAGAATGAGTCCATTATTACAGGCCCAGCCGCTAACCTTATTAATTACATCTTGAAGCTCTTGACAGTCGGACAAGTTTTTTATACATTTGAATAATTTTAAATCGTCGGCGTACATAAGAAAATTGACAAACCTGGTATTAACATAATAGGCAATATCCACCATGAAAACATTAAAAAGAACGGGTCCTAGAGGAGATCCCTGAGGGACACCACTCTTAATAAGACCTTTCCTAATGGAAAGATCTTTTCCAATAGAAAAAGACCTCCCTATTAATAACCAATTTAATAACGAGGAGGAACATCCAATTATTTTAAGTTTTTCCAATAACAATTTAATATTAACGTTATCGAATGCTTTGGAAAAGTCCAGATATATTACATCGACCTGGACTCTTGCGTCCATATTCTTAGCAACAAATGACGTGAAATCTACGAGATTAGAAACTGTAGACCTATTCTTCCTAAAGCCGTGCTGTTCTGGTGGAAGAAATCGATCTATGAAAACAGACAAAGACTTTATCTAATGCGTCATTACGATGATTACAAATATTATTCGTATCTGAAATATTAAGTTCATTAGCCCACAATTCAGTATATTCTGATCGGGTTCTGCAGTAATAATTGCTATTATTAGAAGGGAAATATGTTCCAAAATTAAAATCTCCCAAAATCAAAAGATTACCATTAAAACCCTCAAAGTTGTTCAGTAGTTCGTCCAAACATTTTTCAAAATTCTCCTTTGTAGTGGCCGGGGGAACATAAAGAACAACAATATGCAAAAGTTTGGAATCCCTTAATCTGATAGTTACCCCAATTATATCAATAGACGTGACTGAATAATTAAAAAGATGTTGTGTGACTTCCATAGCAGTTGGAACAGCAATTAAAACTCCTCCACCTCTCATATCACCCTTACGATCTGAAATTCTCATGAAAAAGCATAAAGTTCGTGAAGGAGTCATCTAGCCACGTTTCAGTGAAGCAAAAAATAAAATCGTTATGATACGCCGTGGCGCTATTCATCTCCAATAATTTAGTTCTTAGGCGACGGACATTTTGATAATGAATTTTAATTGACATTGGCAACAGATGGAAGGGTTTCCCCCAAACCCGTCATAATCTGATCATCATATAATTTTCCGTAGAATTCAGATACTAAAACACCCTCAGGCCAATTAGAGGGCAAGAATAACTTATCAACAGAACTTGCAGCAACAGAAACATAAAACGAAGAATAGGAATTAAATTTAGTTTTTAATCTATGACAGAGAAAAATTTCTTCTGGTTTTAAAATTTGATGCGGAAATATTAATAGATCATCTCTATTCAAATCCGGTGCCAGCCTGGAAATAAAGATATTATCCGATTTGTCTTTTAATGAATTTTTGGCTGCCTTAAATTTAGAGCCAGAATCCGCCACATTTCCAAATATCATTCTTTTATATGATTTATCTGATTTTCTGGCAATATTTTTTCCATCAGTTATTTTCCTATCATCCAAATTCATATCCATGTTAAGATATTTCAAAGTTTGCATAGGTTTAACTGCTGGAATCATACATTTTGAGACAGGGGGGACAGATTTCACATTACAAGCAGAGGTAGAATTTAAAGTAATAATATCAAGAAGCTTATCAACCTTATTTTGTAATGATCTATTCGCCTCCTGAATCTTAGATGCTAGTAATATAAATTCTTTAACAGAAACTATTAAATCATTTACCGTTTTTAGCAAAATAGACATTGAAGTTGTGGAATCAACAGCACTAACTGCACTGACTCCAGTACTACCTGAGTCGTGATCATCTTCTAGATTCAGTTCACTGTTGCTTTGATTCACTCTGAGCCAATCAACCGTGCTAACCTCACGACATATTTCACAGAGCCATGTCGATCCAATCCTCTTCAATGTATTCTTGTTCACTCCCACGCACTTCGCATGAAATTTTCTCTTGCAGTCTCCATTGCAGATTATGTACGCCTGTTTATCATGAATGCTGTTCCCACAGAGCTCACATATGCCAATCTTGCCCTGATTACCTCCTTTTGCCATATATTAAAAAAAAACAACGAAAAACAAACAAAACAGAAAGAGCTGATAAAACAGCGACCGTCCTCTATGCGGCACGGGTACCGCAACATAGTATTATAATAATAATAATAATAATAATAAATAATTTAATAATAATGTAACAACAAACTGGGAACAATCTCTCCAGAAAAAACTGGAGGGAAAAGCCCTGTTTCTTAGCAATAGGGATAGCTAGGCATAATGAGTGAGGTTAAACTCTTTTGACTGAAATCTGATTTTGAGCCTTTATTAGGAAAGTTTTTATTTATTATTAATAAATCAATGTATATTATTTTAGCACAAATGCAGCTTAATAACGTGGAAGTAAGCAATAAATGTCAAAGCACGCTCAACAATATAATGGTGAACACACGAATTAAATCATTACATGTTTTTCATGAAATAATCAGTAGTAGAAAATTAATTTTAAGTTTTCTGCAGATTTAAAAAAAAAAATAATATAAATCTATTATGGTATTTCATAGACAATAGCTACCAATCTTTCGATATGAAATGTCTTCTGGGCTTATGCTTAAAAATAACTTATCAGCAAACAAAGTTATATTCTCATCCATGACAGGAAATATAACAATCTATATATATTTGTTACTGTATATGCTTGTGCATAAGACTACCCCCGATTTTTGACCCCAAAAAGTGGAAAAACACCATTACTCAAACATAAGCGGAGGCAAAAAAGGGAGAGAGAGAGAGGGGGGGGGATTTTTATTACAAAAAGATTAAATTTATAGTAACAAACAAATCATGGTGTGGGAAAATCATCAAACGTAGCTTCTTCATCTGACTCTCCAAAAAGTTGATGAAATTTTTCGTTCTCATATTCATCATCCACATCGTCTTCATTCTCATTTTCATTGGCATGACTTTCATTGTAGGAATCATCGCTTTCATCGGAGTCTCCTGAGAGCTTATTGTCCTCAGTTCCATCTAATGCGTTGCTAATACCGCATTTTAAGGACAACAACTGACCATATCTGCGGAATGCATTCCCACGCATCTTTGACCCAATTTATCACGAGTTGAACGTCCGACCTCCGACCTTTAGTGACACGTGCTTTTCCAGAGCACATCCATTCCTGCCACTTTTTTCTGACAGGATCTTTGAAAGGCTTATTTAAGTATATCCAGTAGTTGTAAGATTGAAGTGAGGCCACCAGGAATAACCACCAGGGTCACTTTTATCTTCTAGCCTCATTTTTGAACATATTTATTGTGTGGGCTTTAAACATGTCCCAGACCAACAATGATTTCTTCTTTTTTAATAATGCTCCTGGCCTGTTGTTCCATACATCCATCATCCATTTTCGAACACCTTCCTCATCCATCCATCCTTTTTTGTGGGTGAGAACGATAACTCTGGAATGATTGATGTTCTTAAGCAGATTCTTCCTCGTAAAAATTATAACTGGACTTAATTTTGTCACGTCTGCCAAACAGGAAAGCATCACAGTGAAATGATTTTTTTTGTTTCCTGTTCTAACAAAAATGGTCTTCTCACCTAGCCTAGCAACTGTTCGTTTGCTAGGTAAATCAAATGTCATTGGCATCTCATCTGTATTTCCTATGTCTCCGAGATCATAACCATTCAGTTTTTTTTGCTTAATAACGAATCTGTGAAAAGTGCAAACCTTCTCAATAAGCTTTTGAGGGAGTTTTTGCAATGTCTTGGTTCGTTGACGCAAGCACAGTCTGGAAAGTAAAATAAGATTTCTTTAGGCAGATGACATTTAAGATGTTGAAACATTTTACAGCTAAAATACACACCTCTCCATTAGAACACCGGCCAGCGAAAGCAACGAAGTCGTGGTTTTGAGGCATCTGGTATTTTCCACTCTTACTATCTTCAATCCTTGCAAATGAATGCTTGTGTATGTAACAACATTACCATTCTTTCAGCATTCCAAAATCCATGTGTTTAAATCCTTCTCCAGGGACTCCAGATTCGTCGACTTATAACGACACGCCGCCTTGCTTTTCAGGATTTTCTGTAGTTCAGTTTCTTTTTTTATTCCATTCCCGAGCTTGCTTCTCATTCACTCCCTGGTAGCAACAGAGTTGTTGGATTCCCCTCTTCTGCTCGAGCGACAACATTTAGTTTAAAAGCTGCTGTGTAAGCAGTACGTGTTTTTATTTTGTGAAAACATTGCAAAATACACAACCTCTAAAAGGACAAAGATATTAGAAAACCGATTCATATAAAAACAAAAAGAAAAGGATGGAATACTAAAGGGGGGGGGGTATTTTAATGTAATTTGGATGAACAAATTTGACGAATAAAACTGACGATTTCTTGCAGAACAAAAAACTTACTTTTGCTGCACTGTTTACTGATTAGATTACTGAATTCCATGCAGAGATTTCAGGGTTTATAAGAGGGTAGCCCAGAAAGTAATGTACCATAATTTTTATCTCCGTCACCAACAATGGTACAAATGCGAAACTTGAGATAGCATTCTTTGAAGTTTTCGAAGTGCGCATGCAAAGTATCCATTTCTTTCGACAGATAGCGTATGTGCTACAATGGAACAACATGGCATCCATATGTGATATACGTTATAAGCAGCGTGTCGTCATTGAATTTCTCAATGCGGAGCAAGAAACTATTGGAAATGTTCACAAACTTTTATGTGCAGTTTATGGAGCATCAGCAGTCGACAGAAGAAGTACGGTTAGTTGCTGGGCACAGAGGGTGAAGCCATCAGAAAGCGGTTCAGCGGAGCTCCAAGATTTGCCGCAGTCGAGGCGGCTATCCTCGGCTGTCACCTGACAAGATGCACCATCCACCCTACAGCCCTGGCCTAGCGCCCTCAGACTTTTACTTGTTTGGGCTATTGAAGAATGACATTCGTGGAAGACATTTTAATGATTCGCACAGTGAAGACCCAACAAGGATTGGTACCGACAGGGCATACACACCCTTGCGTCTCGCTGGAGGAAGGCCATAGAACGGGACGGAGATTATGTAGAAAAATAGGAAATGTAGAAGAAACATCATTCTTTCGTGTGTATAAGTTACATTGTGTTCAATAAATAATTGTTGAAGAAAAAAATTGTGGCACATTACTTTCTGGGCTATCTTCTTAAATCCATTCCAGTTCTATTACAAATTATCATTGACCAATAAGTGAAATGTGAATGTGGCTTAAGAATGTCCATTCGTTCTTACAAGAACGATACGGCTATAGTATAGATGACGTACAGAATCCAGGACTTTGCTGGTCAAAAATTCAACTGCACGAAAAGCCACAAAATCTCAGGGTTTTGTATTATAAAATAAAATCAATAAATATGTATGAGGCAGGTCTACATTTTAACAATTTTATTTCACTTAAAATGAAAATGGAACATGGATAGGAAGGATCATAAAATTATTGGAGCGGAATTTATGACAAAATGCAACCAGACGAAAACCAACAAAGTCTCTGGGTCTATTAAACATGAAATAATACAACAAAAAGTAATATGCAATGAATACGTGTTACTCTTGCCATTAGATACAAGTTTTCAAATCACTCTTCATCTCTCCCTCTAAAAAGTTGATGAAAATTTTCATTCTCATTCTCGTCATCCACATCGTTGTACGTCTCGTTTTCATCGGCCTCCCTTTCATTATATATATTTTTTTCGAAATGATGCTGTAATTATTTACAATATGTAATAATAGATTTTAATTGTAAGCATATTATCTTTCTTTATTAAAACATTCTTGGACGATTTTCAAGACGCACTTGGTATGAATACAGTGATAGCTTACCAAGGCCGTCGCCATCTTATTTTCGGGATTTGACTTATGCATTTGCTTTTTACAATGGAAGATTGAGGAATAAGATGCAAAATAATGCACCAAATAATATACTGTATATTGTATATATTTGTGCAATGTGCTATAAGGTATACTAAATTTTATGCGATAGTGCTTGGCGATAGTATTGATGTTCAAAAAGTTTCGATATCAAATTTTTTGATGTTCTTGAAACTTCGATATTTCATTTTGAAATCATTATCTAATGAACAAATGTTTAGGTTAATGTATTGCAATGTTAGTGAAATAAAAAAGCAGTGATTAATCTGTCAGTTAAAAGTACTGTAATTACCCACACCAGTCATAAACCTGATCCCTGTTTCCACTCTGTACGACCAAGAGGACGTTCAAGAAATACGTCATGCTCTTTTTGGCCTTTTCAGACCCCCCCCCCCCCCCCATGTCACGCTGGGTCCCACTTTCATACCCCCTCCCCTTTAAAGACGTCACACTCTCAGTCAGCCCTCCCCCTTCGAGAAACAAAAGAAATAAACTTTGGTTACACTCCTACATAATGTTCCTAGTCGTTTCGTCACGTTCAGCTCGTTGCATTCATTTTGTTCCAGGATCGTTTTGTCACTAAATTGACTCGACACATTTAGCTCACCATGTAGATAGCGCGACCAGTTATATTATACGCTCACTCACCTGCCTAATAACGTGTTGGGCCCCCTCTGGCCCGGATAACTGCTGCGACCCATCGTGGAAGAGAGTCTACCAGTCCCCGGAACACATCCACAGGCACTGCAAGCCATGCCGCCTCCACTACACTCCGTTACGATGCTGCATTTACCAGTTGTATTGGTGACGACCTGACAGATTATTCAATGACGTCCCACAAAGGTTCAATGAAATTGCAATCTGGGGAACATGGAGGCCAAATCATTGTCATGGTAGCATGATCCTCCAGCCACTGCCGTGTCACAAGGGCCATGTGTGGAGACTCATTATCTTGCTGGAAGATGCCGTCGCCCGCGGGGTAAAAATAGTTCATGAAGGGGTACAGGTGGTCCTCAAGCAGATCAACGTTGGAAGTAGCACACAGTGGATGTCAGTTGCAGCAATGGACCCATTGCATGCCACGAGAAGTATGGAGCCTCACCTGCCTGAGTGGTCCCCACCTGACAAGCGGGGCCCACGGTTTCGTGTGGCCTGCGCCAGACATGGACATGACCATCGGCCCGATACAGCTGAAATAGTGACTTGTCGGACCAGGCAACCCTTCACCAGTCCTCAGCGGTCCAATGTTGATGTTGGTTGGCCCAGGATAGGCGTTCCAACGATGTGCAGCTGTCAAGAGTGACACCCGTCGTGGCATGTAGATACGCTCCCAAAGCATGTAGATTCCTGCTCCCAAAGCCTGCAGCTGCCAAGGTTCGCTGAATTGTCGTCACGGACACAGTTGTGGGACGTCCCTCGTTGTACCACACGGTGATTTGGCCTGCTGTCGCCCTTCAGTCAGCAGTTGCAAGCCGAGTGACCCGGCAAACACCTCTGGCAACGGTGAGGCGTAGGGGGGCCGTCCGTTGTCCAACATGAGTTGCAACCCCTCTTTGGATGTACTCTCAATAGACCCTTGCAACGGTTGTGCGGGAAAATTGCAGGACATTGGCTACATCCGATATTGAGGCACCCATCCGTCTGGCACCAACAATCATCCCCCATTCAAATGCAGATAGCTCTCTGCCTGCTGCCATTTCTGCAAGTACTTCTGCTTACAATGATTGTGTGATATCAAGGAGTCCTGTGCACCTGCATCCCGAGAATGGAAGCAGCGGGATCTGTCTCATGAAAATTCCTGATTTTACGAAGTAATTCCGAAATCCCGGCCCCTTTAAATTTTTTTTCGTTTTGCTTTTTACGAAATTCAGATTTAACGAATAAATGTTACTGGTCCCTCAAGATTCGTAAAAACGAGGTTCTATTGTATTACAGTACGGACCCGGTCGAATGCGGTCGTCAGGAGCCACAATTTCGCGACCGCGTTAGATCGAACCGCGTTCGAGCCATTTCCCCCCGATCGAAACTTTCGCGTCTCGTGATTAAGATCTGCTATGGACCTGGTTTCTACTGATTTTTATAATTTCATTTGACATTATATGTATAAACTTTAGTGTAGTTGCGTGTAGTTCTGAATAACATGAAAAAGAAATGCAGTTTCAGTATAACATTTTATCTGGTTGCATTTTGTCCTACACCCTCTACTTTCAGTACTGTACCTTCAATTGGCATTTTTTTTACTGTAAATTAAAATAACACAAAAAGAAACTGTACGAAGTGCAGACGAAGTATAATATATATTTTTATTAATTTCATATTCTGTGTAAAAGAGATACAACTTAATAGAAAGCCAGTTTGATGACATCTCAAATAAAATAGACGTGGGAAGAAAGGACAATATATGCAGAATAAACAAACTCAATTCTGAACTTTAATTGCGTTACTTACATGTATTTGCTTTTCATTACAAAAAGAATAACATGTATAGTGATCTTTCTCTTGGCATCCATGACAGAATACAGAATATGGGAGCTCAAAAGGCATATATCGAAAATTTACACATTACAAGTACGGAAGCCTAAAATGGTCATACATAAAAAAAATTACAAAAACGATTTGCAAGCTTATCATACATAACTCAACAAATACAACGAGAAAAGCAACATATACATCCAAATTAACAATAATTAACAAATAGCGTCTACATTCAATACTGTATCTTCAATTGACGCTTTTATTAAGTGAAAATAAACGAAAAGGAAACTGTACATGTGCATATGAAATCGCGGCTCTTCTCAACTGCTGGAATCGGGAGCCAAGCCAAAACCGCGTTGTAGCCGATTTCGCTATCGAGCAGACCGCATTCGACCGCGTCCGCACTATATTTAATTTGCTCCTTTGACCTATCACCTCCTTCAATAGCATCCTATATACAATTCCTTTGAAGCACAGCATCCTAAGTGGAAAAATGGTTCTTGGACGAGTTGAATATGTCAAATTGATTGTGTGACAAAATAATCTTCGGATGAAATGAATCTAGCGATTTGAATGAGATGACATGATTATGACCAAAAATTACAGCACGTATGGTATAACCTGCTGCAAATGGGAAATTCTGATGGTATTGTAGTTTATTTATCATAGGGATAGAATTTACTGAATTGGCCAATGAAGTGTCAAGGTGCAAACATGTGATGTAGAACCTTCGAGCATAAAAATAGATTGGCGATTTTTGTTGCAGCAACTTCTTAACAATAGGAGGGGTTATAGGGGTGGAATATAATGGTTAATGAATAACAAATTAACCCCTTCTGTGCCTCGGGCTAAACACCTGCATGTTGCGGCTCTGTAGTGTCGAGCGACAGCCGTAACATTTCCGGGAATGCTTTCCATTATATTCAACAATTCTTTTGTTAACCCTGTCCCCCTCTTTTGTTAAAGAGCCGCTGCGACAAAAATTCCCAGTACACAGAGGCCTTAACTGAGTCATCTTCACAAAATTGGCAGACCCAAATGAAATAACAAAAGAAAGTAACATGAAAAAATTGAATTTGAAATTTCAGAATTTGAAAGGGTTTGCTGTGACATCACACTTATGGGGAAACCCCCCCTCCCATGTCACGCTGTGTCACATTTTCATACCCCCCCCCCCCCAAGAGTGTGACTTATTTCTTGAACGTCCCCCAAGTCCATTTAAAACTTCTAAGTTTGTTCAAACTACTAGACTTTATAACCGATCAACTTCAATTAGCTCAACTCCTGCTAAGCAAGTGAAAACGCTTTTGGAACAGACTGTACACGTTCATTAATAAATTTTCTGTCGATTCAGTGAATTTGAATGAAAGTAATACAGTAGTTCAATGTGTTTATGGACCTTTAATGGTTGGTTGCATATTTAAAGCTTTACAGCAATAAATCTCACAATTTTTGTGATGGAAGTCACGATTCAGACTATTAGCAGTGCAGGTAATTGTATACAGGGTGAATACAAAGTCTGAACCCCCCTTTTATTTTTTGAACCGAAGCAGAAATGTCAATTTTGATGAATCCAGTGAAAAGGAAGTTGTGGGTGGCCTATCCCATGGTGCACTTTTCATCACCCCACATTCAAAATTTATCTCAAAAACCGTAAGGGATAGAGAAAAAAAAACCAATTGCAAACTTGTTCAGCATAAAAAAACAAACAAAACAAAAAAAAAATCATCCAAATCGGACCAACCAATCGCCCACAATCACGTGGTGAACTATTTGTTGCTTACAGTCACACTGCACAAACAAGTTACTTCAAACAGTTTAAAAAAAAAATAAACAACAAAATGCTCGATGTGACGACCGTGGGCACCATAACACAATTGGGCACGGAACCTAACTGACGCCAAAACATCGGCAAGCATGGCTGGTGTCACTCCTCGGCACGCTTCCTGGATTCGTTGAACCAGATCCTCCACTGAGGCAGGCTGCGTAGCATAAACCTTGTCCTTCAGGTATCCCCACAAGAAAAAGTCAAGTGGTGTAAAATCAGGGGAGCGGGGTGGCCAACAAACTGGTCCTCCTCAGCCAATCCATTGTTGTCCAAACATCTCACTTAGACGCTCGCGAACGACCAACCCGTAATGTGGAGGAGCTCCATCATGCTGAAACCACGTGCACTGATACGAGGTCAATGGCAAATTGTCAATGAAGTCTGTGACTACCACGTTGAGAATTTCAGCCCAGTAGCGTTCTGCAGTCAGTGTTCCATCGTAAAAGTATGGTCCAACCACAGTGTCATTGTACAATCCACACCACACATTGATTCTCCAGTTCACTTGATGAGTTGCTTCTCGCAGACAAAGGGAGTTTTCGTCTGCCCAATGATGATAGTTGTGCCTGTTGATAACTCTATCCCTGGTGAACTGGGCTTCATCTGTCCACAACACTTCATGAATGAAGTTTGGATTGTCATCCAGGCAGGTAAGTAACCAGTTGCAGAAGGCGGCCCTAGCAACATAATCCAATGGCAATAACTCTTGGTGACAATGAATATGGTATGGGTGAAAATGATGTGCGTGTAGAATGTTGAGAACAGTTCTCTGATGGCACCCAACATCTGCAGCAATTGTTCTGCTGCTTGTGTGGGGATTTGCAGCAACTGCAGCCAGAACTAGTGTTGTTGTATCCTCGTCGCCTTGTGCCCTTGGTCGTCCTCGTTCTCCATTAACATTCCCTGTAGCCTCGAATCTTTGAATAATTTGACACATTGTTTGACGAGATGGATGGCGTTCATTAGGGTATTTCTCGATACAACCTAACTGCAGCATGTAGGTTTCTCCTTGCCTCTCCGAAGCAGAAGATCATGTTGACCATTTCCAGAACAGTGTAGCTTGCCATCCTGGAATTGTTCTGTCTTCTGTGTGCTGAAACATGCCTTTTATTTGCTTTTCCGCATGAAAGTGAATGTGAGTATGGTAATTTATGTTAATTTTTTGATTTGCATGTTTTACATGGTGAAAATATCAACATTCAGTTTTCCTTGTGCAGTGTGACTGTTTGTAAGCTACAAACAGTTCACCAAGTGATTGTGGATGATTGGTTGGTCCGATTTGGATGATTTTTTTTTTTTTTTTATGCTGAACAAGTTTGCAATTGGGTTTTTGAGATAAATTTTGAATGTGTCCTAATTTGCATATTTGGGATGATGAAAAGTGCACCATGGGATAGGCCACCCACAACTTCCTATTCATCGGATTCATCAAAATTGACATATCTGCTTCGGTTCAAAAAATAAAAGGGGGGATCAGACTTTTGTATTCACCCTGTATAAAACTAGAGGAATTTGATAGAGGCAATGAAAACCTTAAGGAAAAATTGTTCAGTGAAGGCAACTCAAAATGAAATAACTGATAGATGCTCAGCAGGCTTTCAAATTAAAAAATGATGCACAACAGCTTTGTCAGTAGTCAACCTATGCACGAAACTAAGGTTAATCAATATAGCTGTCATAAGTAAGGAGTAATCAATAATGCTAGGATGTCAGCAAGAAAAGGAAGTGATGAAGTTTTCAAGTTGACTTGTCAGAATAATGAGATTGAATCCAATGTATTCAAAAAGTTCCAGAATTGATTGCACACAGACCATACAACTCGGAGAAAAGACTTGTATTAGATATCATGCTTCTATATAGCCTCCCTTCAATTCAATACAACAATGCTTAGAAAGAGTATGCAGGTCCTTCATTGCCTTCTGGAAAGCTAGTTCTCTTGTCACCGCTGCTTCAATCGCCTCTACCAACTTGTAACAAACTTTATCTTCATTTTGAGTTTAGGGAACAAACAATTGTCTGGAGAGACAAATCAAGCGAGTACAGAGGGGGCGGTCGATGTTCACAAATGCCTTCTCGTCAAAAATTCTTGCACAATGATGGACTATGCATTGTCATGTAACAGCCACCACTTTTCACTGTCCAGCAGTTCTGGCCTCACACTCTGCATTCATTTTAAAAGCTGATCCAAAACATCTTTGTAGAATGCCCCAGTCACATTTGAACCTTGAAGAAATTCTCGACTACTGATACCTGTGTCAAAAAAGGTGATCAGCATGGTTTTAGATTTGGAAATTTGCAGTTTCATCTGCCACCTCTTTTTCAAACTCATCTACTCACCACTTTGGAGTTTCATCTCCAGATTGTACTCCAGACAGTAATGACTACATCCGTAACAACTTTCTCGATTTTAAGTTTTCCTTCAGCAATAATAAATTGAGATTGTTGAGACAAGGAACACTTGGCTGCAGCAATATAAGCTTATTATTGCTGATATAAGATTGCAGTTAAGATAGTTGTTAGTGATATGGCATTAAGACTAGTCTCCAGTGACAACATTTGTAAAAAAAATTTGGATATGATCGGCCATAGCCACCAAGTCTTTGCAGGTAAACACCCGTTGTTCTTTTTGTTCCACAGTGAGCAAATGTGGCTCAAAGCATCCTTTTTTTCAAATCCTCAGTCATGATCTTATAAACCAATCCCACACTAGAGTTTAGCGACTCTGCAATCAATTCTATCGTTATTCGGCGGTCCAGAACAATACTTGCACACATGCAACATCTTCATCATTTTGACTCTTAATGTGGGACTTCCTAGTCTCGCATAGTTTTCCGTTGGTTCGCTTCCATCTCTGGACCTTGAAAATCATTTAAACACTCGCGAATCCTCACCATATACACAGTCTTAATCATTTCATAAGTTTCCTTGGCTAATGCACCCAATATAAAACCAAATTTGATTTTTGTTCATTGCTCCATGTTTTTATGATAAGAGCATGCAAACACACTTTATGTGAATGAACGCCAACGAGTCAGAACTTTGTGTGGGTGTGGCCCAAGGCCGGTTGCTGCATGATTCCATTTGTTGCACAGAGATGGCACCACTTGTACTGTTTCACGGGCAGCAGTCCTGGAACTTTTTGAATACACTGTGTACAACAGTTAAGTCTCTTTGAAATTTATTTTGAAATAATGAAGTTGATGTTTTTAATGTTGTGTATAGTTTTCTTTTTGCTTTGTTTGTAAATTATGCATATGGTTTCAGAAAATATTCTTTTCTCTGCTTAGGAGCTCTTTCTTTTCTTGCAAGCTATTTTATATAAAAATACAGTACAAACATGAATACTCCTAAAACGTGCTAAAATTAATTTATTTAATGTTTGATGGTGATTGGAAATGGCATCTGAGGTTGTTCTGTTTATATGTTGAAAAACCAAAAGAGAAATTTACATACATATTTGTTATTAATGTGGAATTTTATTTCATTGTTACAGATTTGGCACAAGACATGTTTCAAATGTCAAGAATGTGGAATGGCATTAAATATGAGAACTTACAAAGGATTTAATAGACTTCCATATTGCAATGCGTAAGTAAAGCTTAACATTTTTAGCACTCCTTTGCTTTAATACTTTACACATCGTTATTGCAAGCTATTTGGCCATTCTGAAAAGAAAATGCCAAAACTTTTCAGCCTGTAATTTGTATTTAAAATAAAAACTATTAAAAATGAAGTTGATATTTAGAGTTACTAGTTTTCCAATATCGATGAGGAACAAAATTTTAGCAAGATAATCTCATAGTTGTTTTCCCTAATTTTTTATGCATTGTTACTATTTTTTTTTATGTAATATTCTTTTTTTCACTTGAAGTCATTGTCCTCAAGCCAAGCACACAACAGTTGCTGACACTCCTGAAATACGAAGGATCCAAGAAAATACAAAAATTCAGAGCACTGTAAGTAAATTTTTGATATGCTCTTTGATAGTATAAAAGAATTTCTGAATTTTTTCGACATTTAATAAGTTTGGTTTTGAAAGTAAAACGAATGTGGTTAAAATTAATAGCACATACACTTTAACTAGAAGCCAGAAAACTCCTTATATTCCTATCATAATATCTTAGAATTTAAATTGTACTGAATGATTATAATATATAAATATTATTTGGTAATTATGAAATTACTCGTGGAAGCACATCAGTGGATAATAATATTTACTACATACAGGTTGTTTACGAACTCCGTGTACAAACTTTAGGGATGGTAGAGGACCTTATTTTGAATATATTTTGCCAATAAACAGGGGAGTTGCAAATGAATCCTTGATATATAAAAAAATTGTCAAACATCATACACAAAACTGAGTTGCTTGAGGAGGTTTCACTGGCTGCCCAAAGAACCATGTAGTTCAAACGATGGAGCACCAACCTATTTCAATACACCTGTATGACTGCATTTAGAAATGCATACCTTGAGAGATGGATGGGTCAAATTCTGCAAGACAGCAAGGCCCTGGAACTACAATTGCCCACTTCTGACTATATTGGTTTGCTTGAAATGTATCATAAAATTAAAAGTAATGTGACTCCTTCCAACATTTGAAAGCTACTCTTGGCTTTAGCATGATTCAGCTTTTACAAAATAGAAAGTTTCATGATTGTTCAGTGAAAATTGGCAATTATGATAAATATCTTGTATTCTTCAAAGCTGCAATGACAGGTTTGATATGATACAAATGTAGAACGGATTTAAATTGGCCAATTGGTGGTACCACAATTTAGAAATAATTCTGTAATGACCTGTACAGAAATTTTTACCGACTTCAAAAAAAGGAGGTTCTCTGTTTGACCCATATATATCCATATGTATGTATGTATGTTCGCGATTTTCTCAAAAACTACTGATCCGATTTGGATGGGGTTTTTGCTATCAACTGAATATTTTTCTGGGAAGGTTTTTGACCCATGAAGTCGGTTCATTTTTGATAACGTTCTTGTTTCTTAAATATTAGAAAACATTGGATGTATATAATTGAAAACATTTTGTGTAGGTAGGAAAACATTTTCCAAGGTAGGGTTACATTAAATATTTTGTGTACACAAAACGTGGCAATCATGAAAATATTAAAAAATTTTCCTGTTGCTGTAGTGTTATTGATTCTGTGAGGGTGAATGCAATACATTCAAACCCTGATAACTCTAATCTTTAGCAGACCGGATACATTCGAGTTTCCGGGTTTTATCTTTTATATTTATCTTTATTTTATTACTTAATGCTATCCATTGATCATTTTGCATGCCTACACATTTCGATGGTCTTCATTAATTACTTAAGACATGTTGATATTATTGTGCCCGACCAACCCCCGCAGGCACCAACACCAAGGTCGACTCTTGAGACTTGCCTACCAGGGTTGGAGACTTGGGAAGTGAACTGACACCTGACATTTGGTTGGGGGATAAACACAAAAACTTTAATGATTAAAATAAAATAAACTCTACAAAGCAGATAATTATTAAGTGTCAGGCCCATGAGCTTACTCTATCAACATTACAATTTATACATGAATACGAACAAAGTTTACAGTTTGGACCTTCATGGGTCAACCAATGACAAGTGCTCACAACTGCAAAGCACTAACAAACACCAAATCGTGTTTAAAGATGTTCACTCTCAGACACTGGAGATTGCACGAGTCTCGATCCATATATGGCTGCGCAACATGCTCTTACTCTGTTGGGCGGGTGACGAACATGCAGGTGATCCTTGAACAACTCTGACCACGATATAAAGCAACACCACGAGCGTGTCGCGTGGTTCTTTTATTAGCACAACAGCAGGGAGGACCACTGAAACCCCCTTGGTCTCACTCCTAGGCAACCTGATTCTCAGGCGTCAGCAGTGAGCCGTACAATAACAGGCTCTGCCATTTGCTACAATGACTACAAAAACGGATACCCAGGAACCCGACAAAACTGCCAGTTAATTCCGGATGCATCGAGAAATGCTCAACACCTTATAGTTATGGGCCTCCAACGTCCAACAGGGGACCTATTGTTTCATCTCACATCATAAGAATTTCAAGGTTGTGTCAAAGGTTCGCCGTCGACACAATGGCAGGTGGCACGACTCCAAACGTTCAGGGTAACAGCCAATGAGTCCCACCTAAAATTAGGCGTCCTTTTTCTCTACATGCGGTGGTTGCGAAGTGCATCGCCTATCACTGACGAATGTGAGCTCCTTGGCTCTATGATTCTCCACAGAAAAATATAACACACTCACAAGACGCCTAATTTTTTTAAATTCACCCGACAATTTCCTTGAGATATGAGAGATCCATCAGTCATACTGCGAACCTTGTTACATTCCTTGATGATGTCGCTCCATTCGAATTACAGTAAGCGCCATCCCATGGGTTCCAATTATGAGATATGAGTTATAAACAAAAAACTTATATAACATTCTAAAACACATGAATCAGCAACAAAATTAAACATGAGGCAATCGTTCTTAGGTAGAAGTCGAGGGCAATGCTTGTATTTAAGCAACATAACTCTTAAGCCCAATTCAGAACGTGAATTCTCGGCAGCTGCTTCCCGATTAGTGTTAGCGGGCATGTAAGACTATTGCTGCTGCTGCTCTTCCTCAATACAACTGGCAAGAACGAAAGCCATTGAACGAATACCCCAAGAATAACAAATAACTATTATAAAAAGCTCTTTTTACATTTTTTTTAACAATCGAAAAGAACTCTTAAAAACAAAACGAGTGCAATATGCACTGCCGAGTGCTTAACAAAGCACACGGGCGAGGTAAGCTTTCTTCCTCGGTAAGCAGAGAAAAAATGCCTACGCTCCAAATAAATTTAGAAAAAACAACAAAAATAAAATAATTACAACTACCAAAGGGATTAATTAATTCAAATAAAATAAGATTACCATTAGACAATCGGGCATTACTGCCTAAATTAATATCATAGGTAAGTAAACGAAAACCAAAAAGCAAAACAAACAATAATAACAGGGTGCCTCCCACGCCCACGCTTTGGAAATCCTCTTGGAATGGATGCGTGCTCAATTCCATGCCGTAATTTCAATTTCTACTGACATGGGATGTCACAGGTTTTATCTTTCATATTTATCTTTATTTTATTACCTAATGCTATTCATTGATCATTTTTCATGCCTACACATTTCGATGGTCTATCATTAATTACTTAAGACATGTAGATGTTATGTTAGCCTCCATCATGTATTTGCTCTTTCTTTGCTACCACATTAAAACCATGTAGATTAGCAGACTGCTTCTTGTAACATATTTTCCATAAAGTATCTCACAGTAGTCATTCATTAGATATGTCATAAATTTCTTATTTTTGAATAATTTTTTTTCATTAATTAAAAAATAAATTAATAAATCTTTGTGTATTGACAGGTCAAATATCATGAAGATTTTGAAAAACAAAAGGGCAAAGTCACACAAATTGCTGATGATCCTGAAACTTTGAGAATAAAGCAGAATACTCGCATCATTTCAAATGTGGCATATCATGGGGATTTGCAAAAGAAAGCAATTATGGAGCAAAAACGGCCTATAGGATCAGAAAGGAATGGTGAAGCAGTCCATGAAGAACCCCCAGGTAGCAACACAACAAAGAAATTAATATTAATATGCTCTTAAAATCATAATTATTCTTGTGCCCAGAATTTTTTCCAGGACTAATACATTTTAACTATTTGGGCTGTTTTCTAATGTTTAGAATGCCTGATAAATAACAATTTTAAATCTTATAAGTGCAGTTTAAAAAAAAAGTTATCTCCCCTTTTTTTACTGTTATAACAAATTTATTCAATATTTTAAATGTTTTATGCAACATATTTTATCTTTTAACTGTTTTTTTTTCTTATAGTTTTTTTTAAGAATTACATGCTTCACTTCGTACTCAATACTTCATATAATTCTATGGGGAATTCCCTTAGCGTTCCATATATGACACAGAAGTTCACCTTTATTGATCACATCAACTTGGTTTCCCAACCAGACATGGTTCCTTTTAATACCCATTTCTATCCCTGAACAAATAAATGCTGTGCTCTGACTGATTAAATACATGTACAAAAACTGTAGAATCTCTGAACGATTGAAAAAATGGCGAGATCCACTAAATGCATGCAGAACCTATGAATGAATGCAAATTGTGCCTTGATTTAAAGCACGAAGAATTATGCTTGACTCTCATATCCGAAGTCAAATTTGAGAAAATACCAAAATCGTGCAATTGCAAGTGGAGTGCCTTTATCTGGAGTTCTTTTAAGCGGAGTTAAATAGTACAGTAAACCCCCGTTTTACGTCCCCCCTCGATTTACATCCGCCAGCGGACGTCTAAAAAAAAACCCCGTTTTACGTCCGTGTACTCGTTTTACATCCGCACCTGCCGTTCTCACGTGCGCGAAAATTCGAGGGTGCAGATGGCGTTTTCACGGAAGCGTTGGTTGCATATGGTGGTTTGAGGCTTGCCGTGAAGATTTATTAAGAAAAGCAACAGCAATTTATTATTTTTAAATTATTATTTTAAATTCATTTTTGGGTGTTAAATTATTCTAAATAATAACAAGTGCTTACCAACATGGAAATTGAACTCGAATTGGTGTCTGGTTCAAAAATTGAAACACATCAGTGCCGAAAAAATCTCCGATATCATCATGCGTACACCTCATCCATAAATATTCACAAGTATATGTGATTAACTTTATATCCCGACAATGCTCACATCCTCCACTGTGATCAACGATATAGCGAAACTCCACTGGCATTCAACCAGTGATTTTCACAGCAAGCCTCAAACCGCCATATGCAATCAGTTGATTCTATGGGCAAAATAAATCATGTACAGCGCAAGTGATACATCCATCCATCGAGCAATATTGCATCATGACTGTCTCACACCAGGTAAGCCATGAACTGTTATTTTCACACAAGTAGTCTCCCAAAAACTATCCTAATAACCCAAGAACAAGAACAAGAAACTATCCTAATTATCAGTGATTTTACACAACTGATTTCGAACAAAATAGTTACAGAGTGATATCTTGAAGAATTTTTTAGTCTTGATGTTATCAGAATTGACCTTTATCATAAACTCTCGTTCTCACACACTTTCTTAGCCTTCGTAGCCTTGACTACCCACGTGACCACATAAAAAATGGCGTCCCTTGGTCGTGTTGTAAGCATTTGTGATTTGAGTAAAATTCACTTTTTTTACATTTTCCATAGGTTTTTACTACTTTAAATATTTTTATTATTATCTTTATAAATTTAACATACATTATTAACCTGAAATTTGCAAAATATAATGATTTAAATGTTTACTGATAACCTTTCATAATTTTAATTTCATAGTCATTTCCAAATTATCTATAAAATTATTTTCTAATGATGTTTATTTCTTTCTCCTCACTCTGACAATTGGGAATACAACAATATTTAACCGTAGCAATAAAAATTTTAACAACAACAATTAAAACTTTCACTTAAGATACAGTCAACAAATGCCGTTAACACGTCCAGTGTCCGCCATTTGCATTTTGTAAAAAAGACAGTGACGTTTAGTGGCAACCAATCACAATACAGGGGATAAAGGTCAATTGTTATTCTATCAGTCACATGTTCAGGTTCAACTACTGGAGTAACCAGGGTTGGTTTTTATTTACTGTTATGATCTTTGAACCATGACTGGATGCGATGAGTAGTGTGGACTGTAGAATTGCTGTCCTATAATATTGCAACCACCATGTGTGTATAGATGCCTGCACTCTGCTAAGGATTGGTCACAGCCGTCTCACTCGTGTTCATTTATTAAAAAAAGAACCACCCCCATCGTGTTCCTGTGAAGCAATGCTGACTATAAAGCATATTCAGTGCCCTTCCAAAGGAAAAAGTATTATTAAAAAATTGTTTCATCCGAATTCCACTTTCATTATAAATTAATTTCCTTATTTAAAAAGTTTACATTAAAGTTGAGAAGCAAATGGTTTTTTTTTTTTATTAATCATTCATATACCTCAACTGTATCCTATATTAATATTTGGCAATTTGTTATTTTAATATTGCCAATTTAATTCATGTATGTATGCAAGGACAAAAGTATAGAATAAAATATCTCATTGGACAGAAGTATGGAGTACTGAATTAATGAAGAGAAAGAGAATAGCTCAAGATGGGTTCATGAGTTTTTAATCGTACGCCTTACCTCGGATGTTAAATTATTGATGAAAAATAGGAAAGAAAATTCCACAGCCTGGATTCAAACCTTATACTTTATTAGATAATGAAAGCCATTATGATACACCATGTAGTAAACAGCATCTTGTATACTGCATGAATATATACTTTTTTCATATACGTGTATTAGATACTGTATTGTTATACAATGCTCCCTCTATATAATGGCAGTGGGTATAACTGCAACTTACTCAATATAACAAAGTTTTTTTCTGGAAAATAAAAACTGAAGAGTCATTCATGGTTGGTGGCGATGGTTGATAAAATCATAGTTATGCTCTTAAATATCTAAGTCACTCATCAAATATTTACGTTTTCACAATTTCCAAACTTAAATATCAGCAATTTCCTTAAATTCAAAGGCAGAGCGTCCCCTTTTTATTATAATAATTCATCCCAAACTCGGTTAACGCATCAGATTGTGATGCACAAATTTCCGTTTCTCCTTGTCCCGACAACACAAGAATTGGCAAATGTTGAAAATAAACATGGCGGCTGCTTTGCTACGATTCCGATAACAAGAATTGGCACAGATGATTAAGAAAAGTTGTTAAAGAAAGCATTATGAATACATATGAATCAAGCAGTTAAGAAAAAGAGAGGAAATATGAATCAATAAAATTTATTAGGCTGTGATGAGAACGATATTTAATTGCATTCATTAGGGATAATGCCCCGATGTGTCGGCAATTTTACTTCAGCATCTAAAGTAAACAGCTCCGCGGTATTGAAGGGAATGCATCTCCCGTGACAAGTATGAGCTTCTGAATGAAAGTGCTCCTTTTTTCTCCCAAAGCTCTGACAGGGATCATTCTGTGAATCTAATATTGTAATTTTCATAACCGTAATTGACAATCACTTTAATTTTCGATCATAATTATTATGAAATTGGAAGAAAAAAAAAACAACCCTCGATAAGAATGAGGTCTGGGAAGAGGGAAAACCCTGAGGCGGGTTCTTTATCTTAGCGGCTTTGTTAGCCGGCTGGCATTGACACTGGGTGATGAAGTCATATCATTGTTTCAGCCTAGCGTTCTTCTGATTTTCAATCCGATGACGTCATCATTGGGTGCCTATACCAACCGGCTAACAAATCTGGCTAAGATAAAGAACCCGCCTCTGGCTGTAGCCACCGGATATATGAAGGTGGCTACGCCCTGGTGAAGCCTTCAATATAGAAGGCTTCGAAAAGGACTGCCGTTCAACCATCGGTGGCTACTGCTAGGCTAACTTGTTCACTGGTTGAGAATCATGTCTGCCTAGCATTTTCCCTAATTTCTTAATAGCTTTGGCCAAAATCAAAGTGGTAATTGGGTATGGTTTTGAAGGATACAATATTATTTCAGAGAGTGCTCAGAAATATAAAGGGATGCCTGCATACAATTTCATCATCTTATGCAGTTAAAGTGTACATATAAAGAAACCAATCGTACCTTTTAAATATGCCTGTGTACTGTGCTGGACTAAATAAATAAAAACAATTTGTTTTTTATTGCATACATTTTATTGATCGTTAATAATAAAATCACATTCGACAGTGAACGATCACTACAAACGTTCACGGATTTCCAAGTAGCAAAAACATCAGGAATCATGTGACTGAAATGAATGTGTACGAAAGCTCAATCGGTGAATTAACTGTTCACCCTTTTCGTACATCTGTTTAGATCCCAAGTATAGTACAATCTCTACTCAGTTTTTCCTTGCCTGCAGTCACAAATTTCCAATTTTTTATCGAAGTGTAAGCGAAACATCTCTAAGCCACGCAATTGCCTTTTGTCTCCGAAGTTTTCCAACAGTAGCATAAAATTGGTTTAAACTAACATTTTCTGAGATAATACATCCGAATTCAATTTATTTATAAACATTTAGATAAAGTTATAATAAATTGGTTTAAACTAACTAATTAATTTTGTTATTTACTGATGAAGAGTATTATAACGTGAGTCTATTATACAGCATTATTTTCCGATTGCAGAATTGGGAAAAGGTGAAACAAAAAAACGTGAAAACTGAGATTTTGGCTGCTTTTAAGTCAGTTACTCAAGCGTGGTGAAATCGAAATAAGGGTCATTATTTACTTTTTTTTTTTTTTTTTTCAAAATGAACATTGATTTCTGACTTAAATCTTATTCTAAAGCATTTAATAGACTGTATAGGATGTAAAATCATAGATACCAATTTATTAATAAACATTTGAAAATCAGAAAATGTCTTTTAACCCTTAATCAGGCACGTAAAAACTAAGACATATTTCTATATTTTGTTTATTGATTCTATATGGCACACAAAAAAATATAAAAAATTGTATTTTAAAAATATTTATAATTTTATAAATATTATTAACATGGGAATTATATTCCCAATGCCCGTTTGGATACATCAGTTGGTTGGAAATATATTCCCGTTACCCGCTTGGACATCAGTTGATGGGAAATATATTCCCGTTGCCTGGCTGTGTATGTTTCGAAGTTTTGAAATGGAGTAAGTTGATGATCAATAATGTCATCATCTGTTTCTGCAGGTGTATATTGAGACAGACTGGAAGATTCTTCTCCTTCAGGTGGAGCTTGCAAAAGCTCAAAAATTTCTTCAGCAGTTAATTCTGTTGATTTATTCATGATATCTATGTATAACAGAATATAAGTATACAACTTAAAATTTATTTAAAAACATTATAACTGATTATAACCATAATTACAAATTGAATGAAATAAAAAACGCCTTACCTTATAACTCAAAAAGCATACCTAAACGGGCACTGGGAAGATAATTCCCATAGCAGATGAGATTTTTCTGACAAATTTTACATAAAATAAACCCATATGAATTAGAAATTCTTTTAAGTTTAGAATAACAAGAACATTATAAAGCATCATTTTCAATGGTTCTAAGTTAATTACACGATTTTTTGGTGAAGATACGACCCAAAATTTACGAAGTGCAAGATTTGGGCAAGCCTAAAACACGATTTCAAACATGTGCTCTCTCTCAATTAATTTCTCTTGCCGCCAACTTAAACCTAGTGACTGCTTCTTGAACTAGACACGATCAGCAACCAATCAGCCGTTACTGATTGGGAAATATGTTTCCATTGCCTTGCAATGAATTTTTTAACTAGTGGGAAGATATTTCCCAATACCCGATTAAGGGTTAAACACCCGTGAGTGTGAATTTTCGTATGTTCTGTCTACAAACACCAACTCGTTATAACAAAATGGATTGGTCCTGACATTGCCGTTATGTAGAGGGATCACTGTATATGTAACAAATATATGAATGAGAAATAAGGAACAGGTCTTTAGCAAAATTGGTAGCATTTATTTGCCTACACATTTCGACTTCACTTCTTCATTAGGGAGGTGACGACTACAGCTGTGCAGACATCTACCATCGAATATATGGCATTTGTCCACCAATCAGGGAAAACCTAAATGGTGCTGATTGGTGGACTTACAAAAAACATAAAAATAAGGTTCTTATAGGTGTATAGATGCCTGCACAGCTGTAGTCGTCACCTGCCCTGTTGAAGAAGTGAATTCGAAATGCGTAGGCAAATAAATGCTACCAATTTTGCTAATCCAAGACCTGTTCCTTATTTCTCGTTCATTGACGGCAAAATAGACCAAGATGCAACTTTGTGAAGAAGCAGTACTTGGATATCTTCTATGGTTTTGCAGCAAATAAGTTTTAAGCTTGGAGTTCGGGGACTTTCCAATCACCCTTTATAAATTGATGGGATAAAAATATTAGTTTTCAATTTACATGTTCTAGAAGTGTCTCCCCTTAAAGCTGGAGTATTGTTGTATAGAAATTGTTGGCCATATTCCAGTTTTATTTTGTATACTCTTATCTGCATTTACTTCAGATTAAGATGAATTTTTTTTTTTTCATTGTTCTTTATAGCTAGTGTTTATTTAAGTAGCACCTTTTATGAATTTAAAAGCATTTTTTTAAACTTGATTTGTATTTAGATTTACATTACACCCTAAAAGTCTTTTAATCCACTGCTTGATGGTTCAGAAATGGCCCATTTTACTTGATGATATTCTTACTTTATTCTCACTACTGATATGGAAGTTTTTAGTGTGTAAAGGAATTATTAAATTGCATGACCAAATTGCTATTTAGAAATTTGAAAAGATTCATTTATCTACTCAAATACATTCTTAGAATAGGCTAACTATAATTGCTTGATATCAAAACCACAGTAACTTAGATGTCTTTTATCAAAAATTAAAATAATTTAATGAAATTGGTCAGTGTCTGCATTATGCTGCTGAAGAGGACCTGGTTCTTGAAATGTACATACGCATTGCATTAAAACTTTATCTCGAAACATGTTTTCATTATTTTTATTGATTTTGCAGCTGTAGTTTCGTGACCTGTTTACTTTATATACTTTATGTAAAATAATTTAACTGTGTAGTGCAAGAGTGATTTGATTATTCCAAATAAATTTAAATGAATAATTGAATAATCATGATAATGACCACATCTGGTAACAAATACATGTGTAGGCGACTAAGGTTATAAAAGCGACCAAATATCCAAAAATCGGATAAAAATTGAGATTCTACTTCAATGACATAACCAAGAACATAATGAAGTTTTAAAGTTTGACAATATTTTTATTGTTGATTTCTGTTAAATATTTCTTGAAACTTGTCAATCATTAGAGAAAAACAACAATTATTTAATTTTTTTTTTTTTATATGATAAATGAGAACAATAATGTGAACAATTCCCTTCAGGTACCAGATACTTGAATTATTAAATGCTTGAAGCCAGATGAGCAATTGCAGTCTAAGCAGTGGTGATATCATCTATTCCCTGAATGATTTTAAGCAGTGTTTTAGCTCTACATCTGATAGAAGTACAGTCGACTCATGTTATAACGAAGTTCACCAGAATCCATAAAAAGTTTATTATAACAGATATTTTGTTATATGTGAAAGTAAAATTTTTTAATGTAAGAAAATACATTTTCCACATTTGAATTCCTAGATCTTAGTTGAAATTGGAATTATTGCGACTAAACTGTGATGAAATATCAGTAAACGAACAGGATCAAACAAATTCTATTGTAGATTTTATCGCAGAAAAACTGTGTTCAAAACTGATCGAGATGATCGACTCATCAATATATAAACCACGGCCTGTACAAACAAACAGTTTAAACATCTGTAAACTGTTTGATGTAAATCATAGAACACATTGGCGAACTTGTTCACATTCTCCTTCTCCCTCCTCCACCTCTCCCGCCTCCCAGTCTAAAGGCATCGACTTACAAATAGGTTTCTTTCAAACATGTGTATCTTTATCAGCATTTGATATTTTCATAATATTTTTTCTGGTTTTTCAGCACATGATATTTTCTAGAAAGATAATTTTTTTTTATTTTTCTTAATCTGAAGAAGTAAATTTGCTTCCGACACTGATGCTCTCTTCTGGTTTTGATTACCAGCAATTCCACTCTATTATGGATTCTTATTGGTTGTTTTTAAGCAAACAACGATGTCATTTCCTTATTCTCGAAATCAAAGTAGAATTTTTTTCGCTATTAACGTGAAATAAGCTTGACTGCATGTATTGTGAATTGCACTTATGATAAATCGTTATCTCGCCAAATATCTTGGTGTCGTTTTAGTTTATTATATTAGGTGTAAAATTACTATACATTCAATTATGTGTCATTGGAAAATTACTTTTTTTATCCGATTTTTCATTATAAAAGATTTCGTTTTTTCTTCTCAAATCTGACTGGGACTAACGAAATCTGAGTAATTTCGTTATAATCGATTTCGTTATAACAAGTCGACTGTAGTACAGGTGCCCCTCCACCTTTGTTCCAGGGACTTGCCGAATTCTGAGATCTTGGAGAAAATAAACACACAAGGCTTTTATGAAATTATTTGACTAAAGCATTAAAAACATTGACATATAATACATTAGATTCACAGATTTAGAAAAAGATTAACGAAGAGCATGAAATGACCGTGGTATTTTGGATTTGATCAACTTCCTTTTCGATTGATTTTAATAACATTTGAATAACATAAAATAATAAATCGAATAAAGTACAACAGAAAAAAAAATCTTTTAAAACTAATACATGCTAATGCAAAAAAGAATTCTCAAAAACAAGATGGTGACAACCAGCTGTGATCATGTTTCATTTATTATAACTTCCCTCTTGCTGCCATTTATTGATAATAATTGAACAATATAGCTTACATTAAATAAATTTGAGACATTAAAGGTGAAAATTGAAATAAAATTTTGACCAGTAAAGCTTTTCAACATGCACTATGTTCATCTCCTGAAATTGTCCAAGAATGTTTTATAAAGTTGAAATTAATATTTATTGCAGTAAATTGATGATAAAATTCTTACTGGTTTTTTGAGCTCTGAAAGTGGGATCGCATGATACAAGAGCACATTATAGTCGAATATATACAGTACAAAAAAGATTGCTTCTGATCAAAACACTTTTCTTAAGAACATTGTTTGTCAAAATAAAATGCCCATTTACAATTTAAAGATAGTTGTCTAAGATTATAATTTTTCCAGTTCACTGAATTAATTGGCCAGCATTCATGCGTCTGATCCATTAATTTTTTTTTTTAAATTTATGGAATTTGTACAAATTTTTCTGGAGAGTTATCTGTGTTTGTGGTTGGGGGAGGAGGAGTAAAATGGTTCATTGATCCAGCAACTTGAGACCCATCAAGACTTAGAAGTTGGATTAGAAGACTTTTATTCTAAATTTCCTTTGGCTTAAGAGAGAGATGTTTTTAATGCTAATTGTATTTACATGAAAATATAGAAATTAACATGCATGTCTTGATTTAATGATTGTAATTAATAGTCTTGTGTTGATTGTAAATAACTCAATTGTGATGCATCTGAATTCAACAACACAGGTTAAACTAATTTTCTATTAATGTTTAGGTATAGATGCCCCATCTCCTACACCAACACCTTTAAATGTAATTGAAAAAACTGAGCATGAAGTTGAAATTCAAGGTTTGAAATTAATCTCTTAACCATAATAATTTTAGTTTACGTAAATATAATCCAACAAAATTAATATTTGTGATATTAACAGAATTGTTATTGTATGTCATTGTATTTTTTTTTTTCTATATTTTTCCTCTATTATTGTCTTGTCTCATTATTTTGTCGTATATTTTTTGTCACTGTATTGCTACGATTAGCTAAAGGTGGACATCATCCGGTATATACTGGGAAAGTTACAGAGGCTGATGTCTTCGCAAAAGATTCTCCTTATTCAGCTAGACAGGCTTCTACTGTTATTTACACATCAGAACATGGGCCAGGTATTCTTTTCATTGATGTCTTTTCTAACAAACCTTGGAGTTAGCTGAGCATGAATATTTATTTTTAATTGTCATGAACTCTGAAAATGACATCAAAAATAAATTTGTTTTTACGACCTGGTCTTGTTCAGAGAATTGACTTACAGATTCTAGTGCTGCAAATTCGGCAAAAAATTTTGAACTTGGATTTCATAATAAATACTGCCAGTTCCCGACTTAAGTAAATGTATCATTCCTAAACCTATGTAACTCTATTTTTTATTTTTTTTGTAAATTGTAAGAGTTTTTTTTTTCTCATGTTTTCTATTGTTTGCTCATATTATTAATTTTGTTTTCATCTTTAAGTCTGTGACTAGTTCTTTTAACTGAAGCAGTCACTGAAATGTGCCTGAGCAAACTTCTTGTTTATGAGATATGTGTACTTGTGGAAGAATAGTTTCATTGGAGATTATTTCTCATGCTTTGTTAAATAAAAATAAGCAGCCTATTAGGGCATTTCTTCTTATAGTTTTCTTACAAATTTGGATTGCTGTTAACTTATTTGTATGCATATTAAAATTTCCTTTGATGACCAGAAATCTAAAATCTCCAGTTCTGTACTTACTGAATTTGCAGTCTGGACTGTGTCAAAAACAAATTAACATGTGAAAATGTTTGTTATGTGATATGTGATTTTTTTTTTTCATAGCTTTGTCCTTCGTGATAGTTTTAATGTTTATAATAGTGGTTCATATTTAATAAGTGTACACTGTGGAAGTCGTTCTAAAATGAAAAGCACTTGACTTAATTTATGCCTGACCATAAACATTCAATTAAGCTTTTGCTTATTCTTGTGAGTGTTAATCACTAACAATTGCTTTGCTTTCTTTCAAAAAAATAATGTTTTTATACCTTCATTTGCTCTTTACCAAAGCAAAATTTTCTTCATTTTATCCTCTTTTAATGGCTTCACCATTAACTCTATTCAGTGTATGTGTCAAAAAAAGTATGCAGGTTGGGTCCTACAGACTGATTTTAAATGTATTTCTGAAATGTCAAAATATTTTTGGCATTTTTATTTTGGTATGATTAATTAGATAATCATAAAACCAATGAAAATATCCATTATATAACTTATTTGAGTAAACACTATAACCTTCCTCAATAGCAAAACCATTTTGAGAGTAATCAATCAAAAAATGTGAATATACAGTATTCCCTCATTAAGACGAACTCGAAGGAACCAAAGAAAAAGGCCATATTAATCATCTTTAAAGTTAAAATAATACCACTTGTATTGCAAATTTAATTTGATTAATGTTAAAATGTTTCAATTTCAAGAAAAACAGTGATGACTGGGGAAAATAGGATAGTTTACCATTCACTACTTGAAACTCAATAGAAACTGTATGATTTATCTAACTGTATCTAGCTTTTTATTTTTTGTAATAGTGAAAAGGTTTGTAATAGTGCACTGATTCACACTTGGTAGCAGAATGGAAACTGATTGTTTAAGGGCTTTTATGAATGATTGAGGAACATTTGAGGTAGTTGTAGCGTTCCAGATTGTTGATGGCGATTTTGACTTCATTCCTTGTAGGAGGAAGAATTTCTTTGTCATTACCATCTTCGCTATCGCATGCTAATTCCTGATCTTTGATGTCAACAGACTGCCTGTTTTACGAGGGGTGATTGATAAATAAGGTCTCCATGGCTGTAACTTTATTTGTTAACCGATTTTCAAAATTCTTTTTGTATCTTATACTCACATTTGTCTTCTATGTAATGCACTATTCACTTTTCGACATAGTTCCCATTCCTTTCCAAGCATTTCGCCAACGCGTGACTAGTTGGGTGGACCTGTCTGAGAGGAATTCTGGAGTTGTTGTCGACACCAGGATTGAATGGCTGTGTTTATCTAACCGTCAGAATCAACCCTTAAGGGGCTCTTTCTGCTTTGGGAAGTGGTGAAAGTCGTAATGTGCAAAGTCTTTCATTTTTGGACTGCAATTTTCCATCTTTGAACTGTAGGCGCTGCAACGCCTATGGTTTACGGTGACTCGTGTGCGGGCGGATGTTATCGTACTCCAGAAGAGGGTCCAAAGCTGCCATTCAATCTTGGTGTCGACAACAACTCCGGAATTCCTCTCCGACGGGTTCACACAACTAGTCACGCGTTGGTGCAATGCTTGGAAAGGGATGGGGACTATGTCGAAAAGTGAATAGTGTATTACATAGAGGACAAATGTGAGTATAAGAAACAAAAAGAATTTTGAAAATCGGTAAACAAATAAAAAAGTTACAGCCATGGAGACCGCTCGTACATTTCGCCCATAATCACATTTTGGTGGAGTGAGCAGTAGTCATGAAAGTAACGTCAGAAGGAAGTGACGATTTGAAGTGTATCCTATTCATCCGGTACACATTCTGCTCTACTTCCAATGGGTCTTCCGTGTCCTCTGAGAGAGTCCAAGCTCCAAGAAAACATTTTCGTATTGTAGGTGATATGACATTGTTCCATGCTTGAGCAATGGCACTAACCACCTTGAGTTCTGTATTGCCAGAACAGTCCATTTAAAGGTCTTGTTGTTTTCTATAGGTAGTGGCTCAAAGAAGTTGAGTATGAAGTCTCCAATGATTCCCTACACTTGCAGCCTACTGGTGGTCATTAAAGGGAAAAAATTTGCTTTCATATTGCTAAGTTCCAAACTGTCCGTTTACAAACAGCAGTTATCTAGAGTTAGCAGCATGTTTCTGTTTTGAGAGATCATTTTCTGGTTGCAGTGATCACTTTTCCATTCACAAAAAGAGGAACTGTCGACCCATGCTCTTTTTAAGATGGCACAGTAGGAGAGTACGATCATTGTTTCTGAAAAAGAGAATTCTCATTCTTTATCCAGTAAAAGAATTACACTTACTTTGTTCGTATCATATGGAAGAATATAAATCTGGAAACTGAAAATTTGATCAAAATTTGTGTTGACCAAATAACATTCCGTTCAAATCAATGGATTTCTGCCGGGATCTAAAATATTGTTTGCTTTAAGGAAGTGTTCGTCTTGAGTGGGTTTCGTTTTAACAAGGGTTTACTGTAGTTTACGGTAGGTTAGCATAGGTACAAGATGTTAGAGGGTTTGGATAAAACCTTGGAGATCCCTGATAAAGGAAATCCTTACTTCATAAGGTCAAAAATAAACTGAAGAAAAATCTTCAAACAAATCAAAATGACAAATTGAAAAGAGAAGGAAAATTTTGCTTGTAGGTTAATAATTCGTGGAATTTTTCCTTCCATTTTCAATTTGTCATTTCAACTTCATAGGTGTTGGATGACCTTTGACTTCCGAGAATTCTAGACATGCGAAAATACCAGATATGCCTGCCTAAGCTATGATTGTGTCTCTGCCTTTGCTTTTTGTTGGTACAAGATATCATAGTCTTGGGATGGTCTTGCTAAATAATGGTCTTTGCTAATAAATGGAGCTCCATTTATTAGACCATATTATGTAAAGCCTTCCATTTATCGGTAGTCCCAAGATGTGTGGGTATTGCATCATTCTTTGCTCCTCTGATCATGAATATTGGTCACTTTCAGTTTGGCAATTGCATGTTGCCTGTGAATGTCTTGCTTATGGAGTTCCCTCATCCTATAATTTATGAACACTGCCTTTGGAAGACTGTGCTTGAATTTGGTAGTTACATTTGCAGCAGTTGTTTCCTATTCTGGTTGCAGTCTTTTTCATTGTCCTTTGTTCCTCTCATTATACTTACGCTTAGATGACGTTTTCCGGGAAACAATACATGCTTCATAACCTTTGATTCTGTACCTTATGACTATGCAAAATAAATTGGCAACTTAAGCCCCAGAGATATCGGGTATCTGGGCAGCAGTAAATTGTCTTCTTTGATACTTGAAGAGATTTCATTATTACAAGAATGAAAAATTGAAGCTTCCAGCCTGTTAGATTCATGTCTAATCACACAGCAAAAGTAAAAGGATGTCTCATCATTTCTGTTTTCAACTCTAAACATGTCATCAATTTCATCCCTGCAAATGATGTAGTGTTTCCATGTTTTTGTCCAACCCCTATTGAACTAAAAACTGCAAACTGTGTAAATGGGGGATCTCAAAAAATAGCGAAGATTTGAAAAATCAATTAATGAAAAACTGAAGGAGATAGAATTGTACGGTTTGCTGCATTTGCTTAGGAAACCAGGGAATATATTTACACCAAGTTTCAAAATTAGTTACAAAGTTCGTCAACAGATGGTGCTGTTGACGGGAACACTAAAGCACTGTATAAAGAAAGTAAGGACATTTCGTGCCACGCAGCCATTTTGATGCCTATTTCGATACGTTGTTTGCCTCTTTTTTGGCAGTAAATTCAAACTTGCAGATTGAACAATTCCTTTTTGACAAAAGTTAGAGAGGACTGTGCATCTGATGTTTGAATTTGATGCAAAGAAGAGGCAATCATCGTATCGAAATAGGCATCAAAATGGCTGCGTGGCACGAAATGTCCATACTTTCTTTATACAGTGCTTTAGGGAACACTAAAGCTCTGGATGTTAAAGTACAGGCAATTCAAGCGCGGCGGCCATTTTGGGCTGTGGCCTCTGATCTGTCCTGCACATATTATGAGAAACAGTTGTATAATTTTAAACGGGATTATTCCCTCCTTTCTTGTTTTACTAAGATCATTGAAAAGTATGCAACTTTTCCTCATAATATGTGCAGGAGAGATCAGAGGCTGCAGCCATTTTGGGCTGATTTTGTTCAGTTGTCTGTACTTTCATATCCAGAGCTTTAGGGGACACTAAAGCACTGTATAAAGCACTCTTTATACAGTGCTTTAGGGAACACAATAAAACAGTTTTCAAAATAACCACCATTTGCAGCAACAACATGGCGCAGTTTGAGGACAAAATTCAGACGTCCGTACAAACATTTCAGTTAGAATGTTGAGTGAAGTATAGAATGCCAATCTGATGGGACAGAATGCGTAGAGAATAGCAACGCCATCTGTATCTATTGACGAACTTTTGGTTATAGACATATGGATTTAAATTGAAATCACCAAACTTAAAACCAAAATGATACCAACAAAGATCTGATTCTATAATAAAATAGAAAAATCAGTATGGGAGTTGCACAATGGCTCCTGATGTCACTTGTAGATGTGAAGTGAGAAATTATGGGATTGGAGATGGTACACTCGGCACCCCATCATTTGTTAGCGGCATAGTGACTCACCTTTCAGCACATAACTGGGAAAACGCTTGGCCAATTTCTATCAAATTTTAACGGCATTTATGAACCAACATTCCCTCTAATCCCTCGGAAGTTCAGGTTCCTCGCTTTTAATAGTTCCCAAGTAATCAATTTGTTGATCGGAACAACGAGCAATGGCATAAGTTCTCATTTATTCTTTTTACTGAGATGAAAGACAAAAGCACTGTTTCATGTATAGTCCCAGGAAGCTTTTTACATAAGATGTTTACAAGGAAAGTTCATGAATTAGGTCTTGGATGAAGTGTAGAGGAGTTAGTACTGTGGGAAACAAGTATTGATAAAAAGGTATATTCCAAAAAATTTTTCTAATATTCTGGTGCCAGGAAATATCCTTTAAGTGAGTTTAACTTTAAGCTTTTCCAAAAGTAAAGCCGAATTTCGGTTTAAGTATTTTTTGTAATATTTGATTAAAAATTTGCTAGTTACTGTAGCCAGGATAAAGGTGAAAAGGTTGAAATCGTGTTATTGAGGCATTTTTTAATAATTATAATAAATTGAAAAGAGGCAATTTTTTTATGCTTCACTGTGTTTTTATAGCAACCAGGTAAAAGCGGATTGTTCCCACCACTTCGCTTCAGCATTGTCGAAAGTACAACTTGTCCCAGAACTCCTAGGATGTAGATTAGTCGCAGATGACGTCAGGAACCATTGTGCAAATTCTCTATTCCTGAATACAAATTTTGACAAGCACTGAGTCATCTGTATGACAGCGCTTCATTGAATCCGACAGATTGTTGCTGTGCATCTATCAATGTACTTGTTGCACCACTAATTGTCATTAATGTCTTATTCCTTTAACGTGTTCCATGTCTTGTTTTAAATCACTGTATTCTGTTTTTCCCAGATCTACAAATGCACAAAACATGTTTATTATATGCAGAAATACTTCTACACAATCATACCCGAGAAGAAGCTTCTGCCATTCCCAAAGCCACTCTATACTTAACAAATCACACATTACTCATGCTTTTTCACACTTTGTCAGAATTTTTCCAAATACTGTCCTTGAAACACTTAGCAGACATCTGTAGTTTTTACACTTATTTTCCTTTATAGGCAGGACAACACTCTTTATCCAACAAATCATACAAAGTTCCAAAGGCATACTTAAACATTTCTTTTGTTTACAAAAAACCCTTGTCACTGCCTGAAATTTGGCCAGCATACTTAAAAGCCCAGTGGCCTTTTTGGTTTTTGTTTTTTTTTTGGTTTTTTTTTTTCTATTGTAATTTTTTTTTGCACATCTTCAAATCTATCTCGTTTACCTCCGGTGTTGGTGGGCCACGTTATTTGGTGTTTATTTGCAATGTGTTACCAGGATTGTTGGACACTGTACCTAGCCTGTCTGCGATAGGATGTGGCTCTGATCTGACTGTGTTCCTTCTGATTTCGATGTTGATGTCCGTGAGCACCTGAACAACAGATCCCCTAATCATTGGATTGGAAGGGGGAGATCCAATGCCAGTACAATCATCAGATCTCACCCCTCTGGATTTTTTCCTATGGGGCACATCAAGTTGTTGGTGTATGAAACTGTATAATCTGATGTGATGAGGGTTTTAATAAATAATGTGAAAACTTCAACTTGATGCAAAAAATGTTTTTAAATAAAATCCAAAATAATGACAATTAAATTTTTATCAATATTCACTTTAATGTACAAGATAAAGAAATGAATGAAAAAATTTCAACAAAAAATAAACTCTGCAAAAATAAAAGAAAAGGATAATATTATTTATAATATAAAATGTAACAATTGAGGACAGAGCGGATAGGCCAAGAGGGGGGGGGGCGCCGTTTTGTGTTTTTGCTGCCTAACTCCAATGCAGAAATGCAGAGTGCTTTGAAATTACGCACGAGGATGTAAAAGACTTATATAAAAAGGGAGCATTCGCTGGTTTTTGAATATCACTTTTTAGGGGGCAGAAATCCAAAAAAATTCCAAAATGGGTCTAATTTTGACCCCACTCTGTGGCAAATTCACGTACGACTTAGATATTTGAACTAAGAATAGTTCACATAATTTGCAAAAAAATTATTTCTGCTTTTTTTCATATTTTGCCCCTTTGCCTCCCTATGGCCCTCCATAAAAATAGCAGATTTCTCAGTTTTTCTGGCATTTTGGGAGTAAAAATAGGTCTAGAGTAATGAAATTTGGTACGGTGATGGCAATTAAGAAGATCAACTGTCTGCTTAGTTTATTTTTTCATTATCTGGATCCGGTTTTCCGGTATTTTATGTTTACCGGATTTTTTTTTCTTTTTTCTCCCATAAATGAAGATACAAACTCACGTGTTGAAAGGTTAGTTTTTACATTGGTCATATAAAATAGATTTTGTTTTTCGGTTTAAAATTTATTTCAAGAATCTAGGACTATTTTTCAATTTAATATGAATGTTAGAAAATGTGCTGACAAATGCGTTTCAAACAAGAATTCAATTTTTAAATAGTCACATCCATAAAACTGTCATCGAAACGATGTCGTATAACAGATTTATTCATCAAACAAACAGCCCGAGCAATGCCGGATATATCAACTAGTTGTAAATAATTTTAATGAAATTTTAGTCAAGTTATAATTTAAAAAAAAAAATGTTGTAAATATCTAAAGTTTAAAAAATCCACCCCTTGGACATTAATGTGAACATTGATTAAAATTTAATTGTCACTATTTTTGATATTTACAAAAAAAAAAAAAAAAATTTCTCTAGTTGAAGTTTTTGCATTATTTATTAAAATTGTTTGCTCTGAAAACGAAAGCAGCTTACAAAAACATTTTTCACACGTATTACTTGTTCAAGATCTCGTGTGCCTAACATACGCAATTCTGATCCTATCTCAAGATGCTCGGTTTACAGACTCTACCATTTGTAGAATTTTGACCCTAAAATCTTGAGACATCCCGTATATAGTGCCGTTTAACACAGTGCATTGGCTGAATTTGGGTTTAAATTTCCACTGTGACTCCTTATTTTAGCATGGAGTTTTAGACTGCAGTAAAAAAATTTTTTAATAATGCATGTTTGTGATATTTCAAACATTAATTTTATAAATAAGTGCAACTTCCTCCTATTTCTATTGTAGTAGCAGTTTTCAAAATTAACGAAACTTTTTTTTTTTTTTTTTGAGATAATCTATGGTGTAATTTCATACATCTAATTTATTTTGAAATTAGAACTTTTTTTTTTTTTTTAATTCTCCCCCCTCCCCCTCCCTCCAAATAATTGACTCCAAGTAGAGAATTTTTGAGAATCATTGCTAAATTAGACGCTGCTTTATGGAAAGAGACCCTTCCTAATGCAAACCTGTTTTTCATATTAAATTTTCTTCTTTTTTTATTTATTTATTTCTGTTCCATTGTTTTTTGTTTTTTTAAATAATTTTAACTCTTATTATCTTTAGTTTGCATTTTATTATTTTGGTTGCTGGTTGTTAAAAAGTAGTTGTTTAATTTCTGCTTTTAATTATTTGCTTATTTATTTATTTGCTTTCATTCATTTTTGATCCATTTTTGTTAGTTATCAATCCTTCATCACGTCGTATTGGCTCCATTGCTGATTATGATCCTATAAATGAAAATTATGGTTCTTTGGCACCTGAAGAAAAAATTGATACTAATTCTCACTTGAAAGCAACATCTGACCAAGGTAAAATTGAAATACCGAGGATATTGCCTTCAGTTACATAAAACACATGGGGGAACTATCACTGTATGTAAATTTTTATTTTGCAGAAGTATTCTCATGAAAATAAAGTCTGAAGTCAGGAAAAATTTTATAGAATAGCTTTCAGCCACTTGTCTCCTTCTAAAAATAAAATTCTGCTAAAACTATAAATATTAATGAAAATATTCTATGAAAATACGAAAATTTTGGTTTTTCATGACTTCAAATAACTAAGCAAAAATATGATCCTGCTTGCTTGCTATCTTCAAAGTGCCACTTAAATAAAATTACCATGCATAAGTTTAATCTTATACGGGAGAGGGGAGGGGGGGAGATTAACTTTGTAAAATGCTTCAGTGTGAAAGCTGCTTAAAGTTTTGGTTTTTTAATGATCATGCTTTTGTTTTCCACTTTGAACTTGCTGTTTGCGGAGCTTGAAAATGTTTGTGTAGCTCCCCTGTCAGATATTCATTTATGATAGCAATGAAACTTTTACCTTATTTAAATATTTAAGTTCTTCTTCGTCGGTCAAGTATTACTTTTTTTTTTTTATTATTATTAATTAGATCCAATACGTCCATCCAGGGCCTGTATGGCCAGATGGCCGACGAGTTGGGTCCCTGGATGGACCTGGATTCACGACTGCTGTATGATGGTCGCAGCAGCCGGGGGGGGGGGGGGGGGG
>JAHWFO010006271.1:230990-312597 GCA_023313115.1 Rhysida immarginata
GGGGGGGTGAAGATTGGCTATCACGGATGGTCGCCCATCCAGTGACGAGCCGTGCCTGATGTAGCTTAACTTCGTAGATGTTGTTCAGAGAAAGCCCACCAGGCCACGGCCTCCCCAATCTTCAACGAATCTTTAAAAAAAGTTTATGCTTAAGAATGTAGAAGTTTTCATTGCTGAGATACACCGACAGAAAAGTGATAGCCTTTATAGAAATTAACAGCGTAGAATCAGAATTAGGTGTTAAAATTTTTTTATGAAATTGATGACTATTGCCATATAAAAAAATTAAATAAAAATACAAATTATGTAGGTCTTATTTTATTAATATGTAAAGATGATTGTTGAAAGTTTTTTTTTTTTTTTTCATAATTTAAATAAATGTTATGTTTTCAGATTGGAATTCTCAACCAATTCAACAAACTTCTCATAAATCACAAGCACAAGAAGTAAGTATTAAATAGGCTTTAATTGCCTTATCTCAAATAATCTCCTATATATTTTGGTTTTAAAGAATGTCTCTTAAGTCTCAGAATAAAACAAAAAATGAGAAGAAAATTTGTGAAAATTTGGAACGCTGCTGTATATTGTCGCTCATTCAAAATAATTTGAAGCAAATATACATTCTGTAATATTACATAATTTCAATCTTGCATAACTGTAATAGCTTGCACTGGATCTGACCAGTTGATAAAATTTTACTGCATGTGGACATTTCTCGTAATTGTCATTAAATATATGAATGAATTCTCGCTTTAAAATTTTAATTTGTTCGTGCAGTTTGAAATTAACATCACTTTTGTTTTCTCCCCTCGAGAATTGAGCTGAGAAAGGGCATAATTATTTATTTTTTTATAATAGTACATTGTATATTACTACACGGTGGTTGACGGGTGTATATCTCCCCAATTACTTGGTAAAGTATGTAGAATTTTAAAAAAACTGTTAAGGCAAATAGAAGGAGCGTTCAAAAAGAAACGAGCCATAGTCGGGAATGTGCAAACCAGTGACAGAATAGTGATATCGTTGCGTGTGTAACAGAGTGGTTCCGACAAGAACACTGAAGTTCACAGCCTACCGCTAGAGGATGACTGTGGAAGTCACGTGGCTGTACAAAGGAAGCAGAAGCAAGCGTCAATCGTCCAACGGTCATTCACATTGTATAAGCAGTGAATAAGTGAAATGGAGGCGTCAAAAAAAGAGCAAAGAGGTGTTCGTTTTCTGACAGCGGAAGGAGTAGGGGGAGTGGACATTTTTCGAAAAATGTCACATGTATATGGTGGACACTGCATGTCCCTTGACACCTCAGGGAAGGACGAAATTCAAGTGGGAGGTTCTTGGTCACCCTCCATACAGTCCAGAACTCTCTCCCCTAAAAAAGACTGAGGGGCAAACGATTCACCTCGGATGACTACGTCAAGCAGTACGTGCGGAACTGTTCACAACGCAGCCCCAGGAATTTTACGAGACAGCCATTCACCGCCTTGTATCACAGTGGGACAAGTGCCTCAACAGCTAGGGCCAATACTTCTGACATACAGGTACTGGTTTCTGTTCCTAGGCCTATGACTTGTTTCTTTTTGAACGCTACTTATAAATGAGAAGTGTTCTTCCAATGGCCTCATTATGCAAATAAGGACAGATAAAAAAATTTCTCTTGAATCGTAACTGATTTCCAATTATAAACTCATTCCTATATTCATTTATGAACATCATTTTGGTGAATAAATCACTCAAAAATGAAACTGAAACATTTCTACATGCAAATCGTGTCACATTCACACCCGGTTTTGCATATTTCACATAAACAATTCATTGTACAATACTCATGTGCTTCAAAAAAAATGGAATATTCAGCTGGGTAATGATCTGTGTTGTAAAATTGTCTCATATGATGTGTGATTAAATTGGTCAAATGAAAAAAAAATGTATTGTGACGGAATAACGTCTTCTTATCACTCAATACTACTAATTACGCTAATCAACTATCTTAAACACTTACCTTAGCTGTTCTTAGTTACTAGCATGATAATGGCCCTTAACTTCTGTGATCGTATAGTGAATGCTTTTTATATGGCTAACCTTGTATCTTTATCTTAGCCAGTACGATACCAATATGTATTAAATCCCTTTTTTAAATGTAGCTTAATATTACCGTGCTTAACAACCAACAATAATGTGAAAAGAAGGAACTTCTAAATTTCGAATAAATGAAATCTATTTATTAAAAATTTTTTAAAATATAGTATGATAAAGGTCAACGCCCTATTTTGTTTGATTAATGCGAATTACAAAATTTTATACCAAATAATATTCTATGTCTAAATAACTATCTTTTCCCACCATGTACTTAACTAATAAACCCCCGGATATAGATAAAGAAACGGAATAATCTTAAATAGACTAAACTCAAGTAAAATCTGGATATGATCTTTTCTGCAGGAAGCACAAACAAAAAAATTGACAGATAATTGTTGAAATAGACTATTATCTTCCTTCAATTACTTAATCAAACAACAATATTACCACCCCGGAACAATTTCTGGTCCCGTTAACCCCTTCCCCTTTTTGAGATAGGCCCAAACCCTAAACACGTGCTTATCAATAAATTTACCTATGATGTTATAAATTAAGCCTAATTATCACAGTAAACTGACAAATATGCATAGGATACTTTAAAGGAGACTACGTCTTAATTTCCCATTAGCTGAATGAATAGTTGTATTGAATGTTTCTGCTATTGGATTGTCAAATGTCTCTAGAACTCGTTGGGGCCCGTATCCGTATACGAAAATTTCAAAAGTACTAATCTGTAGCAGTCTTAACTCTTATTTTACGTCGCTATGTACCACGATTGTGTTCCCTGGAGGTTTCCCGCTTTTCCTTTCCTGCCGCTGGTTTGAGTCGTCCTTTCTCCCGCCTGGTTTCCAACGCCGTGTTGACTGCTTGACTGCCGCCTCGTGGTTTCCCAGTTTAGAACTCGGGCCCGTGCTTGCTATGCCACCACAAGCTGTCCTCGACCGTTCTACCCCGCTGGAAAACCGCCAGTCCTTCTTGTCACACCGCTTAAGTCATCTACATTGCCTTGACTAGGTGCTGCACACACATCTGGTCGTCATCACGTTGGCCGTCGGGAACGCTCCTTACACCGACATGATTGGGGCTAAGGACAGGCTAAATTGCGCTCCATCGGTTTCTACAGAGTGATATTGACTTGGCACTTGTTTAAGAGAAGACACTTTTGAACTTATTCTCTCGCTGGCTGGAAGCTGTCTGATCACCTTTCTTTTTCACTATATCCCATAATCACACTTTTTTTTTTTTACTGCATTCTGGGTTGTTACCAATTACGTGTATCCAATCATCTCCTTCAAATTTCCTGCTCCCGTTCCCTCCTTATCACCATGACTCATCCCCCCCCCCCCCTCTTATCAGTAAAGCTTATCTCCTGGATTTTTCTAGATTTTTGTTTTTTGTTTAACTCCACATGTTTAAAATCTAGGCCAAATGTTATAATAAATAAATTCATAAAACGTTGTTTTAATCAATCTTATATTATTTTCTAATTAACATTCGCAAAATTTTCTGAATTCTTATCCTTATTTTACTACGTTCCTTCTTTTCTCTGTCATTATTGTAGACCTCCCCCCCCCTTCTCTTTTCTTAATTTAGCCCTGAATTTTGGAATTCTTTAATAACAGAGATATGGCTTCTGAATGCCATATCTTTGTGCATATAAATTTATTGCTAATAAAGTTATATGTCACAGTATAATGGATAAAGTTTAATTCTATACAAAAAGTAAAACCATCAAAAATCAACAAAGTTATGACATTTTTTCATCACTTCAAAATAATGGAATATTGACAGCACTGGATCAAAATAATGGAATTTTCTGATTTACATATTCTGGAATGGGACATCTCATTTGGCTTTCCTAGGTAGAATACTTTTTGTTACATTATGCTATCATTCACATATTTCCTCAGATGCTAAAGAATTTTAATTCACTAACCATTGAGAAATGTCGCCCAAAAAGGATCTGTCATTAATCCAGCGTCAGCTGATACTTCAATTGCACAAATCAGGTTGCAAACAGTGATGTTTCTAAAATTTTGAAAAAAGCAAATTCCGGCTATGGATTGCAAACAAGTCGGGACAAATGTGGATGCAAACATGCAACAACGGCACGTGAAGATAGACAGCTGTGCAAAATTGTACATAATAATAGATTCAAATCATCAAAAGTTAACACATTGTGGCATAAGGATGGAAATGGTATATCCTTAAACACAACACTCTGGCGCATACTTGAATTTGGAATGAACAGCTGGTGCCAAACAAGACACCTATGTTGAACAAAATTCAACGCAAAGCACGACTCAACTGGTGTAAAGCCTATGCCAATTGGACCCCTGAGGACTTCAGCAATGTCATCTTCAGCGATGAATCCCGATTCTGTCTAACGTTTGGTGACCAAGGAATCTGAGTATGGCGAACTAAAGAAGAGGCACACCATCCCTGCACTATGGAAAAAAAACGTCAAGTTTCCAAGCAGCATCATTGTGTGGGGCTGCATGAGCTCCATGGGTACGGGACAGCTTGCAGTAATCAGAGGAACGATTAATTCATTGGCCTACCAGGAAATACTGAATGTGTTTCTGGTCTCATCATCCAAAGATTTGTATGGAGACAAAGACTTCATCTTTCAGCAAGATAACATTCCAGCTCACACATCATGCTCAACTAAGAACTGACTACAGGAATGAAATATTCCCACTATGCCTTGGCCTCCTAACTTCCCAGACTTGAACCCCGTTAAAAGAAATATGGAAAATCATGAATGCAAACTGGCAAACGATAAACCACTCACAATTCAGGACCTGAAACAACAGGTAGTATTGTCCGCACGCCACGAGAAGGCTGCTGAGTTGCTTAATTTGCTCGTACGGTGTTGCTGTAGTTGCAGATCAGTCTATAGTTATGAAGGGAGGAGAAGCACTAAAATCAAGTAGTGCAACAATGAGTTCTAGCAGTGTTTCCAAATAAATGAAAACGTTTGCATGGAGAGGTACATACCCGAGAAATATGAAAAAAATAAGAAGAAAATCGTCCTATTGTTTACATCGATGAAACCTGGATCGACTCAAATTTGGCTGTTTGTCCCCCAAGACTGAATAGATTCATCTGCAACTGCAGCGACACAATACGAGCACATTAAGCAACTCAGCGGTCTTCTCGTGGCATGCGGACAATACAAGCTTGATCGAACATTGATGTCTATCTTTGTCAACAACTAATTCATTCTCTTCCAAAGTGAATTCACGCGGTTATTGATGCTAATGGTAGCCTTACCAAGTATTGATGTTAGTTTGATAGTTTTGCTCTTTGTTATATTGTTTTTTTATTATTTGTATTAATATTCCATTATTTTGACACAGTTATGTCAATATTCCATTATTTTGAAGTGATGGAAAAAATCTCATAACTTTGTTGATTTATTATGATGAATTGTTTTACTTTTTGTACAGAATTAAGCTTTATCTATTATACGTTTAGAAATAACATGTTTGTTTCATTTGACTAATTTATTCACACTTGACATGAAACTATTTTACAACATGGTTCACTACCCAGGTGAATATTCCATTCTTGCACACGAGTACAATGGCTCCTGGCCATGTGCTTATGATACTACTAATGAGAATGCTGTTGCTGCAGTTTGGCTTTATCAGGGTAGACATCCAAAAATGCAGAAATGTTTTGTGACAGGCCCCCACGAGCGCTGACCACTAATGGTCCAGCAAGTGTGACAGCTCGGTGCATGGGGCTGTCCGTCAGGGGTTCGGGGTTTGGTTATGGGGTTAGGCACTGACACACTGATATGGGGTGCCGTTTTTTTGCTTTTCCCTTTCTTGCATATTGAAAGCCAACCCCTTCCAAGCTGAGGGAGGATGTATTTGCTGCAAACTGCTTGAACATTGTTGAAAAAATGAGTTTTCGACAATTGTTGACTGATGTGTCTCTCGCCCTGTTTTTTGCTTCCTTTTAATGATAACGTTTACAGTGGTTACATAATACATCAAGGGCAATAGCCCATCATATAACGCAAAGGGGCCCCTCATCATATAACTACGATTTCAGAACAAACTATTTTGCTTAGACCTCCAGTTATATTCTAGAGTATTGATATGGATATCACCCTAACATACACATCGCCATAGCAGATCGTTTTCCTCTTTAATGGTGCAGAATTGGTCCCAAGGACGCACAGAATACGAACTCTGTCCCATATGTACGGGAGTTAGCATCACTAGACGAAACACTGAACCAACAACGTCACCCACGACGTCGTGTGCCCCCTTTGAACACCTGCGTAAAGTCAGGACTGGGGGAGCTCAGTAACCTCACTGCTGCAGTGTCTCACCGTACAGACTTCTGGACGTTCAGGTCGAGTTAAATTCATGCTTGCGGCAAAAATGACAACGTTTCGATGTCAAACTAGGGTGCTTCTGTGTGTACCAAGTATCCAGAAGCTAAAATATCTCAACTCCTGTGCTGCTCTCGTTATTACCCTCCTAGACTCCATTTGCTAACGGGGATAAAACAAAACTGCCCTGCTTCACAACTGCTTGCAGAATCACCTAGCTAAGCAGATATCTTTTGTTTTGTTTGCAACAAGGAACGTTTAAACAACAATAACGCAACTCCCTCGTCTAACGAAAACCTTAACACTATTCAAAAAACAAAACAAAACTTAACAATCAAACTTTTAAATTCACTAAACACACCTTGCATGGTGCAATAAAAAAACAAAACATCACGCTCGATTTCCGCTGGGCCCATGTGACACCAGAATGCTGAACAAGTTTGAATGCTGTTATGGTTTGAGATAAATTTTGTATATGTAGTAATTTGCATAATGTCATTGGAAGGTCATCAACAGTTAGCCATGACTTCCTACACTGTCCTATTGAGATTCTAGATTTTTAAATTCTACAATAGTTATCAAGTAATTTGAGGCTTGATCAATCTGTATACATGAATACTAATATAAAATGTAAGTACCTGGTATATCTCTTTTATTTTGTGTTCAAACTTAAAACAACTGAAAAAACTGTATACAGAGAAGAGTACACATTTCAGATGTGCAGCAATGCCTCTTCGGTAATAGTTGTAGTAATCCTTGAAACATGGAATATAAAGAAAGGAATTTAATAGTACAGTACAAATGATGCTACACATTATTTTAAATAGTGTCACATAATGTTGTTTACAAACTTAAGTGCTGGTCTGTCCAACCTTGACTAACAAGTTTTACATAGGAAATTGTATCCAAAAATTAAACCATGAGATGTTACAGTAATGTGACCGACGTGCAAAAAAAGTTAACAAGACTTTATTAACAAAAACAAACTTTAGAATCATGGTTACAGAAAATCTTCAAAATTCTGTCCCTTTCCATCCACGGCCCCTTAAACGTAATGCATACCAAGCAGTTCTTCATTACTGAACCGTTGCATCCTGCTCCTGCAACGTCCTTGCCTGAAATGATCCCGTTTTCCGCTCTCTAATAATACATCACCCTATGTCGGTGGCTGGTCACGTTTTCGGACACAACTTCCTGTGTAAAACTTGTTCGTCTGACAGACCAGCACGTATACGAATGACCTTTGGGACACCCTGTATAAAGTTGTAATGACCTTTGGGACACCCTGTATACGAACTTAGACAACACATTATCTCAAAGGTAAACTCTTCGGTTTACAGTAATGTTTATGCAGTAAAGTCTGCTTACGGTAAGTCGAAAAAAATGTGAAATTCCTTCCCCTAAATGAATTCATAATGCAAATTTCATTGGTTAAGTTGAAGTGTTTTTTTGATTAATTCTGGATAAGTTAAATAGAGTTTAGCCAAGAAAATCTAGGAAAAGAACCCCAAAAAATTAAAAAAAAGAATTAATGCAAGATAACCAATCGGAGATGCACTTGATAAGAATTAATGAACATCATCAAATTATGTGACCTGAGGCCAATCAGGTTATGTGAACTGAAGCGAATCAGATTAAAGTGCAGCCAATGATAACAATTTTGACAGAGACTAGACATAAGAACCTGTGTTTATTTGTAAATAACATTACACAATGGTCAGTTTCCAGTTTTATATAAATGCCATATGTAATAATAATAATTAATTTAATTTATTCAGATGAGAATGTACAAGCAAATACAATCTGCCCGTACAGGTATAAAACCCAAGTGGGTAAAGAATTCAAAAGAAAAAGATTACATTTCGGAACAAATAAATCAAAATCAGATATTTAAAGTCTTAAAAATAGAATTGGTTGGGTCATTAAAAATGTCTACATCTTTATGAGAGAGGATTCTATTATACCAAGTGGCAAATTTATAAGAAGGAGTAATCTCACCAATATTTGTCCTCATATTAGGAGCTATTAAAGTAATATACTTATGATGACTTTTTCTAGGAACTGACAGCCCGATAGATGACAGAACCTCGGGCATCCAAACAGTCCCAGAAACAATCCTCTTAAGAAAAATATTACCAATGATATTAGAAAGAGTAAACACATTTATAAATTCCATATTGAGATCATGCTTGTTATATTTTTTTGAGAGAAAATTTAAAAATGCAAGAAATTTCTTTTGTAGGTTAAAAAATTTTGAGTTTGATGAGTAAACCAAACTAACACGCCATATGTGAATTTAGGAACTACAATAGAAATAAATAACTTTGAGAGTTAATGGATTTTTGAAAAATGCGGTAAGCCTTTTCAAGAGGCCAATTCTATGGGAGACATCTCTTATGATAATAAACAATAATAATAATAATAATAATAATAATAATAAATAATAATACTTACACTGGGGCTCTTATAGTTATATCCACACTGGGTAGGAAACCAATCCATAAAAACACACAAAAATTATACACTCAACAGAAACCTAAATGGCAGAAGCGGATTGAGTCTGAGATTGACGAAATCCACAAGCAGTTAGGTAGACTTACACAATACACTAAAAACAACACTTCATCAAAGCAGAACAAACGCTCAGACAGTTATTTAAGAAGATTAAAACACGCACCAGACATGAGCAGCACAATCAACACGTTACAGAATATATGGACACATTAAAACAAAAGTTAGCTGCAAAAACACAACACCTGAAGAGATACAAAACATGCACTCAGCGCAAACAACAAAACAAGTTATTCGCAAACAATGAGGAGACATTTTATAAGCAGTTAAACAAAGATTATACACGGACACAAAACACTGGTCTGCCAACACAAACAGCACTCCAACATTATTGGTCGTCTCTTTGGTCTGTCTCAATTGAATAATAGGGAAGCTAGCTGGATCAGGGAAGAGGAGCAATTAGCATCCACACTATCAAACATGCTTTATACTGATATAACAGCAGATGAACTCTCACGAGTCATTAAACGTACTCACAATTGGAAGGCTCCAGGTGTAGACAGGATTCAGAACTTCTGGTATAAGCGCTTCACCTGTTTGCATCTGGCCCTTGCAAAACAGATCTCCAACACTTTGCAAACACCACAGACATTGCCACATTTCCTCACACAAGGAATAACATACATGGTACCAAAGTCACATAACACTACAGATCCCACACAATATAAACCTATCACATGCCTGCCTACACTTTACAAAATAATAACTGCCTGTATCGCAAATAAAATTTATATACACATAGACACAAACAACATTCTCACTGAGCAACAAAAGGGATGCCATAGAAATCAAATGGGTTGTAAGGAGCAACTCCTGATAGACAATGTGGTCCTATGGCAAACTCACAATAAACATCGACACCTCCATGCAGCCTATATTGATTACAAAAAGGCCTTTGATAGTGTCCCACACTCATGGCTTTTACGATTATATAAAATAAACCCTACACTTATCACATTTTTAGAAAGTACAATGCTGCATTGGAGAACTACACTACACCTCACACTCAACAGTGAAACTATCACGACTGAAAAATACAGATAAATCGGGGCATCTTCCAGGGTGACTCACTGAGCCCACTCAGGTTTTGTCTTGCACTAAATGCACTTTCAAACAGACTGAACAGCACAACTTACGGCTACACAATTAAACATAATAAAAGCTGCCACTACACACTTTCACACTTACTCTACATGGACGACATGAAAATCTATGCCTCCACACAAACACAATTGCACCATTTACTTGACATTACACAAATCTTTTCAAAAGACATACACATGCAATTTGGGTTGGACAAATGCAAAACCATTCACGTTGAAAATGGAGTACTCAGGGAAGGGGGCTTCACATTAGATGAACCAGATCACATTGCTGCTATGGAAAATGACGAATTTTACAAATATCTAGGAATTAAGCAAGCCAAGCTTCTGGAGCACAAACACATAAAGAATACACTCACTAAACAATATCTTCATAGACTAGAGAAAATACTTAAAACTCATTTAAATTCCAGAAATTTAATCAAGGTCATCAATGCTTATGCCATGCCAATACTCTCCTATTCCTTTGGAGTCATACAGTGGACACACACAGATCTTGAGGGACTTGAAAGGAAACAACATAAACTGCTTACAAAGCACAAAAAGCACCATCCACATGCAGCTATTGAAAGACTCACCCTGCCTCGTTCGAGGGAGGCAGAGGTCTTATTGACATAATAGATCTACACCAGAAACAGACTCAGTCACTCAGAGAATTCTTTTACTCTAAACAACACACATCACCATTACACAAAGCAGTCTTGCAAGGCTGATACAAAATACACACCTTTGAATCTGAACAGCATGCAGAACACCTATAACATTCCTACAACATGCACTAAACTTCAATCATGGCTCGGAAAGCAACTCCACGGTAGACATCCTTCTGACCTCAACCAGCCACACGTCGACAAAAAAGCGTCGAACTTTTGGTTGAGTGAAGGGAGTCTCTTTGGGGAAACTGAAGGAACCATGATTGCCATACAAGACCAGGTTATTAACACTAAAAGCTGTAGAAAACATATTATCAAAGATTCGACTGACGGGTCTTGCTGGAAATGCCATATCGCAGAGGAAACCATCCAACATGTCATATCCAGTTGCAAAATACTCACGCAGACAGATTATTTACACAGACATAACCAGGTAGCCAACATCATACATCAACATCTAGCTAAGATACATAAGCTAAGGGACATTCACACTCCACACAATAAATATATCCCGACACTGTCTTAGAGAACACCACACAAACTATATTTTGACAGAGCTATAATCACTGACAAAACTATCCCCCATAACAGACCAGACATTACACTAGTAGATAAGCAAAAAAAGTGACTTACATAATTGATATCTCCATCCCCAACACACACAATTTACAAAAGACATACACTGACAAAATCACTAAAAATACGGATTTTGCACACGAAATAAAATGCCTTTGGGGAGTTAACAGAGTACACATTGTTCCTATCGTTCTTTCTGCCACTGGGGTTATTCCACACTCGCTACACAAAAGTGTGTCAACACTAAACTTAAACCCACACTTATACACCACAATTCTAAACACCTTACAGAAAGCCTTATACACCACAATTCTAAACCTTACAGAAAGCCACAATTCTAAACACCTATCACATAGTAAGGAAATTCCTACACCCAAACATCAATACTCCCACGAGTGCATAGCTTTCCCTCCCTCGCGTTTGAGTCCCTTGGGCTTGGCCCTCTTTTGGGTCCGCCTCTGGGATTGGCTTCCGGACTTGATCCGTGTTTGGCTTCCCCAAACAATGACAATAATAATAATAATAATAATAATAATGATGATGATGATGATGATTATTATTATTATTATTATTATTATTATTATTATTATTATTATCATCATCATACGCGCCTTATAGCACCTCATTTTGGGAATGTTTAATCAAATTCCTTATAAGTCGAACTATTTTCATGATCCCACAACACTTTGACTTAACCGGATTTACTCTTTACATTTACTTACCAGATTGCCTGATTTAGTTTGGATTATATACAGAGTAACCACTTTTTTAAAAACTCCATACTAATAAGTTGGTCAGACTGTTTGCAGTCATAATTCAATGGGCGGCAGCATTTGTAAGCTTCAAATGAAATATTTCCACCCTAGCCCACAAATGCTCTATTGGGGTGTCATCGAGTGACTGGGAAATTTATGGATATTACCAAAGCAAATGTTATGGTGTTCCCTTCAGAGTTTCACAAAATTAATAAAATAATACAGGGTGGGCAAAAATTATTGGTACCATAAGAATATTCCTAACATCATAACTATCTCTATGCGGTTTGCAACAATGAAAACAGAAAATCTCGAAAGTTTTCATATCATTCATAATCATGTCGCCACGAATAAGCCCACCTCGATGAGATCTATTTGTGGCATACAACTTGGACGATTCGCCAGCTCAGTTCTTATTATACAGCTTATCCTTAACATACCCCACAGGAAAAAAATCGAGGGGGGGGGGGGGATATGTCTGGCGAGCATGACTGCCAAGAGATAGTCTCTCCCCAACAAGAAGTCCCCATTGGGCTGGTGTGTTGTCCTGTTGGAGAAACCTGTTTGGCTGATGTTTGTTCCTCCATGATTGGTAATGTGTACTTTTCCAGTATGTCCAGGTAATTTGTACATGCAACACGTGGATTTTTCGATCCCCATATCCTTTATGTCTATTAACTTTTCCAGACGTGCAGAATGTTGCCTTATCCCTAAACGCAACCTTGGAAAGGAAAGCACTGTCAATGTCGATTTTATCAAGCATTGCCACTGCAAATGCAAGACGTCGTGGCTTGTTGTCCTTTTCCAGTTTATGAATAATGTGAATTTTTTAGGGGTACAACTTCAAATATATTTCCAAAACCTTACGGATAGTGTTCTTTTGAATGTTCAGTTCCAAACTTGCACAGTGTTGTTTTTGCTGGACTGCAGGTGAACACTTCTGTAGTTTTTTGGAACACTTTATTCGACGTTGCAACACCCTTCCTATTGCTTGAAATTATTTTAGCTAGCAATTTAATGATCTCTTATCAGATGGGTCTACCCCATATTTCAAACTGCAACGCACTGAACTTCAATCGAAGAACTTAATTCCCATTACCCTAGCATACATTATTTTGCTCGGGAATCAACATTTTATATAAGAAAATTATTATTTATAAATATTGATTACTACGGTATTCAGAGTTTTTATTTCTGTTACTCTGTTTATTTCGTACATATACAATAACATTAGTTCATGAAGGATATGTTCACATTGTGATGAACGAGTTATCTACTGACATTGCAAGCGTACTACTGTAACCTGCATTATTACAGTTGAGATCTGTTAACTCAAATTCACAGGGGAACTGAACTAGTACTAAGAGTTATCAGATATGTCAGTGAGAATGAAAACAAAAGTGAAAGAAACTACTCTTACAGTTGAATGGAAACCGAAAATGATCAGGAATTAAAAAGCTCATTTACTTTATCATTTATGAATTACTGAATATTTTTATTACCATACATGAAGTTAAAAAAAAATAGTAGAGAGATAGAATACATGATAATTGCTTGAAATAATTTGATATCGTAGCTTGCTTTAAATTTTTAAATCTTGTAACACTCAAAAAAATTATCAAGATTAAAAAATGAACCAAAAATATTTTCAGGAACATCTGGTTGGAAATTATATAATTCAAAACTGTCTTCCATACTTAGTTTGGCTTTGGCAGCCATTGCTTTTCTCCAAGTGCCTGACTACAATATTGTCATTGGTAAGCAAACCAGGAGTGATCACTTGATCGTCTACTTCGACAATGTCGTCTGTGAAACTTGACAGACTGGAGTGCTTCTCTATAACAGTCCATGCTTCACAAAACTTTCTATTCACTAAACCTTCGAAATTGTTATCATTGACGTCTTTTTCCTGTGTACTGTTTTGCTCTTGAACTAAAAATCCAGTTTTCTCGAAGCAAATGGTGATGGTTTTGTCTGGCAAATTATCCCAGGCTTTGCATGTGCCAAAGATCATTTCCAGCACATTCCATTTTTTGAATTCATTCTTTTTCTCCCATGAATTTTTCTATTGTTAATGTTTTGCATTTGCGTTTCGTCGCCCTCTGTCGTGTTCAAATAATCATGGGAATGAAGCCTTGTTACAAAGTACGCTCGCTCTTTAAATAAGGTACATTCCAGGCTGACCAAATGGAGAGCTACAGTAGCCTTGTGTTTGTGCTGTTTACTTTTCCAATTTGAGTCACGTTATGCTTCAACCAATTTAAAACAATATTAGACAAGAAAGACATTTAAAAAATAAAAATTAAATAAAATTTTGGGATTTTTTTTGAAAGAAAATTTTTATTTATTTATTTATTTATTTATTTTATAAATGAAAACGTTCGACTTACGAGGTTTTTTATTAATAAATTAGTTCAGTTTAAAAGGTTAAATTTGCATGATTTTTCACTTCAAGGGGTTGGGACCATAAAGTTCAACTTACGGAGTTTTTCGAGTTATCCGGTTTTGACTTGAATGTGTATTGAATTTGACGTATTCCTTTCATTAAAACAAACTTGTTTTACATTTCATTTATTATATTGGAATGTCAATTTAGTGTGAATGAATATAAATTAAATTTTTCTATGTAAAGGAAAAATGTACAGTTTGATAAGCTTAAGTGTTATTATTTTTTAAATAGGCTACATATCGGGCCATGTATGACTACACAGCTGCAGATGTTGACGAAGTCAGTTTTCTAGATGGTGATATTATCTTACATTGTACGCCTATTGATGAAGGCTGGATGACAGGAACAGTTCAGCGGACTGGCCAAGCGGGAATGTTGCCGGCTAATTATGTAGAGCTAGTCAATTAACTGAAAATAATTGACGTTTTTCTTTACACTCTACTGGCTAATGGGATCCATGAAATAGGAAAAATTTTAAATACAACTTCGTAATATACCTGATAAAATTTTACTTTGCTCCTATTCAGGGGAGGGCAGATGTGACTTGTAAATTTTTTAGAAATTAGTTTTATTTTGGGGGGAGGGGAGGAACATTTTTGTTCTCAGTTAAATAGAGATTGCTGTTGGAAGTAAAGAGACAATTTTCCCTAATTACATCTCGACTTCAAATGTATATGTAGTCAAATTCTTTCAGTGGGTAATTCAATCTTGTTAATTGTTAAGAAAGCTCAATTTTGTAAGGTAAATTAAATTCCTTGGTTGTATTGAAACCAGAGCAAAAGCAATTAAATGCTGGGTTAATAAAGTGCCTTTTTAAACACAGAAATGAAATTGACTTCCCTCCATATACTGCAGGCAATTATATATTAAAATGAAACAAAATAATGAAAACCAAATATTAAATTATATTTCAAATTAACTGTTTTTAGATTTATTTCTAATAATAAATCTGAAAAAGTAACATATCTGGTGGTCAAAATTGTTTTTGCTCTGTGTTGTTAAATCTGTTAAATTTGTCTCAAATAACAATCGTTTGTGACTTAACATTGTTTATATACAAATATTTTGTAGAGTGATTCATTAAAGAAAAGGATTTTCTTCATTTTATATACTTAGATACGTTCATGAACATTTAAATGTTTGTGTAAATGCCAAATAATTTACTCTAGATTTGTTACATTTATATAAAAATTTTGCTTTGTTTAAATTTATATGCGATAAGATTGGAAGATTTTATTTTTTTCCATGCTTATGTTACTGGATAGCAGCAAATCATTGTGCATAATTATTATACTATAAACAATTTTATTATTGTTTTATATGTTTGATTTAGCTTGCAACGAGAAAGAGTTAAATAAGCTTTTGTTATTTTATTTTTCCTTGTCATCTGAAAGTCTTTTCAGGAATAAATTTGTTAATGTTGAAAGGTTACTTTAAAGAATTCCAAAGGGCTCAATGAATATACGCTACATTTCCAATATGTCTACAAAAGTATCTTACTGTTTCTGTAGGAATACAATCCTCCTAATATCTACTATAAGGATGGTAAATAACTTTGACTTAAACATAATTATAATTTTTAAAAATTATATATGCTAATGTAGTTTAAAATTTGTTTAAATCATTCCATTTTGAGCAGTACAATATACACTATTGCATTTTTCTCCATTTGGTGTGAATTCTATAATATTTGCTGGACACAATTGTAAAAGTAAATTGAGTTCTCACTTTGTACAAAACAAAGTAGTGAAATAGTAGCTTCAGTTAGGAGGATACCCATTTGGCCAGAAGCCTCTTTATATAAGCAAAGATGACTTAAAAAGTTTTAGCTTCTCAAATGTTTAAGGTACATACATGTTTATTTTAATAATTTTGTTTGTACATATATAACACCATAGAATTTTTTTTTTTTTTATTTGATAACTAGCATTTTTTTTTCTACTGCATTTTTTAAAATGTTTTCTACTTAACGATTTATTTTCCAATTTTTAAAACTGAAACTTTCAGAGGTCCAATAGGAGACCATTCCATCCCAAATGTGTATCATTTTTGGAGATGCTGTTTTTTTTCGGGTTTTTGTTAACAAGATATAATTTGGATGTACTTCAGATAATTAAGAGAATTTTCTTGCACAAGGAAAAAAAAAATCTTAAATTTTCTGGAAAATTGATGTTATGGTGCTGTTTTCTTTATTTAAAAATTCTGTTGCAAATTATTAGGATTTATTTCTATTGTGTAGGCAGTACAAAAATTAAGGAAGGATAAACTTAAGGTAATTTATACTGAAAAATAAATACCTTGATCATGGGATAATTGTAAAAATAATTATTTTTGTAACTGAGCAGATCAGCATTTTTAATTTCACTCTTCGATTTTTTTTTTCCTTCCTTATTTATAAATGAAAACTAATGTAAATGAGACTAAGATGTAATGAAAGCTTCCCAGTTGTTGTAATATAAGTGAAGATGTACATTGTTAAAAAAAATGTAAATATTTACAAAAGGATGGGGGGGATAAAGGGAGTATAAAAAAAGCCTTTTATACATTTTAAATATAAATACTAGATAAGGCTCTTTTCATAAGATTTAATTAAATAGTAATAGAACATTTAAATAATTTTAAGTTTTGACTATTTGCATTGTTTGTTGAAAAATGCTTTTTTGTTAAGAAACGTTTTCCAGATGAAATGTTAAGTCTTAAATTTGCACAAAGAAAAATATTAGTTGTAGAAAAAGTAAATTTGGTAACTTCATTGTTTTTAACCCTTGTCCTTATTGTATAGTTCTTCTCCACTTCTTCCCAAGTCTTCTTACAACTAATCAATGCATAGATCATCGAATTGCCAAAATGTCAATACTCGTAATCAAATAGATGATTTGGAGTTTAGTTAAGTTTCTCAAATCTCAGACGTAATCTTAATTTTTTCCCCCCTCAGCTTAACCTTCTATGTATATACTGTATAAGAAATATTATTAGGAATTCTACTGTATCAGCTCAGATGAAAAACATTTCCAGTATTTGTTCTGTATCTGTTACTACTTAGTCCGCAAGTGATGCAAACTACACAATAACTGTATTAGATGTTTAACAAGTTTCGTATTGTGGTTAGGATTTTATAGCCTTACTGTTTACTGTTACTTCATGATTAATGTTGCAAATTATGCTCATGTTTAAAAGAATTAAGTACGTACAATGTAGTAAACTTTTTGAGAAAAGACAAAGACAATCTTAAGAACCTCTCCCATTCAAAGTACATACCGGTGTCGAAAATTCCTAAGAATATATCAAAACATTGCAGTATTAAAAAAGTATTTTTACTTTTCTAATGCTTTATAAAGAAATAGAATATGATTGTAACTGTATACGTTAATGTTTTGTTTAGCATGAAATTCTATTGTAATTTTTTTATATGAAGTAGCAAAGTAAATTTTGTAAAATCTATTTAAATTGTTTCTATGATTATTCCTGTATTAAAATTACTTTTATTTCCAGTTACAATGCATTTGTTATATACTATACCTTATTCAGTCTGTGCATGTATTAAACTTCTATGTATGGGCTACTATGTTAACTTACAACCTAAAAATCTTTTTTTATTTTTTGTTTTTCTTTTTTAATCTGTTTTAATAAAATGCAGTGATTGTGTAAATTTTGATTTACTTTAGATGTAATGAATTCAAGTTCATTTTTCTGTTCTTATCAGATATGTAAATTGTATTCTACATCTTTAATCCTTTAAAAATTATTGCTGCTTCTAACAAGGGACACTACAGAAGTTTGAGGCCACAGACAACACAACGAAAGAGGATTAGAACAAAAGTTTTTATGAATATTTTTCAAAGTACACTCCGTTGGAAGCTGTATACAAAGTCGTCTGTTTAAAGTATTACAAATTGTAGCAAAATAATACATGTACTTTGGAAACTTAGCGTCAGCTCTTAATGGTAGATTCCAGTTTATTATAATAGCTTGATATTATTGGTAATATCACAGCTTAAATCAGAAAAGGCTCTTTTTCAATCTACTCCAGAGACTCCCTAAATTATATCCTCGTCGCAAGAAAAGCGAATTCCATGAAAGTTTTTTCAAGCGAGGATATAAAGTTACAGATAGACAAGTCTGGCGAGCAAGGTTGGATGACATAATCTGGAGACAGTTTGCAGGGAATGATCGCCACATGATCGGTGCAAAAGAAGGTACCAACCATAATCTTTCCAGTGCTTCGAACTCTAGCTCCCTTCCAAATATTCGATACTGGTTTGTGATACATGTTTTTGATGGAGAATAGTCCAGAAAGTTCTCAAATTTTCATAGCACTCATTAAAGCCCTTTTTTTAATCGTGGCTCTGCACATCTCTTGAAATCGTCATTATGTATTGCTCCTGCAGTTCGACAATGCTCACTTTGAGCCACTGTTTAGTTCAAACGAATACATGTACAGTCATCAAAGGGAAATAATCCACACTTGAATTTTACTCTAAGTTTTACCGTTTCAATATTAATTTATTTTTAATAATTTAATGTTACATTCAGAGTTAACATTATTAAGATTATTAAATTTAAATAATTATAATTAAAAAAGCTATTAAAACAACACATTAGCATGAAATGTAATAAGTATTAAACTCGTGTGGATCATTTCCTTTGGTTGACTGTACATGCATTATAATGAAACTCGGGCAGACATAATGTAAGAAATGTGTGAATATGTCACGCTACTTAACATTGATGGCACTATCACTTTGTTCTATAGTGACCTTATCAATAAGAGTTAAGTATTATGACACGCATTATTAATTAAAACTGATTTTAGAAAAGAAAGTGCATGATATTGGGATCACACAACCTAGTAGTTGTCTACTTAATTTTCATTTAGGGCAGTTTTCTTTTGAGATTTGACATTCTGCACGATTCAATTTAATAATCTACTGCTGCGTGTCTCAAAAGTTCTGTTTAGTGGAGTCCCAAAGGTTCTACAGGATTGCGCCAGTGACTTTGAAGTGTTTGAAAGGAAATTATTTTAGCTCCCATCCGTCCATAAAAATGTAAAACAGCGTAATGTTATTAATAATTGTATTGAATATTTGTGACTACCTTCAACTTAATAAAGTCTGAAGTTGTTTTCCAGACTTCAAAATTCTCAGACCATTCCATAATGTACGCAGCAGACGCTAGAATATTTTTGTTTGGACGAACTGCATGCAAATGATACCGAATTATGAACAAGTAGGTTAATGAGGCTTCTTACATTGTTAGTTATCATATTGCATTAATGGGAGATCACAAATTGCCGAAAAACTCAAATTATGTTCTGTCGAATTGTTTAGTATAGAAAAAGTGGTGTGGTACTCGGAAACGTGTGCTTGAATTTCGCTTCAAGATCGACAGTCTGATGGATGCATCTGGAATTGGTGGACGCTTCTTTTCTGACTATTGTGCCAACTGTCGAGTTCGGTAGCGGAGGCATAATGGTGTGGGGGCGTTTTTCATGGTTCAGCCTGGGTCCCTTAGTTCCTGAGGCTGGGAAAATGAACTCTGCAATGTATCTTGAAATTCTGAAAAGCTTTGCACACAACCGTCTGACAACAATTCGGGGAGAGCCTGCTTCTATTCCAACAGGACAACTAGAAACTGGCCTTCACAAGGCCCCAATCTAAATCTTATTGAATATTTCTGGGACAAATTAAAACTCGATTACGTACCCAAACAAATCGTCCATTTCCCTAGCTGGACTCGCTGCAGCTCTTATAGACAAAACCTAGCTGGAAGGCAATTCCTGCGAGCATCTATCAAAACCTAGTGGAAAGTTTTCCCAGATGTGTGTAGGCTCTGACTGATGTTCGGATAGTTTTGGCCGTATAGTGTATTAGCTTTGATGATATCATAGCTAAAACTATTACCAGATTCTGCTCTTAATGAGCTTCCACTTTGACTATTTACTGGTCTTTACGATACTTGAAGACAGAGTTACTGTATTATGTAATGAGGTAGAAGTCTGTGATCCCTAGTTCGATTCTAGGTCGCGGAATTTTTCATTTCGTTTTTCGTTCTATATATGCATAAGAGGACTTGTTTACCTAAGGCTGGAGCATTATCTCCGATTATTACTTTAAAGTAAGTTACTTTCAGACACTCTTATCCACCAGCGCTCGCGAGCATCCTCCTATCAGGTGCATGTTCTCAAAGGTAATACCATGGATGAAAGAAACAGGATGGACGACTCCCTATACTTCCCCAGCAAGTTTGATTTCAGAGCGACATCTGGATTTTTGCATGAAAACTATCATCTGTCGTCTGTTTACGGAGAAGAGGAAACGCTGTCCATGGCTCATGGTTATTGTTGACATATTGCTAGGAGACCAGAAACAGCTGCGATTGCTTTGAAACTTACATATTTAGATCATGTGTACAGTTATGATTTAATGAAGAAATCTTTTCCATTTTCATTTTGATATCTTTTAATGTAATTTTAAATATAATTTTTAAAGCAAAACTTTATACTATATAATTAAATTGTTAAAAGAATCGTATATAATTTTAATAAAAATTACATTTTAACTCCAAAACTTAATATTTCAATAAAATAATAAAAAATACTTTAATACAAAAAAATTCAAAAGAATTCAATGAAATACGTAATATTTTTGCGATAGGCGGCCATGATTTTCTCCTCTAACAGCTGTGTAAACAGAAAACATGCGAAGCGAAACCAAACGTTTCGGTATTTTTCACTTAAGAATCCAGAGGGCGCCACTGAAAAAAAACCTCACGCGCGACTCAGGAGTCGTCCATCCTGTTTCTTTCATCTGATCGTAATACCCAAGCTATTCGAACTCAGGTTCTCCATGTTGTCTAGCCATTTGGTTTTAGCCCAAACCCCTTGGCCTCTTAGACACCAGCTTGGAAAATAGCACCTGCTTATAGGAAGACTAGCTTGTGGCATTCGTATCATATGGCACAATGCAACTGATATCTCTCAATGCTGAGAAGTAGCGGCTCAACATCTCAAATCTCCCTTATTGTGCTGCTGGAGACTTAAATTTCAAATCTAAGCTACGAATCATAGTAAACTTTACGGCAATAGAGGTAAATTTTTCAAGTTAAAAAAATAAAAATCGCGCGCGAATAGTTGCCGTAATTTGCCGTTAGGCGGTAGTAGTAGCATGTATGACTTAAAGCTCTGGATTACTCGGTAGTAGTCAGTAATCCAGAGCTTTAATATGACGTTCAGGATAGGACGCAAAGGAACATAGATGCTGCATTAATAATATGGCCACCCCGATGATACGGTTGCAAACATCCTGTAGGTTACTGGGGAATGGAGGCACAAAGACGAACCCCACACAATTAGACGAAACACCATTAACGCGGTAGTATCTTTTCCTTTGTGTCTATCCTGAACGCCATATTTGCTATTACTACCTCCTAACTGCAACTATTTGTGCGGGTTTTTTTTTTTGAAATGTTTCACGGACTTAAGAATAACCGTAAGTGTAAAGTACAGTATGTGAAACGTCACTGGACGTAGCTGTATTTCGGAAATTGTGTGTGACTGTGCTAGCAGGGGAGATAGGATAAGTGCTCTATCGTTTCGGACAGAATTGGAGTTTGCTCTGGCGTTTCGGACGCCATTTTGGGTCAAGGTTCATTTTTTTTTTTAAATGGGAAGGGGTCGTGTGACATCAAATAGCACTAGTTTATTTTTCTTCAGGAATTCATTCCCGCAATCGGATTTCAGTTTTCTGTTGTGGTTCACAAGTTATTAACAAAAACATCGACACTTTCCAAACAAAAACACACTGAAAACTGGGTTGCAGCAGCTTAAGTATGTGTTCAATGTGTTGCGTCTGCTGCTGGGCATAGTTCAAGGGGTTTTCCATTTCATTGTGCACGCGCACAAGAACGTTGAGGGTAATGCTAACAGGTCATTGCTGAAGGTGACGTTTGCTTTGGATTTTCACAGCACATGCCAGTCGTTTCAAGCGGCACCACAGGTAAAAATCTAGCACTGTGAAGTCTGGGGAAGTTGGTGGCCACTCCAGAGTACTCCGCCACCCAATCCAATGACCAGGTAATTGCCAATCCAGCCATTGTCCGTAGTGTGATGGTGCACCATCCTTCTGGAAAAAAAACTTGGGAAACTGCCATTTTCAGTCAATAGTGATGGGAAAAATGTTCTGTAATATTCGCAAGTACTCATCAGCATTTAGGGTACCATCTATAAAAATTGGTCCAATTAAATGGGTGCCTTATATCCCACACCACACAATAAATTTTGACATCACCAACCACTTTGGAAGGACCTGTCTGAGGTTTCGTATCGCTCTAATATCGCATCCATGGACATAAAAATTTGTCTCATCACAGTGTTATGTGCAAATGAAGGATCCAGTCGATAGTTGTAGATCACTCCTAACGTATATCTGGATCATCCTCAGAAAAATTTTGCTGCATCTGAACTTTGAATGGATGCCACTTGTTGGTACTCGAATCCATGCTATGGTGATTGGCTGAGTTCACATTGGAAGCAGTCTTGTGCTGTGTTGTGGACTCTTTGCAAATGCTGCCAACACTGTTGTTGAGATTGCCTCATCGGTTGAATGTTTTTGTACGAACTTTATGTTCAACAGTCCCAGTATCTCTGAAATGTGATGTCGCATACGCGACGGTTCTTTGCGCGATTGGTTCTCTTTCGGGGTCCTGGACGTTGAAATCAGCAGCAATGGTATGGTAGGGACGTTCTCTGGACATCAAGATCAGCTCAATCCTCTCCTCCTCCCTTAGTGCCATTTCCAATTACCTGTAACAGACAATGGTATAGTGTCAATATTTTGTTAATAACTTGTGAAACAAAACAAATAACTGAAATCCGATTGAACACCTGAGAATAAACTGGTGTTATTTGATATGCCATTTAAGAAAATGAATCTTGACCCACGATAGCAGCCAAACTCCAAAACTGTCCCAAAAGAGCTCCTATCTTATTCCCAGCTGGCATGGTCAGATCGTTCATTATACACAATTTCCAAAACCGAGTTATGTCCAGTGACTTTTGACTCGCATTGTTAAGACTTATAAAATAAGTGATAATTGCTCAAAGTATATGACCATTAACAGCCTCCAAAGCCAGAATCGCATAATATTCAACATACAGCTTTTTGCAATTGGTAAAATGTAGTTTGCAATTGAAAAAATAATCTTTTCAAACTAAAAAATGTGATTTTCAAAATAGAAAATGTAGTTTTCAAATTGGAAAATAAATAGAAAAAAATCATAAATTTAAATCAAAGAAACAAAATAATTTACATAATGAAATTAAAAAAGCGTTCCTGTTACCCCCACTCTCCCTTACTGGTTATTAATTACTATTTTCGCCAATTTTTTTTTTTCGACTATCATTAATTTTACGTTATATTCATTCATAGCACATCATTCCAAGTTGTTTGATATATAACATGCCATATCTTATCATTGAAAATTTTTGAGGGTGTCATATGGGTATCATTAGATCACGTGCCATTGTATCAATTACAACCATTTTCAAAATGGTTCATTCGTGGAACCATATTTATCAACTGGCGAAAATAGTAATTAATAACCGGTAAGGGAGAGTGGGGGTAACCGGAACGCTTTTTTAATTTCATTATGTAAATTATTTTGTTTCTTTGATTTAAATTGTATGATTTTTTGTTTATTTATTTTCTATTTTGAAAAGCACATTTTTTATTTTGAAAAGATTATTTTTTCAATTGAAAAGATTATTTTTTCAATTGAAAAGATTATTTTTTCAATTGAAAAGATTATTTATTCAATTGCAAACAACATTTTACCAATTGCAAAAAGCTATAATACAAGGTCTATAGCGCCAGAAGCTATCAATGTACAGTATAAGGATGATGAATATCAGGATGGCAACAAGGTCATCCAAATAACAAGTACGATCAAAGAGAGTATATAGTCTTATCTCAAGTCTGGAGCCGTTGAAAGAAAACCCTGGGTCTGGTGCAAAATACTCGGTTGGGATCTATTTTTTTAAAAAAATACTATGAATATTTCTATTGGTATCGTGGAAAATAGACGCCGGGCCTATTCGCACCACCCTCGAGCCTGCCCTACTCGGGTTCAGATTCATAGCCTCGGTGGGAACAATAAATCAAGAAGTGCCTAAAATGACTTGGACGATGCTTCAAAGGAAGAAAGGCTGAACAATACATTGGGCACTCGCTTATAAAGCCACAGTCCGAACAAACTTTCCCGTACAACGAAATCGTGCTGTTGACAAAGAATCTGTTGTCCAAATGCTCACAGGCGTCAACAAAAGGGAGCAAGCATACAGCCATGTTGCAGCTAACTCCTATTCACACAACAAAAGGTCCAGTGGCATCAACTCTGGCAGCATGTCATGAATGAATACCAAGTAACGTGGTCCATTCAAACAGGATAGCAGGAGATAAGGTCCTATCAAGTGATTTCGTACAATTCCAGCCCACAAGTCGATACAGAATCGTTGCATGCAAGTAGACACGCGTGGATAGTCATTCAAGATCTCTTGGCGCCTGAAATATGCATTTCCGACTATTGGTTCCATATCTCAAAATGCTCAGTTTACAGTCCTTTGCCATTTGTAGAATTTTGACCTTAGAGGTTTGAGACACCCTGTATAGCGCCGTTGGCAATGACAATAATCTTCTTGTTAATGAAAATGGTTAAGGCTTAGCAGTACAACTATAACGAAACGAGATATTCCGACTGGCTTTCAAGGATACAAAAAGGTAGCGCGCGTTTATATACAGAGGAAATATTATAACATGAATATGATTGGATAAAAATGAAACTAATGGTTAAAATACAGGAGTCATTATGTAATTCTTTTTTTCTCTGTCAAACATACAACACTACAATGTGAGAAGGAAGACAATGTGAGACAACTCGTACTGTAAGACAATCATCGTTTAATAAAGAAATATAGTGCCCAATTAGGGCCGTGGCTAAGATGTGCTGTTCTCAACCCGGTGTTTCTGGATAGTAGATGTTCCAGCCAGTACGTCCTCATTCAGTGCCCGAGTTGCCTTGAGCGCTGGCGACGGCTGCGTGTACAATGAAAATACAACCTAACATCCCTCAAGTAATATCCATTCTTATCGGCGATGGGAAAGACGTGAATACCATTGGCTACATTGGAGTCACTAGTGACAGCAACACATGGCTTTCAAACGCGCATTCTGGAATTGCCGTGTTGTCAGAAGAAAACTGTTGCAAAGTTTAAAAAAATGGAGAGGGCCATTGAGAAGGAAGTGATAGGTGGCATCATAGAATGGCAGCGATTGAATAGGGACTGTTAAGACTTCGAACGTCGTTTGTGAATTAAGAGTAGGGTAGGCAAACCGTCCTTAGCTCTAAAAATTTCAGTGCATTCCAAAATTCGAGGTTTGGAAAGGGTCACTACTGCACTGCTTTTTTTAGCGCCCACCCCTTTATTCTCTGGACATACAAGGGTTTTGCATCCTTTGCGCCAGTTACAAGAATGGACATTACATCTTCACATTTCTTCAGTGGCAAATTGCACATTGCCGAGTTCGCCGTCTTTTTTCTCCCTAATAGCCAGAGTACGGATCGATAATCGATATAAAATCTGTCACAGAAACCAGTCTTTGTGGTAAACACCGATATCGATTGGTAGTGTAGAGCGCTCAAGGTGTTACGACAAGAAATAGAAGTGCGGAAATATATAGAGGTTAAAGTAAAAGAGGAACTTGGAAAGGTGGTCAAAGGGAGACCAAGAAAAAGCAAGGAACCTGTTTCGTGTTATATGACAGTAGTTTTACATCTTGTTTCAGGAAACCATCTAATGCAAGCACCTCTTGTGACCAGTGATGGATTATAAGCGGGCATTTCAATACATAATGCACGATAATTTTTCTGGGGCATAACTAAACATCGGAACCAAGCGATATCGCCAGTGAAACTGAACACATTGGTTTGTACGTGACTTATTTTTCACTCAACACATTTCTCACAATTTCATTAAACCATCTGTGTAAAACTTCGTTTTTTGGTGTAAAGCCAATTGACATCGGCCGATTTCATGTCTTCGTAAGCAGAATCAAGCCGTTGCTTTGACATGAATCTCTTCATGGAACCAAACAAGTGAAATTGCAGTCTCTCATGAACAATGTCTTACGCTGTTCCGACCGAAATGTTGAATCGCTCTGCCAAAATCTCCAAATGAACCCGTCTGTCCGTCCGAATTGCCTACTCAATGCGTGTGCATTGCTTGCTGTTGCAGCGGTGGTTTTCACGCTAGTTTGCAAAAATGGGACAGAAAGGTCGAGCGTACTTTAAAAAGATTCTGTGTCATGATATTCAAACGTTGTTTTAGCTAAAGTGCAACCTCTTTGAGGAAGTATTCGCGCCATAACAAATATATGTGCGTTACTTATTGAAACGTCGTCGTATTATAGAAAAAAACAAAACAATTGCCTTGAGCTCGTAGTCGCAAAAGAAGCCCAATTGTCTTCCAGGAGGGCCTGGCGATGAATTTATCTACGATTTTGGTCTATATGTATATCTAAACACAACAAAATAGGTCCCAAGCAAATATTTATCTCGGGCCCGATCAGAGGTTAATCCGTCGCGGCTTATGATTGCTCGTCCTGGACATAGTAGTAATGCCAATATTTTATCCCACCATACCATTGAAGGACAGCGCAGATAAGTCGGAATTTTCAACAAGGAAGGTCTTTCTTCGGCCTAAAGCTTTTAATCGAAACCTTATGCTTCCAAACTATTGAATACATATTCCAATTTTGTTACATTCCAAGAAATATACGGAGGGTCATTTCTCTTTAACTTAGCCGATTTTGAACACCCCCTTCCCGGCAATGGAATGCCCCCGAGTCTATGTATCAGATGGTTATCATTGGGCATTCTATAAATATTTGTTCAGGAAACGAGCGCAGAAAATTCACGGCATGACTAGAAAAATTAATGATTTTTGGAAAGGGTACGTATGAGCGCTTTCCAAGCCGGGATTTAGTGCCGTACACATCGTGCAACAGTGCAAGACGGAAGGTACTTCGTTATCGAAGGCTGCTGTTAACTCCATTCTAGCTGACATACGTAATTCGGACGTTCCCGACGAGTTCACCCATGTAAAGCTACCTCGGAAGAGACCCCACCCCAGCCGTTCACTTGACGCAGTCAAAAAGATCAGGAAGTTGGTAGCACAGGGAAAACCCTCCGAAACAAAAGGACATGGCTCAAGAGGCAGGAACATAATTAAACCACAAGTTCCATAAAACCAGGGGTCATGCTCTTAATAAACGTCACATCCGTGAACCAATGCCCGCAAACTCTATGAAGTCTACCTTACGGGCGAGAAGTGGCGGTTTGTTGCGACGTTGGAGGAAGCGTGGGTTTACTTCACAAATTGTGGTAAGGTTCGTGCAATTGCCTACCGTCCAGCAGATGCAAAAGGCGGACTGATTGGGTCGTAAATGTCGTGAAAGTTTTCCAAAAGGCTTATTGGTGGTGGCGGGGTACTGCTCAAAAGAACGGTTGCAATTTCGTCGGGTGGAGAAAAACGCTAAGGTGAATGCAAATGACTACCAGGAGAACATTTTGAAACCTCTTTACACGGAGAGATCCCGTCGTTGTACGGAGAGGAGAGCAATAATTTTGTGTTCATAAAAGTAAGGCGTCCAGCCAAAGCGCGCGCAACGCAAAATTTCATGGCACAAATGGAAATGGCCGATCTTATTGCCAGGGATCAGGGAAAACATATAGAACATAATCGGTAGTGGAGAAGGAACTTCACGTGAAGTGACAATCATCCAAAATCGGCTAATTTAAGGAGAAATGACCCTCTTTATTAAACTGTTTTATTAGCTACTAAAAGCTACTTATAAGAATGCAGGCTTGGGCTGTACGTTTATCCGTCCGCGCGTACGATAACTTGAAAAGGGGTTAAATTTTTTAAATACTGTTTTCAGAAATATGACCATCAAAGTCTTATCTCGGCTGTATCAGGCTTTTGAGTGGAGCCCTTCAAGGCGATTATTGCACATGCTAAGACAGTAGGCACCGTAAAGAATACCAAGATAATGGCATGTATAACAATCGATTCGTCAAGAATGAATACACTGTTACTTTAACTTTGTATATCTTTTAAGCATCGTTGACATGGGCACGCGCACGTGACGATCGTTTTGTTGCAGCTAAAGCTCCTTGCAATGTTTGCAACATTTTATTATACGCCGCCGTTACAAAATACACAGTAAAGGATTCTGTATGATCTAATATAGGAGGAGTCTTTACTGAGGAGGGAGAGGACTCCACGAGTTACGCACTGGAAGACGTCAAACCTCTGCATTAGCAGTACACCTTTTGTTATTGTTTTGCTTACTAATTACTCTAATGTAGAAATGTCATTTTTAACGAGTTTAGAATGAGTTAATGGCGCATTAAGTGCTTTGCCTAAGGTGCAGATGTTTTCGCAGAAGAGCCGATTCAGGAAAAAATTTGTGAAGGCGTATTAAAATATTGTACAGTAGAAATGAGTAGTTTGAAGCTAGCCGTCCCCACGTTTTATAAACTCGGATAAATCTGATTCGTTAAGAGAGTGAGAAACTTCCAGGAAATATTATGTTTTTAAATTTTTTTCAGATTACATCCAGAACCTGTCAAGCATGTCGCACTGGCTTCAAGGAACATGACAGATTCTATGCTACGAGAACATGAACGGTCGTTGAAAGGTGGTTGTGATACAACTAATACAACTTCATATTCTACTGATGCTTATAAAACTTAAAAGGTAAGCTCTTAAAATTATATTCATTTTTCGCCCCCCCCCCCCCCACTTCCCGTCGCGTCCCGTCCAAAGGTCGAGTTTACTTATGCAACCATTTACGTAATGTTATAAAAACAAATGCTGTTTGCAGCTTTCACGGTTTTCAAAGCACCGAAATTGGCTGATTACGATGCTGTAAAATACGATATTTACACATGGCAATCCCGGGCTTCATACCTGCAGCGAGATTTGAACCCGCGACCCTACACTCGAAAAGCGATCAAAAGTAAATGAAGTTGGCTTCGATGGATTCTTTGCTTTATTGTAATGATGACAATATAAGCTTATATTCACCTGATGAAGGCTGATTTGCCGAAGCATAGAAGCCTGAATTATAACCAAATAACACATACCTTCACTTTAGCCACTAACGTAACTCTGTGTAAAATTATAATAAAAATAACATTTAATTTGGGCGGCTAAATTATTAACATTTATCGAAAACCTTAGAGGCGGCTAAAATCGATAACACGCTCTGTTTCATTGTAAAAATTTCGCCTCTATTTAAATTGGCACCAGAACAAGCGTCCAGGTCACTTCTTTCCACTTCTGCATTTCACATAAATACAATTCCATATTTCACTTACTATAAACAAGAACAGATGAAGGATGGGATATAGTACATAAAAAATATAACAGGAGATCGTTTAATGAATTATAAACTCAGTTTTAAAATTCACGCCAAAATAACAAACAAACAAACAAACGAAAAAATTAATCAACAAACTTTTGCTAAATTTAGAACTGTGTAATCTGTATTATCAATGCTCCGCAAGCATAATAACCATAATAACCACATTATCCTATTTACGCACGCGCAAATTTTGGCTTACGCATGCGCAACTTATTGCTTACGCAGGCGCATGTGCTGTCACCCACAAACCGAAACATTATCATAGCTGTCGGCGAACATTATTCCACAATTTTGTAGTTTAATTTCTTTGGACAGAATTCAAAATGTCCTTGGCTTCTTCTTCCGAAGTTTTTATTTTATTAATGCCTTGTTGGCACATTTCCCCCCGAAATAGTAAAATCTGTAACACAGATAAACTTAGTCTAATGCTCAATTACTAATTTTTTTGCTCGTGAAATTATTCCTTTCACCGAAGTCCTGTTAGAAGTATCCCAGCAATGACAAAATTCGAACACATGAATTTCATATTAATATTCCTCGTTTTAGAGGGATCGTTAGATTTTGTACATAGTTTTTCAGAACCGACCATGTGCGGTCATCGACCTCCAAAACCAGAGGAGGTAATGTTTTGATTTTCTTTTTAATTGATAGACACTAGGTTAATAATATTCTTAGCTTTAAAATGTGAAAGTTTGTTTACCTCATAGTGCCTAGAGAATCGTAAATAAACATTGATTTGCGCATTTAATTGCACCACTATATTAATAAGTTTAATAAATAAGGATTTACAGTCATCAAACGTGTGATTATATAAAATTGAAGTTATTTTCGATTTTTCACTTTTATTTAACTTCATTCTGTCATAAACATTTAATGAAGAACTTAATGGTTGACGTATTTCTTTGAGACGAACGTAGGGTTTTTGTTTCCATTAAATTACTTCCACATTTCAAAGAGCATTGAAAGTTTCTTAAAATAAACAGTTAATTAATGCTTATAAATAACATAACTTTTTTATAATTTAATGTGTGTGATTAAAGAAAACAGATGCTCTCTAGCATGAGTCAACTTCCTAGTTGACAGTTATAATTTTTCTTCAATATGTAAATTATCATTTATTTATATAAAATTTATAGAATAAAACTGCCCTTGTGGTTAATTTTCACTATCTGCACAGTTACGCGATGACTGAATGCTACCAAGGTAAGTGGTTTATTATTTAGAAGGCTGGGTACTGTGTCCCCCAGATCCCCCCTCTAACCAACTGATACGAGAGTCACTCCAAAAGTAATGCACAGTATTTTTTAAAAAATTATTATTTATTCTACACCCTTACAAGTTATGGAGATCGTATATATCCTTTAGGAACAACATGTCATTTTCCCCACATAATCCCAGTCCCTTTCAAATGCCTTACACACGTTTCGACCAACACATTTGTGCCACTGTTTAGCAGCGAGCACGAGGGAGTCATCATCTTCAAACTTAACCGTACTGTGATTGACAGCTGCATCTCCATACACCTTTTCCAACCTTTTGTGAATGTTTCCCACTGTCTCGTTCTCACAGCAAAGGAACTCTATCACAGCACGTTGCTATCACAGGAGTGCTCTCATGGCGCCACTCACGGGAGCTACTTAAACTACATTTGAATATAAGTGGGAAATGACCTCCATAAGATGCAAAAGTGTAGAATACAAAATAAATTTTAAAGAGAATAGTGTGCATTACTTTTGGAGTAATCCTTTTCTATTTAGCTACAGTAAAAGCCTAAAAAGTAATATAAACATTTCACATTCAGCCATCGCATGATTATGTGGTTATTGAAAATTAACCGCCTTATCTACCCATTGCCCTAAACATTGGGAATTGTCATGCAGGATCCACTTCTCATCATGTATCTGAGTTCGATATAGAAAAAGGTTAGTTTTATTCCACAAAATGAGTGATCTATTGTCCTTGCTCAACTCGTGAGATACAGTGTTGCCACTGTGCTCAGGTGTCATCATAAAAGAGGAGTATGCTATTAATTTTCATGTTTGATTGTACCCTCCTATAGCACCAATAAAGGCTGAGTTTTTCTGAGTTTTTATTTTCTCATGAGATGTTGCTGGGTTAGGAAAAAATCCTAGATCTGGATGGGATACCCATTTTCAAGCTTGTTTATTTCATCAGTTTGCTTTAAATGTTCACAAACACTTGTATGATTATGCCCCACAGCTTGCAAGTACTCTTGATATAAGCCAGGAATTTGATTCCACTAACGATTGGTGTCCAGAATTGGGGTTTATCGTTAACGTTTACATATCCGGATTTAAATTTTTTGAACCATCTGTGGGCCTCATGCTCAGAAATTGAATTCTTGCTGCCAGTTTGGTTCACATTTCTTGTAACCTCAGCTGCACATTTGCTAAGTTTGAACTCTTATAACAAACTTACCTGGATCTAATCGGTTGTCATGGCAACTTCGATCAACAATAGCACACAAATTAATCAACATAATTGAGCAAACTGTGCTAAACTATGACGACTGATGATTTTCAATGCACATGAGCTGAAATTCTTTAAATTGCTTTTTCATCATGCTTTTATTACTTATAAGGCTCATTAAGTGCAAGCTGTGGGGCCTCACTCTTTATAGGGCCACGTTCTAAAACAAGAGCCCTCATTAATGATGTTGCTCCTATTAAATGTTACCCAATTAAACAATGCGAGGTGCTGGTTCAAAAGCCGCTTCAGAATTGGAATCAGTGGTGGAGCGAGAATGTTTGATACAGAGTTTGTGAAGGTTGTAGCATGGGATAATGCTTCTTTTCTTTTAATACATCTGCATTGATGTCGGCGCCAATGCATGCCTACAACTTGTCATATTCAAATGTCTTACACTGTATTTAAACTGCATGTGCTAAACTGACATCCATTTTAGTTGCTTGTTATTCATCAGTAGTTGTTTTGAAAACTTCTTCAGTTTCATCACAACTGGTCTGGTTGTAGAGGAAAATGTAATTTCATTTGTATGGAAATTGTTGAAATGGTACTGTCTACTAGAATAAGAGAGATTGAGGCCTTTGAGTACTGCATCATGTGATTTCAGTTTTACTATTTGTATTCTGCTGAAGATGGGAAATAAAACCAAAACTGATCCGTCTTAATTAATTGGTCATCTGGTACATAGTTTATCATATAATATGCGCAGTTTATTGTTATTTCAGACAAAAGCTGCTAGGATAGAAGAGAACAGTGCCATCTAGCTGTTAAATGTTATTACTTAATATTGGTTATTGAGGTAAAGCTATTGAAAAATGGAAGGAAAAACCAGGATTCAAACCAGGAACGTCGATTGTCATAATAAATTTTTCCTTCCATTTTTCAATTAATATCTTACCTGATGCTTGGAGGATCAGCTCCGCTTTAATTTCTTTATTTATTATTGGTGGTTCGGTTTTATTCTCTTGGTTCTCTTTGAGAAGTCACAATGGGGCACATTGTAGAATGTTTCTAATTTTATGCACCAGGTGGTGTATGTGTACTTTCAGTTTCCTGCTCTGGAATGAAATGGTAGAAGTGACTTTGCAATACAGTAATGGGAGAACAGTTTCTGACTAGTTTCGCCATTTGCTCCTGGCTTTATCAAGGATACCATTTAGCCGGATTTAGATTTTGGCCGTAATTTATGAGATTTGGATGTACTAGAAGCATTCGTACTGTATAATGCTTTGGCATTTTAATTTCCATAAAATGGTGCATTTGCATTATGAATTGTGCTCATCTCAGCATTATAACATTTTATGAGATCATAAAGCCCTCATCGTCATTGTATGAATCAAAACATGAGAATTTGGAATTACTTATTTCATGACATCCATTGTTTTTAAGTTTCTTCACTTAATCATTGACTCTTATAACAGAACTAATTCAAAATCAAGTTTTCTTTTGCTCATTTTAGGGTATGTAAGTTTGAAAATATAAAAAAATTAAATTAACATTGTCTAAAAAGAACTGTAAATTTTTTGAATTTATTCCTGTTATAAATTAGGAAATTGAACATGAAGAAATACTCTGATAAACTATTTTGTAAATTAAAATATATTCAAAAGAGGAATGAAGAACTCTCATATGTAAATAAAAAAAAATTTCTTTGGAAAAAAATAGTTTTTATGACCCCATTTCAGCCAGTTAACTCATTATATATGAAGTTTTCACATACATAAAATTGTCATTAAAATATGATGTAATTTTTTAAGTCCTTGAAATCTTTTTCTATCTAATTTTTCATTTATAGTCTAAATTGAAAAGTGTACTTCTTTGTGAATGCACAATGTAGTTAAAATGAGAGCCTTTAAAATTAAATTTTTACTAGGTTAATTCTGACAGATTTCTTTAGTTTTTTTCTTAAAAATAATTGCAACAAAATTTCTTAAAACAGATTGCATAATCAAAGGGATCTTTTAGAAAAAAATTAAAAGAAAATTATATCTTGTGTAATATTCATTAGGGTGTTGAGAAAGCTCGGGTAAGCAAAGAAATAAATGTCTCTTTCTTTCTTTTATCTTTTTTTTTTTTTTTTCCCCCCTCCCTACAGTAATTGTTTTTTGAGAATTTGATATTTGAATCGTGCATACAAATCACTTATGCAGTTGACATTTATCAATTTGGGAATAAATGCATTCTTTCTACATTTAGTACATCGTATTTACGAATGCTGTGTGTATCACTTATATTAAAGCATTGCAGATATTATTTAAAAAAAAAAAACCCACACACAACATAAATATGCTAATCTCTTGTTTTTGAAACACACACAACATAAATATGCTAATATCTACAAGGTGTCTCAAAATTCCATGTGCATATTTTGAGAGGAGGTAGGGAACTGCATACACCAAAAAACATCACTAGAATGCTCCTGTAGATGATTTCTGAGACACAAAGATATTGCAAGAACACTTTGCTGCAGAAACTATTGTGCAAATGCCACAGGTCTCAGATAATCTTCCTTCTGCAGTAACTAGATGCATTGCAGTTGAAATGATGTAAAGCTGCAGCCTGCACAATACGGCTGTTATTGGCTCGAGATATCCTCTTGCCTCGGCAATCACTTGTATGCTTGTGGCAAGATTACTGTCCACCACTCTTCCATGACTGGTATTTCGGCCGATTGTGCCACCTGGTATTATGCAACATGGGTTGAATTCATCTGCCCTTATCCTAATGGCACGTCTTTAGAATTTTTTTTTTCTTTTCTTTTTATCCTGAAATCACATGGCTCAAACGGTAAATAGTACTTTCCTCCCTTAAGTAAAAAAAAAAATAAACTAAACATTCAGCCAATTAACAAAATTGAATCCCACTCATCCTCCAGTGATAGCCTCGTTTTAACCAGGGTTCTCTAAGGCTCAGCAAACGAAATGTGTGGCCCTTATTAATCGGAGGTCCGTTTTATCCAGTTAATAAAGCTGAGAGAAAGTCCATATTTTCAATTGCATATAGTGTAGAAAACATAGGCCAAAAAATTTGGTCCATTTAAACCAAGGGTCGTTATCAGAGTTCGTACTAATGAAGTTTTATTGTATTTAACCTCATATGAGTCACTTAAAGTAGCAGAGACCTTCGACTATTAAACTAAGCCCCTCTCATAAAGTCTTAATTTAAAAATTGTTTAATCATCCATTTTGATTGCATCAAAAATTTTTTATCCTTAACTCTTGCATTTGTTACCATTTGAAACAATATGGAAATAAACCAGTATTAATTGTTTGTTTTTTACACTTTTGGCTTTGGTATTGAATGAACTGTTTAATTATGTTTATCAAAATATCTTTTTTAAAAAATAGTTTTCCTTCTGATTATAAAAAACAGACGAATTATAACATTTTGTCCAACCCTGATCGATTAAGAATAAACCATGTAATGAATCACATCTGAAATAGGGAAGAAACTATCAAGCTAAAATAGGTGCTTTATACAGGATGATCCAAAAGTCAGTTCACCGAAAGATATAAGAGATTTGTCCGTAAAGGAAGTACCGTTTCGTTCTACTGCCACCGCAGTGCTAGTGTCGCAGTTCCAAGCATGCACACTTGTCTCTCTGGTTCATTATCTATGCACTGACGCCATTACAGCTGGATTGTGTTGTATTTACATATGTCAGTGATCGTTGAAAATGTTTAAGACAATTTCTGAGCCCACGGACTGTGAAGTGCGTTCTGTAATATGGTTTTTTAGTGCAAAGAATGTTAAGCCAGCTGAAATTCATCGTCAACGTATAGAGATTTATGGGGAAAATGCAATGACTGTTGGAATGGTGAAAAAGTGGGTTAGGCACTTCAATGATGGACGAACCAATGTTCATGATAAAGCATGGAGTGGGTGGTCTTCTGTTGTCAGTGATGATTTGGTTGAAAAACTGGATGAGAAAATTCGTGAAAACAAATAAGAATGCATTGTAATGAGTTTCCACAAATTTCAAAAACTGTTTTGCATGAGATTGTCACAAATCGCTTAAATTATCAGTGGCGGCTTCTTTCTATGAAGATCGGCCTCGGTGGCTCAGCGGTTGCGTGATCGCTTCTGATTCTCAAGTACGCGGGTTCGCCGGCCGAGGATGCCAAGGATTTTTCAGGGGGAAACCCTGAGATCACGCAATTCCTTTAGAAGGGAAGTAAAACCGTTGGTCCCTTGTAGTCGTTTGCCGGCTGCATGTTAAAGAACCCTTACGAGGCAAAATTTGCAGCCCCTATAACGCAGTCCTGAAATGACCATAGCAGTTGAAAAGGACATTAATACCAAACAAACCAAACCAATCTTTCTATGAAGAGGGCATAGAAAAGTTGGTTTCCTGCTACGACAAATGTCTGAACAATGGTGGCAACTATGTAGAAAAATAGTTTATGTAATTCTCTTTCATGTAAAAATAAATTTTCTTTTGAAAAAAATGTTTTTGTGGTTTTTTCCAAAATCGTACTTACTTCCGGACATGCCTCGTATATACATGATGTTACAAATAAAGTGTATCTGCTAAATATCTGAAGAAATTTACTTTGGATCGAAAAAACAAAAAATAAGTGTTTAATATTTTTAAAACTCTGTCCAATAACAAACTTGATCCCCCAACCCCACCCCTGTGGGTGGGGCAAGGGGGCAACTTTGAAATTTCAAATGGGAACCCCTATTTTTAATGGTATTTTCAGATTGTACACATCATCTGAGAAATGTTTTATTTTTGGTGTTTTTTTAATTGACACAACTGTTTAGGAAATAAAAGCACTGAGAGTGTAGAACTTTAAAACTTTTGAACCAATTTTATCGATGAAGACAAAAAGATAGAGGATGGGTCTTAGAGACATTCTATTCTACTTCTATATGGTCTTTAAGAATCCAAAGTCGGAATTTTAAAAAATCCAAAAATTTTTAATACACACTGCTTCCATAGGACTGCTGCCCCGAAGACCTTTCTTTTGTACTAAAAAACTTAGTATTTTTGAATTTTTGACTTCAGATTCTTAAAGATCATCAAAAAGTAGAATAGGAATGTCTCTAAGACCCACCCTCTATATCTTTGTCTTCATCGATAAGAGTGGGTTCAAAAGTTCCATGCTTTCAGTGCATCTATTTCCTAAATGGATGGATCAATTGAAAAAATACCAAGAAGAAAACATTTCTCAAACGTTGTGTACAATCTAAAAATACCATTAAAAATAAAGGTTCCTATTTAAGATTTCAAAGTTTCCTCCCTCCCCCACCCTCGGGGTATGGGGGTGGAGGATCAAGTTTTGTATCATTGGATGGCTTTTTAAAAAATATGAAACACATGAGCTTTGTTTTTTCCGATTCGATGTGTATTTCTCCAGATATTCCACTGTTATACTTTATCTGAAACACTGTATACAGGTTGTATAGGATAAATTTTACAAAAATTAAATTTGAGTTAGTTTTTTTTTTTTTGTCAGCTTTGAGTAATGTACAGGTTTAATTCACCCATGTCTTCTCCACGTTTAATTCCCAGGATAAAACCCTATTTTTTCACTCGTACAATCTACACAACCCGCTGCAAGATATTAAAACCTGGTAGAAACCCTATTCACCCATTCAAAGAAATTTATTTAGTTTGGGTTGGTTGAAAAAGGGGTAAATTTGTTTAAGTAAATTTTTGAAAAATTAAATTAAGTTTTTCTTTTTCCATCAGGCTTAATTGTTGAAAATGTAAATTGGTATACAGTGCTCCCTCTATATAACGGAACTCTACATAACACCAAATTTATAACGGCAAGTCCATATAACGAAGTTTTTTTCTGGAAAATAATTCCATTATATGGACTTGCCGTTATAAATTTGGCGTCATGTACACTTAAAAAGCTAATATGAAGTATTATCTTTGAAGGCTCATTTTAAGACAACATTTTTGCTTATCCACCAGGAGCAAAGATGAAAACTTGGCCGTGTGATCTTCCATTCCTTCTCCAAAGAACACGGCGGAACAAGGCATCATTTCCTGCCGCGAGAACCTCTGGGAATTTTGTCGCCAAGATTCTAGTCGCTTTCGAGATTATAGTTTCGCTTAGAACGATTCTACATATTGTAAGATCTTGTTAACCTGTTTATGTTGGAATGCCTTCAGTTTGTTCTCTGTTTGGATGTGTAAATAGACAGTGGGATTGAAATTTCACGTTTCATAGATTTCCAGAATCAGAATCTATTAAAAAACAGTGGATTACTTTTTGACAGCAAGGGAACTGGTATCCAACTCCAAACAGCATTTTGTGTTCATCTCATTTTGAAGCGTATTGTTTTGTCTACGCATCCGCCGTTTTAAATTCAGTATCAATTCAAACAAGAAATTCGCTGAAACTAGATCACGTATAAGGTGGAACTAGTTGCTCTTCCAACTCTAAACGGGCTTGGCGTTCTTCAAGAACAATGATCACAGCAGCATGTGCTAAACACCGAAGGAATGAGGTAAGCCTGTCTGCTGTGTAAGGCACACACTGCCCTAATGTATACACACCGACGCGGCAAGCAGAAGATCCCGTTTCATGGTTTAAAGCATAGGGCTGTATATCACACAAAAACCATTTAATTCTGTTAACGGCCCTTGTATATCGTTGTCACTGTTATCAAATTCGCAGTCGTCACTATCAGTCTTGTTTCATATTCTTAGTCCATTGTGATGCCAAACTGACAACTAACCGATAGCGTCCAATGTGTGACGTCACGATTTCGAAACTCCTTCGCACTTCTCCGCAACTTGTGACGTAACAGTTGCCGAAACATGGCGCCAATGTCGATCGCAGGGGGAAGGAAAAAATGAAAGTTGTTTTATATATTTTATCAATTTTGAGTTCGAATTGAAAATTTTTGTATATGCTACGTTTTTATTGAGACCTTCAACTTTCGTTTTAAACAAAGTTGTTTTGAGTGAGGAGTTTATTTTTAAACATGTCATTTGTCTCCTTTTACATTATAATCCATAACACTACTATGACATTATCTTTAATCAAGAGATAAATCTCGTCTCTTTCTGAAGTCCTGGCTTAGTATTCACATGAAATAAACCGTGACTATTATTTACTTTAGCGTGTCTGAAAAAAACTTGAATCTTATGATGAAAATCATTTAGAACAGTCGTCTCCAAATCTGTTTAAAAACTGATGATTTTTTTTTATTCCACAGATGGACAACAACTGGAAATGTAACGTTGATCAAACTTTTAATATTCCACTTGTAGCTAGACTGAATTGGAAGAATGTCAGTTATTTTTTTGTACATTCTATGAAATAATAACAAAAATATTTAAAATTTTTTAATACTTGTTATACATAAAAAATTGGTAATAAACACTTTACAATCAAATGTTTTAAATATTGGTTTATTTTCAAAAAACTAATACTGTACAATTTACTAAAGCTGAGATGGCAATCTTTATCAAACTTATTTTCAAATTTATTTTCAATCTAAGTTTCAGTGATACATGTACAGGGTTCTCCCCAGGCCCTTTTGAACGGGCGCGCCGCCCGGCTGATTTTGGTGACCGCCCGGCTGAATAAACGACAAAACGGCACACCACTGCATAGTATTTCACTTGTTTTTAATTTTTGTCCGCCCGGCTATTTTATCTTTCCACCCAGCTGATAAAATTTTCTGGGGAGAACACTGATGTATTCCATAATATAATCTAAAAGATTTGGCAGGAAAAAAATTCAAATAATAAAAATGATAGCATTATTAGAATGAGCTTCTCAAAAGACCCTGTTACATTCTAATAAACAATAGAATGTTTATTTCAAAAATGAATGTGATTACAAATTTTTAAAAGTGCCAAATCTTGCCTCATAATGGTGTTTAGTTCTGTAATGATGAATGTGAAAATGCACTTAATTGCGTTACTTGTAAGAATGATTGCAAAAGAAAAACAGCCAGCAAGTGGGATCACGAAGGTTTGAGAGCCATGATTTCACTAAGTTTGGTCAACTTCCCATGAACAATGTTGGCCAAACATAGTATTTCTTGAATACTGTGTGCAGATTAGCATCATTTTTAATTTCCATTTAGCATAATTTCCATTATTAATTTTCTTTCTTTCTGATAAGCATGCATAACAGAAAAGAATATGCAGTGCGGTTACATGCACATTTTGATCTGGATCGACTTGAGCCGATTTAAAAGTGCCTCTCTCGTTTATATGCATCTCACTTAATCCTGATCCAATCCAATAAGATAGATTCCCTGTGGGAACCATGCAGCGTTCTCTAACGAGAACACTAGCATCAATGGAATGGTTACCCTTGGCTGAAAATGACATCGCAAATTATTCGCTGAATGCTAATCCCATTGGAGGAAGACAGTGCTCCATTCTTTATCCGTTATTTACACTATTTTTAATACTTTCATAATAGGAGGTACATCCAAAAAGTAAGTTTCGTTTGGTAGTACAAAAAAAGCAAGTGCATACTCGGAAAAAACTTACTAGAAAAAAAATCTCCATACATTGAACTATTTTTATACATAGCTCTCACCATTTTGAGGGCACTTACCGTATCAGGGCATGAGTGTTTGTATCCCTCTTTATAAAAAGTTGGCGCCTGTCATGTCAACCATGTAGTGACACCTTTTTTTTTTCCCCTTAATAATTGTTGCGTAAAAAATAAGCGACATGGAAATTGTGGTGCTCCACTAGTCTTAGATTGAAAGAGGGGAATGGTAGCTGTGGCAGTGCATTTTGACGAATCGACATGCTACAGTGGAGCAACTTACTGTCCAAATGAATCTGGGAGCTACTGCACATGTATCCAGAATGCCTTTTTAGATGAATCAAGTTTTTTTTTTTGTTCCATCGGCTGGATGGATGCTGGTGCATATGGCGAGAAACACCAGAAAACAAACACCTTTCAACCATTTTGTGGATGTAACAAACTGGCAGAGGCAGCATTATGGTCTGGGGAAAGTTTTCTTGGGATTCTCTGGATGCACTCATCATTGTGGATGGCAATATGAATTCATTTAAGTATGTATTGGTCCTTGCTGACCATGGATGTTGTTTTTTTTGGGCATAATGGTATCTTCTAGCAGGACACTGTGACATCTCATGCAGCTGGAATTGTATGTGAATAGTTAGCAGAGGACAAGGAAGACTTTACTGTACTTCCCTGGCCCCCAAATTCCCCAGACTTAAACCCAATTGAGCATCTATGGGATTCCTTTGATCGGGTTATTTGTTCCATGGATACTCCACCTTGCACCCTACAACAACTAAACTGAACTGCAGTCAGCGTGGCTCAACATTCCTGTGAACACCTTCCAGCACCTCAATAAGTGTACTCCCAGATCGTCTAGCTACTGTTCTGGATATTAACAGGTGGTCACATTGTGATTCGACAGTTTAACTTTAAATTGCCAAATTCCTAAGTTTCTTCTACTTTTTGATAATAAACAAGCTGAAATTAGCTTTTATTGAACACTAATCCAAAAGCACCATTGTATTTTTTTTAATTTTTATTTTTTTGTATAAATTCTCATACAACTATCTTACTATATTCGGTGGGCATCGTTAGATGTTTGCAGTTGGCCATGACTGTACCAAACATGCAAGCTGTTAAGACTGTCATTATGCGTACATATACTCCAAAAAATTGGTCTGCAAAACACGATGAAATGTACCAAGATCAACTCCTAACCTCCAATAATTAATCTCCTGCAAGAATAACTTTAATAATCTGTCACCATTTGCCTACTATTCAATTTTGAAAACTTTCAGTCCTTTTTTAGGACACCATATATTATAGTTATTCAAGATTTTGTTAAATCCATCCAAATGTTAACAAAATTCAAGATTTACTTTCATTTATCTGATATGTTTGTCAGTCAACCGAAATGGTTTTCCCGTTTATATTCATGCTCCAAGCACATATCAGCAGTGCATTCTTAAATGGTAAACTATAAAATAACATCTTATTCATTCATAACTCGTCAATGTGAATTGAAGTATCACATGCTATATCTTGTCATGAATATCACAAGCATGTGAAAATTGTTAACTGTCTTTGTTAGAGCACTTGCAAATGTGAAAGTACCATAAAAGTTGATATAGCCATTGATGATCAAGCTGTTGAAAACTGAATTTGAAAAGGTTAATCTGTTATGAAGTTATTGTGCAAACTGCAGACTGCTGGATGGACAGATAAATGTACAAAATAACGGTGCATAAAAGGGGCAGCCATAAAGTCATTAAAATCAACATGAAAGCATGATCGCTTTTGAAAATGTGTGACGCCACTGGGAAGCGATGTCCCTCGAGTGCTGGAGGATACAAAGCGGCATTTGGTGCAGTACCACTAAACACTTCCATAGCGTCCAAAGCAACATGGCACAGCCCGTCAGAAAATTGGAGGTGCGAGCCAAGGTAAGATTCCTGCCAGAATACATATTCGTCCATAGTGGCAAGCCACTCGAAAAAAATCATCCGGGTCAGCTTGATACAGGTTCAAAAGTTCGGAAGCTGCAGTAACCTTATCACAGGTTGCACCTCCAATTATCCGACAGGCTGCAGCATGGTGCTGTCGACGCTCTGGGGCATTTAGCAGTACTGCACCAAACACCGCTTTGTATTCTCCAGCACTCGAGAGATATCACTTCCCAGTGGCACCACACATTTTCAAAAGCTATTGTTCTTTCATGTTGATTGTAATGACTTTATGACTGCCCCTCGTACTTAAAAAGAGCTAAAATTCCTAATAAATAACGAGTACGTAAGTAAATCAAGATAACGAAATATTAGAGCCTCAAAAAATTCAACTTTCTCAGACTCTCTAATAAAATTGATCCCTCTAAAGTTGAATGAGATCATACACAATATTTAAGCTGCTTTCTATGGTACTAATTTAAAATCAGTTGCAATAAAATCACACAACTAAACCAAGCTAAATTTATATATCTGTGTCCAATAAAGGTTTGATAGATGGAACGAAGGAAGTAGGAGCTTTAAAGTAAGAGGGAAATCTGAAAGTAATATGAATTTGCGTTTCATAAATTTCAAACATTCAGAGCGATCCGAATTGTATTTTGGAAACTTCATTTACTGCTTCATTTTTTTCAACAACATCACCACATTATTTCTGCAACAGTCCCAACATGCAACCTGTGTTTGTATTATATCCATGTCAAGAAATTCGTTCAGCTGAATGGGACATCACTTTCGGACAGTTCTCACTTCATAGTCCGTCTGTAAACGCTGAACTCTAAAGACCTCGTTTAGGAACTTCTCTAGCGTATGATAGTCACTTTGTGCCTGGTTCGAGCTGTAAGTTGGGGGGGGGGGGGGGTTATAGGATTTAATATTACCAGCCTGAAACCCAAAAAAGGAACCATGGTGTGGAAATACGTCACTGGTGAGAAAAATTTTAAGGCAGGAAAATGTACCGATAAGATACAGTGATGTTTGGTATAGGCATGGTGTTATCCTGTATAATTTCCTTCCCAGAGGCAAGATAGTCAATGCAGACACATACGGTTCAACATAAAAAAGACCGTCTGGAAACAATTTTGTAATATCGATTAAGAAGAAACGATTCGTAGGTGTCGGTGGTTCTTTTTTGCCAAGAAATTTCTTGTTTACAAAAAGAAGATATATTAAAAAAAAAGTCTTGCCCTCGGGGTTTTTTTTAATTACCTTTAGGTGTCATCGCAATCAGCTGAATAAATTTTTGGACGTGGATATACAGAAACTGGTTTCACATTGGAACTGCTGCATAAACAAAGGTGGCCTTTATGTTGAAAAATAAGGCAGTAAAATACAGGGCGATTGCGAAAGAATATCCCAAATTTGTAAGGCTATATCTCTGCAACCAAATAACTTAGAGCATCATTCTACAAATCATTGTAAAGAGGAAATTCTAAAATTTTATTTGTGTGCAGAAAAATGTCATTAGGCGCGCCTTCATCACAAAAATGAGAGTTTGTATGGTTTTTTTTTCTCCTTCCAAGTTTGCGTAAAGATGGCAAACTCATAGCAGAAGACGTTATTGAGTTTGCTAAAACTAAACTGGTTACAGTTGTTCAACGTGTGGTTCGCCGCAAGAAGCCCTGATCTAACCCCCCTGCAAACATTTTTTGTGGGGGTAAGTAAAAAAAAAATCGAGTGAATTTTCCACCACTGTTAGCTAATATTTACGAACTCCTTACCAGAATATCTGCATTCATCCAAACTCTTAACACCAGGTGCGCTACAAAGAGTGCGGGATAAGTTTGATTACCCAGTAGATATGTTCAGGCTTCTCGTGGAGCCTCATTGAACATTTATAAATTTGCGTTATTCAAAATAAAACCTTAGCATATAGTCTTTGAATTGATTAATCAATCAAGGTTGTAAGTTTTTTTTTTGTTTTGTAAATGAGGCCTTTCAAAGTTATTGTAAGGCCTTATTTATTCTTTTGTAATCACCCTGTACAATTTGGTTGGCTCTGAAAGTTTGAAATTAATTTATGCAACTCAAATTCCTGTTAATTTCCGATTCTCCCTCGTACATTTTTAAGTTTGAAATTTGAAATATAAACTCTGATTGCAGTTGTTTAGTCCTCTCATTGTTGCACATTAAACAATAGATAAGGTTATATAACAATTATGGAGAAATGTATACAGTTAGTGAATGAATAAATTATAAAAGATCAGATATGGATGGTAAAATTTGGAAAAGGAAGGTGTAGAATTATTAAAAATGTAGGTAATAAGTTCAGAATTGAAGAGAATGCTTCCATTTGTAAATTTTGGTAGTTTTGAGAATTTTTATTTTAAAGGGATCATTGGAATTAGGCAGAATGGTTATGGTTTGAAAATTAAATCTACAAAGTTGTAAAATATCAGCTTTCTATCTTACAATCTGATAAAGTGAAGTTCAAAAAGCAAAATCAGTTGCTGCTCCCAATTAGCAATGTACAAACGTGTTATAAAGCTTCTGTAAATGTTAAATTACAAGGATTTCTCTTAACTATATATGAGATGGCACGTTGTACAAGGGGCGGTCATAAAGTCCTTACAATCAGCTGGAAGACTGAGAGATGGGGCGATGCTGCACATTCTGCAATGTGCATGGTCTCGTGTGCGGATTGTGCAGAAGTTTGACCCCCTTTTGGACACCTTGCCTTGCCGCTTTGACTTGATGGCTTCCCGTAACTTCCACAGGAGGTCCCGGTACTATGCTTCTGTGATTGTCTGGCCTTAGCAACTTGTGGCTCCTTACAGGTGGAGGGTCATCCACTCCGAGGTTAGTCTTCCACACTTGTCAGGCCACACTGGAAATGTTGACACATGGTGATTCTTACGTACAATGGGGCATTGTCACCATAACTGTCACTAACTCCTGATGGATTTGTTTGGCATTGTTCCCCTTCAAATGCAGGAACCTTATCATATGGGATCGCGAATAAAGAATGTACAGAGTTCATTTTAAAATGCACGTGTATTCAAAAAAACATATCCTGAGTGACAAAATATGTTTTTAGACTGACAAGGATGTTTCTGTTGACATTGTGTTAGACTTGTTTTTGAAGGCAGATATTGAAATTTATGTTAATGATACAGAATATTTTCTCATGGTGTGAAATGCATCATTTGTTCATAATATCTAACGGATGAGTCCTATGATTTTACTGAATGAACTTTTTATGCTTTATTATTATTATTATTATTCTGATTATTATTATTATTATTCTGATTATTATTATTATTATTATTATTATTTACATCATTGATATGGTTTTTACTGGGCGTGGCAGAACCGATTAAGTAGGTATTTAGAAAAAAACTGCTTTTATTTTGAATTCAGCTGTACATACAATTTTATATTCATTTAGTTTTGAAAATAATGTTCTCGAGATGGTGGCTGTTAGCAGGAGCACAGTGTTGGAGACGATCTCTGAAATTTTGCATAGCTCGTCAGCACGTATCATGGGGTATGGCGTCGACTTATTCAGTTATCTGCTCTCTTAGCTCTTGTATGATTTGAAATTTGAAATTTTACGACCATATTATGCAAAGAAAACGTGATTTAAGAGCATATAAATTAATGAACAGTTTGCTATGATCATAATAATTAAAGTAAAGTCAAAAAAAGGACAAGTGAATAATTAATGTTCTTATGTTTAACAAAAATATCAAAACTGACGATCATTTCTGAACGGAGGTAGTATTATATACACTGATTGGAAGAAAGTAATTGGACACCCGTCCACCTGGCAAAAAATGGACCTTTCCACTACCACACGTGTCACTACTGTATGGAAATGCAAAGATAGTCATCAGACAACACTATTGACTCTAACTGAAGCATCATGCCGCGACAGGAGGAGCTAACAGAGTTCGAAAAAGGTTTCCTGGTTGGAATGTCGCTCCAAGGTGCATCCATACAAGAGATTGCCAGTAGCCGGAACCACCCGAAATCAACAGTGGCGTATGTGATGAAGAAGTACAGGACCAATGGACATTGTACGAATGCACCAAGGCCTGGTCGTCCACCTGCATTGACCGACAGGGACCGTCTGGTGCTGCAGCGGGAGATACGGAAGAACCGACGTTCGACGATGACCATCATCGCCGGGGAATTCCAGCAGGCATCTGGATGTCACGAATCCACCGAGACCCTCTGAAAGGAGGCCCACAAGCTGGGCTATCACGGCAGAGCAGCAGCCCACAAGCCGCTAGTCACACAGGTGAACAAAACGAACAGACTGCAATGGGCCAGGGAACGCAAAGATTGGACCGTTGAGTACTGGAAACGTGTTCTCTGGAGCGATGAATCCTGCTTCACATTGTTTCAATCGGATGGCAGAGTTTGGGTGTGTCGTTTACCTGGAGAACGGCTCCTTCCTGAGTGTATCATCCCAACAGTGAAGTTCAGCGGAGGAGGAATTATGGTGTGGGGCTGTTTTTTGTGGTATGGCATAGGCCCGGTAGTGAATGTGGAAGGCACCATGAGGGCTACGGACTACACTACCATCCTGGACAATTCCGTTCTCCCAACCCTTTGGTAAACCTATGGTCTAGAGCCATGCTTGTACCAAGACGACAATGCCAGGCCACATGTTGCAGCTCATACCCTGCAATGGTATGCCGATAATAATGTTGAACGCATGCAGTGGCCAGACCAGAGCCCCGACCCGAATCCCATTGAACTTCTGTGGGATGAAGTCGAGCGTCGGTTGAGGGGTAGTAGCCCACTCCCCAAAACACTACCTGAACTGTGGACGGCTGTACGGGACATTTGGCGGGAGATTCCTGTGGGGATCATACGTACTCTTGTGGAAAGCGTGCCCCAGAGAGTGGCCGCCGTGATTGCAGCCAGAGGGGGGCCGACAGGATATTAGCTGTTATCAGTAAAAGCAAATAAACGCCCTGTGCGAGGTGTCCAATTACTTTCTTCCAATCAGTGTACAAGAGGGCATGGGAAGTTCATACACACCAAAAAAAAAATTAGTTCAAAAGGTCACCACCAGCTTGGAATGGCGCTCTATGCAATATTCGTATACGAAATTAGACACGAAGATATAGGTTAACAATGTGGTTTATGCACTTGCACTTTACAAGTCATTTGGTTTTCAGAAATAAGAAAGGAAGCCTCGTTGTCGGTACGCCTCATTTGTTACTAGTCGATGATGCCTGTTACCATGCAAGACCTTGCGTTTCTGGTTAAATGTTATTATGAATGCAATAGCAATGTACGGCAGGCTTTGCAACATTATCGTACCGGATACATATACGTCGGGGGCCAATGACACCGCAGAGTTTGAAGATGATGATGATAAAGTTTGAAGCCACAGGTTTGTTATCGGTAGCACCTGGCCGAGGAAAGAAACCCATCTCTGAGGCAACCGTGGAGGCTGTTTCAGTAGCCGTAGAGGAAGCAAAAATTGAAACCTTACAAGGGGCGTGCAGCGTAAGTGCTGTTGCACGTCGAATGGACTTACCACTGAGTACGGTGTACAAGATCGTACGTAAAGTGCTGTGGTACTAACCATACAAAATCCACCTTGTCCAACAACTCGAACCTAACGATCTTCCTCGTAGAGAAATCTTCCCATTGGAATTCCTTGCACGGATGGAGGCGGACAAGCATTGGCCATGGAACATTTTGTGGACGGACGAGGCCCATTTTTACCTGAATGGGGATGTCAACACCCATAACTGCAGGATTTGGGCCACCAGTCCCCTCATGTTCTCTACTAAATTCCATTGCATTCTTCTAAAGTTACTGTATGGTGTGGTATGATCTTCAAATGTCATAATTGGACCGTATTTTTTTGAAGAGCATTCAAGAGATGGACTCGTGACATGCACTGTGACTGCTGCTCGCATGGCGTCTATGCTAAGAAGTTTTGTGATAGCAGAACTTCAGCAACGTGGCATTTTAGACACAACGATTTTTATGCAGGATGGGTCTCCACCTCATATTGGTACATGTATAGGCCGAAACTTCTCCCTTTCTTGGCCACCCCGGTCACCAGATTTCAACCCCTGTGACTTCTGGCTCTGGGGTTACCTCATAGCCACTGTTTATGGTGATAACGTCAGGAATTGAAAGATGCGATATGCCGACAGGTGCGCAACATTCCTCCTGATATTCTACGAGCTGCAGTTGAGAACGCAGTAATCCGGTTAACCTGCTTTCAGTAAATGGTGGAGGCCACATTTAACATGTAACTAGTTTTAGTAATGATTTAAGACTTGTTAACCTGTGTCTTCGTGTCTAATTTCATATACGAATATTGCATAGAGCGTCATTCCATGCTGGTGGTGACCTTTTGAACCAATTTTTTTTTTTGGTTGGTATGAACTTCCCATGTCCTCTTGTATAATATTACCAAGTATTATAGCTTTTGGTCCAATAGTTTTTTTTTTTATGGCCATGTCAAAATGGAACTTTAATTATAAAGACCGTGTACTATCCATTCACAGTTTTCTAGGAAGAGTGATAATGTGGTGGTTTTCAGTAGCCTTTCGCTGAACAGAGACAAACACAAATATCATGCCCTCGGCGTGATTTGAACACGTGACTAGCTGATTTCGAGAGCAGAAAGACCTGTGCCTTAACCCTCTCGGCCATCGAGCCGGCAATTGCTCTTATATAGGAATGTGAACATAACAATTGCTGTGATTAGATGGGATTGTACAATTATCTGAGACTGTTATACAGGAATATGAACATAGCAATTTCTGTGATTGGATGGAATTATATAATATCTAAACTATTACACCATAACCTGTCTATAACGAAATTCACGTAGGCAAAAAATTATTTCGTTTTATCCCAAATTCACTATACACCATAACTAGTAACGAAATTCTTGTGGACAAAGAATTTTTTCATTATAAATGGGATGGTAAGAAAAAAACTTAATAAACGTGGATTTTTGTTTTTAAAAATTTTTATTCACAATTAGGTTGAAAAAAATCAGTTACCGACTTTTGCACACAATTTGTAAGAAATTTCTTGTTCTAGTAATTGTTCTATTTATAGAAATCGTTTAATAATTCTTCTGGGGCATCATTCTGTGACAATATGTATGCTCTTAGATCTACTAGATCCGGATGGGCATGCTTTAACGATGGTGCTGGCTCTTCATCTTTACTTTCATTTTCAGATTCTCCATTTTGTCTGCCTCGACAGAATTCCACAATTTCATCGTCATTTAAAGAATCTGAGGTATAATGTTGTTGTTACTCCTATATAAGTTTTAAATGAGATTGTTGCTACATTTCTCTATACGCACTCTGCTTCGAAGAATCTCCCATTCCTCGACTCTTTCAAAGTCTTCCTTGTCCTCCTCTGGCTCTTCTGTAGGACTGTCCTTCGAAATTGTGGCAATTTTTAGGTGAGCAGTGTGCTGTAGTGAATTCAAAGCAAGAGTTCAGGATTTATGTAGCAGTTACTGACCAATGGTGCAGTGTTGTTCACTTAGTTTTTATGTAAAATCCGCTTATGAGAGCGCTTCACTTAGAAAAGTTATGCATAAATCAAATGCGGTTTTTAAGCGTCATTTTTTGTATTATAAAAAAAAAAACTTTTTTTTTCACCAGAAAAGTCGAAAAATTCTTTTGTTATAACCGAATTTTCATAAAAAATTCTTTGTTTTATCGGAGCAATTTTAAATTACATTGGTGGGGTCAGGCCGGAGAAAATTTTCCTTTATAAGTGAAATTTTGCTGTAAGCGAGTTCGTTATAAATGGGTTATGGTGTGTATATGAACATAACAAATTTCTGTGATTGGCTAAGTTTTAACAATTATATAAATTTTATGGAACAGAGTTCATTACATTAGATCACTACTGCTGTAGAAGTTAAACATTGGTAAAATGTCAAATAACGGTTGTGTGTTGAGAATATCTGTCGGTGAATCCGATTGGGCCTTGAATATTTCTATACTTTTTGCTGGATTATTGGAATATTGTAGATTGTAGAATCCTCATGGAGTTGTCTATTGTTCCGGGGGAGGAGGGGGTTATCTTCCAGAAGGTGATTTGCAAAATTGATTTTGTGTCCTTTTTTGTGTATAATGCCATATGTTTTTATATCATGTGGAAAACCGTCTCGACGTCATACCAGTAAGATCGCTGCCGAAAACAAGTTCAAGCAACAGGAAATGTGTTGCACTAGAAGGACGTGGATAGGCCATCAACATCGAATGAAAGCTTTGGAAAAATTATTGGCTGCTGAAATGGAGTGACCCAATGAAACCAGTGCATCTGCCCCCCTCCACCATAGCCTGATCATTCACCCCTCTTAACCGCCTAGTTAGTTCTGCAGCACCCTTTATCATAACAATCATGCTTTGTTAGGATAGAGTGAAATGAATATGCAAAGGGCTTAATTGGGATGAAAAAAGTTATATGGAGGATTGATTGATTAACACAGTCAATTTTATGACTTGGAATGAGCTGAAGTGTTGAAGTGTTGGATGCAGAGTCCTCTGTCAAAGTTTACTGAAGATATTCCGAGATGTAGCTGCATTAAATACATAAGAATTGAGACTGGAAACAGTACAGTGCAGTCGAATCCTGTTATTATGAATTTCATGGGACCCAAAACTTAGAACATATTCAGTAATGAAAGGAAACCCTGATGGTGCAATGTTATAAAGCCCAAGATGAGGCTGTTAAAATTTATCATTTTGTTTATTTAAGAAGAATACTTAAAAGCATGGTTACTTTAAATCAGATGAATCATTTTGAATAATATATACAGGTATTGGACATTGAAACTGAAACACCTTCGCAAATAGCACTGGATACCCCCAGGGCTGAATAGAACCTTCTGATAGGTAATTAATCGTAAGCATATCAATGAATCACGTGTCAGAGGTCTTGGTAGTCACTCCAGTAGAAAAGTTCGATAGTAAGCTTCAAATTGTCTGTGCAGAGCGCTATAATGGGAGACATATCCGACTTCAAAAGAGGGCAGATTGTTGGGGCGCGTCTAGCAGGTGCATCTGTGTCCAAAACTCCCACACTTTGTGATGTCTCACGTGCTACAGTATCCAGGGTGATGTGTGCATATGAACAGGAAGGACGAACCACGTCCAGGAGGAGCAACTGCAGGGGAAAACGGAAGTTGTCGGAAAGAGACGTCAGAACATTGACCAGGATTGTTGCACGAAAGCGGAAAACCACCGCAGCAGAAATCACCGCAGAAATGAATACACACTTCCAGGAATCTGTGTGCACGAAGACAATCCGTCGTTACCTGCATAAATCCAACATCCATGGCAGGGTTGCTATACCGAAGCCTTTCATCAGTAGTACAAATGCCTCCAAGCGGGTTCAGTGGTGCCGGACGCATAAAACCTGGATGTTGGATGACCTCGAACGCGTCATATTCTCGGACGAGTCCAGCTACACTGTCTTCCAAACAACAGGGAGGGTATTCGTCTGGAGGAGCCCCTCTGATGCCTACAACCCAGACTGCTTGGCACCCACAGTCAAACACGGAGGTGGATCAGTAATGGTTTGGGGTTCAAACTGTGCAGGACCTCTACCGATCCTTCCCAAGACGTGTTACTGCTGTGCTGGCTGCCCACGGTGCCCCAACACCTTATTAAATAAAGATTTTGGATTTCTACCAGGTGTTTCAGTTTCAATGTCCAATACCTGTATATAGTCTATGCATAATGAAGAGTATTCTAAAGAAAAATAGAATAAAATTGAGGTTTGTGCAGGTGTAATTTGGAACATAAAGACGGCTGAAATACCGGTAATTGACTGGCTTGTACACTGGTGTTCATAAATTAAGGGATTTCCAGAATAAGCTTTGAGCACATCCCATCAGCACTATGCATGGTAAATCCATTCTATAGATCCTGTAAACACCATTCCATCATTAAATACACAGGTGGCAGCACCACTAGTGATGGAACATACTTCTCATTGATCTTCCAGGTCATAGTGCACGTGCCATAAAGAACTTGTTTTTTAACCCTTTGACTGTGTAATTAAATTTCATTTTTATTCCTGAGATGGAATTATCCACTTTTAGCAGCATAACAAGAAGTTTTTTAAACCCTATGGGATGAATCATATTTCTGCAGGTAAAGGTAATGAAATTTTGTGTGGATATATGTGTGGTTATGGAGCAAAAGGGTTAAATTTAATTGGCAATTGAGCATTCAATAATTGCTGCTAATGGTTCACCGCATCCATTTAGAGAGTGAAATGAGAGGACGAATAATTAGACAACTGGAAGCAGGCTAATCCCAGATTGAAGGGTCTCGGGCACTTGAAAAGTGCATTTCATGACTGGATGGAAACTCCTGCAGACACTTTAATCAGGGTCGTCCAAGGATCACCACACCCAGATAAGACCACTACCTTGCTATCTGCCCATAGGAACAGGCAAAGCACATCCAAGGGACATTGTCAGAGCTGTCACCAGCCACTGGGATTAAAGTTTCCAGGCAAACAGTATACAGTTAGGTGGTAGTTAGCCTGTATCCTCGACGACCGATGAGATGGTCCTATCGACTTAGGGGACACTGTAGGGAATGTTTGGCTTGGTGCACCGAATATGCAGCATGGACACAGGACAGTAGAATCAGATCAGGTTCTTTAATGAATCTCAATACAGCCTGGACTCTGATTCTCGACGCATTCACATCAACCCCACTATCATCATTGAACATGACCATCATGGAAGTGGTGATATGGTGTGGGTAGGCATCATGATGGGTTCCCGTACACTGGTATAAGTCTTTAACAGAGGGGCCATAACTGGCCAGGTGTGCTAGTATAGTGTCCTGCAACAGCATGTTGTCTCTTCAGAGGACGGTAGATCCAGATTTCCTCTACATGGCCGATAATGCCTGTCCACATCGAGCTGGCATAGTGGATGACTACGTGGAACATGAGAATATCCAACGCATGGATTGGCCGGCACGATCCTCGAACGTAAATCCCATCGAGCATAGATGGGATGATGTTGGAAGACGTGTTGCGGCACGATTATACTTCCGCAAACACTGCAGGACCCTGCGAACGTCTTTGGTCCAGCAATTGAATGCCATCCCTCAACCATTGTTGGATATCCTGGTTTTGAGCATGCCAGCATGTTGTTCGGAGAGAAAGCCTTACCAAGTTTGTGCTGCTCTGATGTGGAGAAGGGTTCTGTTGTGAAAATCCCTTAATTTATAAAACCTATTTGGAATTATTTTGTAATTACTAAAGGAAACTGTGAATTGCTATTGGTACCTGGTATGTCATAAAAGAATAAAAGTGAAAATTTTTTATCACGTTTCTAAGTAAATATGAAATAGGAAATGTTCTGTTTATTACCTAATATGAGAGACCTAATCCTAAACCAGATATTCTTGAATTGCTTTAATTTGATATTTAAAATAATGCAATTACTATAAAGATTTTAAAATCATTTGAAATTACCAGGTATGTAAATATAAAACTGGAATTTTTGTATAGAAAATGTATATTTATTGTATGAAAATGATAAGAAATATTTTATTCAAAGTATTGCCCATCACTGGCTATACATTTTCCCCACCTGGCTGGCAATTTGTGGATGCCACGCCAAAAAAACTATTGCTCTTTTGAGGTAAACCTCTCAGCAAGTGCGTGTCCCATCAATGCAAATAAGCAGTAATTGGACGGAGCCAAGTGTGATGAGTAAGTCTCATGCGAAAGTATTTTCCAACAAAATGCCTCAATTGTTTCCTTGCCCAGTTTTGCTGTGTGTGAAGGTGTGTTATCATGAAGCAAAATTACTTTTTGTTGCCTTTTTTGATATTCTGGTCGTTTTTCATGCAAAACTTGATTCAAATCCAAGGTTTCGCCAGGTTTCAGCAGCTCATAGTAGATCACACCCTTCTGATCCCACCAAACACAGAGATCGTTTGTCACGTCAAAATCACCACTTTTGAATTTTTTACCAAGAGCATGCTCACCATAAGCTTCGACAAGCATTCGATGCAATTCTGCAGCAGTTTTCTTCAAATGGTAACAGAAAAATCATTGCTGTCCGCAAATTGTAGTTTCCAGGTACAAAATTCGACATGTTCAATGCTATTACAAACCATGCTGTTGTAAGTTGAAAATCTTTGTTGGATGTCAGAGTAAGAAAATGGCGCCAATGACTCGGTTTGACGGTAACTACATTGACAATTAGGACAAATTCCGGTTTCATATTTACAGACCTATTAGGCAAAGGACTTACCCAATGTTAAATAACTAAGACATGAATTTTCATTTGTTAGCCTTAATAAACTGCCTTTTAAAATTATTCCTTTCTTTTATTTATTTAATATCAAAGACATTTCTTTACTCTTTAGTATCTGTTGTTATTTCTTTTAAATTATATTTATAAGGCTTATTATGAAGTTTTATATATATATTATTTCCTATATGCAAAGGTTCTTCATCATATTTATTTAGAGCCACCTCATGTGATAACGAAACGTAATGCAGATCAGCAGCTTCGCATCAAAATTATTTATGATCCTAGTTTTTATCAGTAAGTTGATTTTTTTCATATACCCTCCTCGGGATTAATTTCTTGCTTTATTTTGGCATTGACTGATTCTTATGTATACATTAACCTCTTCACGACCAGTGATGAACATGCATTCGTCAAGCCAGACCCTCCGTTCAATACCATGTGCGTTCGTCATTTTCAGTTATTAATTCTATTAACCAAATGAAAACGTGGTTTCTAAGGAATGAAACAATAAAATCATTTAGAACAGTTCATTCTTCTATGGGTCCATTTTCATGTCGATAGATGGAAACCATTGCGTTTATTTTTTGATTGCTTATTTCAACACTGCTCTACATCATATTTGCACTTTTTTACATTGTTTTTGCTCCTTTATTTTAAAAAATGGATGTTTATGATTATGTCGATGCAAGTAGTGATGCCAAAGATCCTGATTTTGAAATAAATACTGATTCTGAAACAGAAATATCTGATTTGGACGATTGAGAATAAAAAAAGAAAGGACGCAGGAACAATGGGCATGGGCTGTGCAGGTATGCCTGATTTATGTGGGATTCAATACTTCCAGAAATTTCATGAATCTCTGAAATAGATTTGTTTATTTGAAAGTGTAACCTTATGGCAAATGATTAAAATGATTGGTTATGAATGATTGTGGGTAATGAATTTATTATTCTTTTCGTTTCAAATTGCATGCTCACTTTTCCATAAATATATAACACGATAAGAGACCTGTAATTTCCAACAGAGGAAACATCAATTTTCTTACAAAATTGTACATGAAATTATATATGAAATTGTATAAGAAAATTTTACATGATTTTTCTTACAAAAATGTAAATGACGAATGCACATTCGTCACTGGTTTGTCAAATAGTACATAAAATATGGTCCTGGGAGGTTCCTTCAAAATTTATGCTGCTCGTGAAGAGGTTAACTGATACAAAATTGTAGAATATAATATTATACAGTAAATTTTTGTAAGTATTACCAGTCTGTAATGCAATACTAATGTGTTAAAAACCTGAAGAGAATGAGCTATCATTACCAAAAGAAACTTAAAAAATTCATATCTCCATAACGATTGGTCCAATTTAGAATTTTTTTTTCAAATTTATACTTATTATTGGTATCAGGTGTCATATATAGAGATTCAATATCTGTATAGAGATAATTGATTGATAATTGATTTTTCAGTAGAATCCATTGGAATATTGAATACTGGGCAGTATAAAAAAATATTAATTTTATGTCTACTATTAAATTGTTTTGGTTTCATTTTCGTGTGTTTTGCCATTTTCAAGATATAGCATATTTTGGAAACTCTGTTTTTAGCTGATATCTCTGGAACTATTGGTCCTACAGAAATTTGGATGCACTAGTCATAATCAGCTATGAGAGATGCATTTGTTTCAGATATCATATGCCCCACATCTTAAAAAAAAAATGCAGACAGAAGTGCGGAATTTAGTAAGAAACTGTTTAAGTCTGTTGAAAGTAAAACTGTTTGTAGTTTGCAGAAATGTACCTTCTCGTTACCTGAGGTCTTTTCCTGTGATATCTGTTGAAGAAGAGTGAGATTAGTGGGAGCACTGGTTCCGTTAAACCCAAATACTTATACATCTCACTGCTCAATTGTCTGTTGTTGCTATTACTTTTTTTTAAAAACTAAAAACACAGATTACAAAAATAGTTTTTAAAAATATTTGTTTATTTACCAATTCAGGACGGTATTAAAATTTAAATATAAAACAGATTGTGTGGAAAGGTGATGTCCATTCGTCTAATGATACTTATCCACACCATAGCATACCTTCCATTCATGACAATATGACATCAACAAAGCAAATGGAATTTCTTTCATCATAGGAATTAATAATGTTTTTAAACACAAGTGGTATTCAAAAAGTTGTAGGAATGCTAATATAGGTCTGGAGAGTGCATTGGTTAAGTGGTCACAGGAATATTTTTTCTTGGCGAGGGATTTGCTGGAAAAAAAAGTATTGTGTGGCTCAGTTTATTATCATCATACAGAAACCAGTCTTCCTGCCACTTACATGATGCTTTGAGTTCTGAAAAAATAAAGGAAATTTAAATTTGTAAAAATTTTATTTTGACGACAAATTTCGGATGCTTTATTCCTCAGTTTGATACAAAACATTGAAAGCCTTTTCCAACAATCTAAAGATGAAAACTGACTAATTCATAAGGAAGGTTAGCAAATCTGGAAATGAGATTTGGTATTAATGGCTAAATGGAGTGTCTCTAAGCTTGCACAGTATCATGCGGCATTAATAATTTATAAATGAATGATATCGCACAACATTTTAGCAGTTTACTCAAGTGGTACTATAGACTGATCATTAACAGTCGACCCAAATGGTAATGAATAGTTACAAAGCATCAAAAGACCAGCATCAATGTCTAAAGTGAATTGGAACAGAATGGCACCTGTGAACAGAGTGCAAATCTTCCGACCACAACTTTCTCACTATCTTATTTCTCATTCTCCATCTGCAGGGGAAATTCAGAAGCTTTTGACTGTCCATTGTGAAAATAAATCTTAGTCCTAAAAGTAGAATAGAATTTTATCATAGCTAAAATCATTTGTAAAACATTTTTTGTAATGAATTACTTTTTTCATGCAATAAAAAAGCATTTTTCACATTGATAAGGAATTTACTATTAAAGAATGTTTTAGATATTATTTTTATATTTTAATATTCTGAAATGCCATTTTTTTTATTTTATTTTTTTTTTTTTTTTACAGATTACCTCCTGAAAAATTAAATATTATAAAAGTAAGTATATATATTTTATTGTTTTAACTAAGATATTAAAAATTATTAGACATTCCCATTACATGCATACTGTCTTATCATTACTATCCCAGCATGTACAGGATGATTCAAAATAAGTTTCCCTATTATCCCTGTTCAAAGCATATTAGAGAGGCAACCAGTGGGCATACCAACACCAAATTTTTGTTTGATTAGTTCAAAACAATTACATGTAGTTCAAGAATGACTGATAAGGGAACATGTAATACTGCAAACAGTGCCAAGTGAAGCAAATGGTTGAGTGAAGCTATTGAGGGGTGTGTTATTAGGTTTCTTATGTAATATGAAGGTATACAAAATAATGAGAGTATTCATAAATAGAATAAGAACTTTATTATTGCATCCCATAGACATTGCATGCCGAATGAAGGCTGCAGGAGGACAGTCAGAGGCATTGCTTGATGTATCTATTGCATTCATATTGTGGGGTAGCATTTTCTGTAGCAGCATATAATGTATATATTCACGTATAAGTCGAGACTTTTTTTTTCTTCAAATAATTACTTCTAAAAGTCATATTTGACTTATTCATGGGTCACAGTTGAAATAAAACAAATGAGGTGATGTCAAATTCATATTTATTCCTTTACGGGTATACACATCAATAAAGTTCTCTTTAAAGGTATTTGTGGGGGGAAAAGTCTCGACTTATATGCGAGTATATATGGTAATTGATTATGCAAGATAATGCAGAACATAAACCTCAACTGGTGCAGTGCAGACTGGTCATACTTTATTATTAAGAGTCTAAACTTTGTTTCACTCTTATTCGGGAATTGTGGAAATTAAAATAGTATGAGGGCTATTTTTTTCTACCTCTGATGGGGCTTAAATAAAGACAAGTGTGAATAACAAATTCATTTTATTATCGGGACTCAAGTAAAATCAAAGTTGCTTTTTGACGTAGCCACTGTAAAGATTGAGACATTTGTCATACTGGTAGACGAATTTTCCGATACTCTCTTCATAAAAGTTTGCTACCCTCATGTTGAAAGGTCTCCACGGCATCTTGAAACACTTTGCTGGAAGGCATTACGTTGTATGCAGTCTTCAGAATTATTTTGATTCAGGACAACGCACAACCGCATACTGCTGTGATAACCCAACAGCTTCTTGAGCAATTTCAATGAGATGTTCGATCACCCAGCATACAGCCTAGACCTGGCACCAAGTGATTTTCATCTTTTTCGAGGACAGTGCTTCCGCACCAACGAAGAGCTTCAAGATGCCATAGAGACCTGTCTCAACATACCGGTGGTGAACTTCTGTGAAGAGGGTATTGGAAAACCTGTCCACCGGTATAACAAATGCCTTATTCTTTACGGTGACTATGTCGAAAAATAAGTTTGATTGTACTTGACTTCTGGTAATAAAATCATTTATTATTCACATTTGTCTTTATTTTATACCCCATCAGAGGAAAAAAAAAATTAGCCCACGTATTTGTAGTTAAGAAGTTTATATTTCTCGAGACACTCTGCTTTCTTTTAGCAGCAACATTCCAGGTTTTAGAAGCGATTCAAATGGCCATTTCGTTGCGATGTTTGCCAGCACAGTCGTTTGGTAACTGTTTCAATTTCAATGAATGTGACGTATATATATTTTTTTTTAAGATTTTTTTTTTTTTTTAATTATTGACTTGTATAAAGGAGCGACACGTAGTCTAGAAAATAGGGTAATTATCCTAAAACTGAATTGCTGGATTAATCTGCAGTTAGCTTGTTCATGTTATTATTGATATTTTTGCTTAATTTTTTTACATAAGTAACTAGGAATCGGGTAGTTCAACAGATGTCTGTGCTGGATTATTGATTTTCTGAATGTTCTTTCTTTTGTTAGTTTTCATGTGGATTTTTTTTCCCTTGTTGTAAATGAAATAAATGATGAAGAGAAGATAAAAGATAGAGAATACAGGAGGAGTATTTGAAGAACAAAAATGAATTAAGAATTGAGAGCATAAGAGAGACTGACATTAAATACGAGATAAAATAAAACCAGATGGGGGGGGGGGTGCAAAAAGTTTTTTGAATGATTGAGAAAAGAATTGCTATATGTGAGAAATGGAATAATAAAATTAATTAACAAAAAATTTATTTTCTTCTTTAATTTTATTACTAGTCATTCATCAGTATGTTTTTGTCTTGTTGTCCTATTTGTTTAATGCAGAAAACACTTCCCGCAGCTATTAATTATTGGGAGAAAACTCTACGGGTCAAACCAATTCAAGCCCCAATACTCTTAAGCAGGTATGGTCATTAAAATGAATTCTTATAATATACAACTTCTTTGTCAACGTAATAAACAAATTGCAGGAAAATCATTTTTTTTTTTTGCTCATTACTGATTTCATGAAAATATTTTCTAAGTTAACTGGATTCTGGATTTTTATCTTTAGAAAATGTGAAGGTAGCAGGATGTTTTATCATGAAGATGATGTCCACTCATATTGCATGAATGCTTGTGAAAAAGTAACTATGTGTGGAGAAGTAATTGTACCAGAAGACCATCTTGATGTGAGCTACTATTTTGAATTTCATTGGAAAATTTTTAAACAATTTCAAACCTGTAAGAAATTTAGCTTGAATGTGGATAATTGTAAAATGTAATTGGTTCGTTAAATATCTGAATAAGTACGAAAGATGTGAATAGTTTAGTTGGCTATTAAACTTTTTCTTATATGCTATGTATGTAGGGTGTATCTAAACCCCTGTCACAAACTTCTGGTGGTGATTCCCCACAGCGAGATGAAAACAAACGTTCATATAAACATGGTTCGGATAATGAAACATTTGAGATTTCCGCAGTTAAAAGTGAAGTTTCAGCAGCTGGTTTTGTACTCTGTGGATGGCAGGTGTAGCAACGATTTGAAAAATCAATTAACAAAAAATGGAAGGCGATAAAAATGTACGGTTGCTGCATTCTGCTTAAGAAATCAGGGAATTTATTCGCACCAAGTTTCAAAATTAGTTACATAGTTCGTCAAACAGATGGTGCTGCTATTCTCTATGTATTCCGTCCCGTCAGATCTGTATTCTATACCTTGCCCAGCATTCGAATAGCGTGTTGTTTGAAAATGGTTTATTCGTTGGAACCGTGGATATTTCTTGTTTTGGAGTTATCACCTGGAACATTGTTTTATAATTTTTCCTTGTCAACAGCGCCATCTGTTGATGAACTTTGTAATGAATTTTGAAACTTTGTGCAAATAAATTCCCTGGTTTCCTAAGCAGAATATAGCAAAAACCGTACATTTCTATCACCTTCCGTTTATCGTTAATTGATTTTTCAAATCATTGCTCATTTTTGGGACCCCTGTTAGAATTCATGATTTGAATTTCAAGAGATTCAAACTAAAAGGAAAAAAATTTCTAATATGATGACGATGATGATATTACAGGTAGCTTATGTTAATATTAAAAATACTCTCTATAGATTTGCAGAGTCTGTGATCATAATGGAAAGCTTTGTCGAGAACTGCATGGAACAGCTGGCAAAGGAATTGAAGGAGCTGACTTTGTGTTTTATGTTTCTGCAATCCAAACTAAAAGATGTTACAAAGGATTAACCATAGCATATGCAGCCCATTGTCAGCTAGAAGCTGCATTAGACAGGTGATTATAATAATTCTTTAACTTTTTTTTTTACACCAATATAAGAACCAGAAGGGAAAGGAGACCACATAATATCGATAAAAAGATTTACTAATCCGTGATGAGTAGTCCTTTGTGATGGTTCAAAAGAGCAAACAAACAATGGAAAAAAAAATTAAAAAGATAAAAGCAGGACAGTAACATTGAAATACAGAGGAAATAAAGATAATATCCCCCCCCCCCCCTCTTTTCTGCTATTCAAATACAGCAGAACCTCGATTTTCTGTTGTAATGGAGAAGGGAGTGACGGTTATTCGAAAATGACGGATTATCCATTTTTTGCACTCGACATGTTTAGCAGTACAATTCAGTAGTTAACACAATACTCTGTCAATACTCAGAAATCGTACAGTTTAATTGCAGATGCAGGCATACACTTGTAATTGTAACTTGAAAACCACTGTACTGCAAAAGTGACAGGTAGTGGCATTTAGGCAAGGACATCTCCCATGTGGAAAAGAAGGGATAGCTAATGGGAAAAGCAGCCTCGCACAGGTTACCTGACGTAGTTTCACTTTGCTATATACGAGGGTTGGGGCAAAAGTCATGGCAACTATTTTTTTTCTTGAAGATACCAGTCCGGTTGGAAAATGTGACATATACAGACGAAAGGACACGGTGTTAACTATATGTGTGGACAATGAATAGCACTGAAATATTGTAACACACTAATTTATTATGGTAGTATACAGGGTAATATGGCCTTCACGGTTGCTCATCACTGGTTGACACACGTCCTTGCTGAAACTTTCCTACCCACCGTGCTACTGTACGGTATAGTAGGGCATTATTCCCAAGGGCTTCCACTAATTCACTGTGACATTCCATCGCATTTCTCCCTCGGAGAACGGCTATTTTGATGTAAGCGCATTGCTCAACACAGGTACTTCCATCCCGCACGACACTCACCAACTGACTGATTTCACAGCACTCGCTGCGCTACTACCAGCTATCACAGAGCCATCTGTTGTTCCTCATACACATTATGCCTGCAGAACTTCCACACGACACATATACGTTTGTGATCCGTTCACATATCTACAAGGAAAAAAATAGTTGCCATGACTTATGCCCCAACCCTCGTATTTTGTTCACACATTCATGAAAAACTGTAAATATATATCATGGAAAAAAGATATATAGATTATGACTGTTAATTGGCTGAACTGTTAATTGAGGGGATGAAAAAATCGAGGTTCTATTGTATATCTTTAGGAGGCACAGGGGAAAAGGCTCCAGTTAAATGGGCAGTTTGATAGCGAAGTTTCTTCTTCAGCCACATATGGAACACATAGAAGTCTCTTTGAATTTAATTTCCCTCTGGCTTAATAAGTAAATGTACAACACCGTCATTATTTTAGATTTAAAAAAATTAATCTTTTTTAGTCTTCTTTTACCTTTTTGATGTTGAGGATGTTAATTAACCATTGGATCTATTTGAAATTTAATCTACCAGGGAATCGGTTTATTAGGCCTTACTTGGTCTTCCAAGCTTGTTAGTAAAGGGACAAACCCAAATATTCTTGGCCTCAGTGGGATTTGAACCCACTACTCGATTTCGAAAGAGACCGGACTTGCCCTCATCCACCGAGCTGGCTAAATAAATAAAAGGGAAAAAAAAAAAAAAGAATTTGGCGAACTTGACACCGTTTCCTTTTTTTTAAACAGTTAAGAATGAGATGGGGGGGGGGGGGGATTTTGGCTGTATTTAGGCCATAACATCTCAGGAGGGAAAATTAGAGAAATTCTGAAATTTTGACAAAATTAAATGCTGTATTGTAGAACTAAATTCCAGAGTCGATGAGACACTAGTCCAGTTTTGAGCAAGGTTGAATCAACATTTCCTTTAAATTTCAGTAGTTTTTATCTATTCTTGCCATTTATTAGCGAAATTGTAAAAATCTTTAATCCATGTAGCCCTTAAACTTTTTCTTTTATTTTTACCTTATTTTCATGATTAATTTTGTTATTTGAGGACTACTGAATGGTAAAGAATCTTTGATTTCTCTTGGGGGGGGCGGGACCGATTCATTATGTGTACTTTTAAAAGAACATTAAGACAATTAAAAATAATAATTAAGTACTTTGTGTTAATATTCAGTCGAACCCCATTATTATGATTTCGGTTAATATCATTGGAAACTGCTCTTACAATCAGACTATGCATAAAAATATGTAATAGAGAGTTTACTTAAGATCATATATTGAAGATATTACATTTGACAATTTCGTAAAGTGCACATGTTATATGAGGGCGATTCAAAAAGTAACGTTAAAAATTTTTTATTTCACACAAAACACATGTTAACAAGTAATAAATGGCATCACTTTCGACATAGTCTCCCTGACATTCAATACACGTGCGCCATCGTTTGTGTAGTGCTTCAATGCCTGCAGAAAAAAAAAGTTCTTGGGATGTATGTGGAGCCACTCACGGAACCCGATTGTCGAGCATTACATGCCCAAAGGCACCACCATTAACAGTGACTGGTATTCGGATCTTCTGGGGTCCAAACTGAAACCTTCCACTGCACCAAGCATCGTGGACTTCTCACAAAGCATAAAAACTAGCTTCGTTCTCTAGGTGTGATTCAATCACGTGACAAGAGGCGTTATCGCCAAATGTTTACTGCAATACAGTAAAAGTTTGATTACCATCACTCAATTAACCATCAGTTTCTATTATCCGTCATTGTCTAAAAATGTTTATAATATAAAATTCAGATCAGATCAACACAATTGTCAATTGCTAGCAAAGGAAGTGACTGTAGTGTATGATGATGGGAGTGATTAATCGTTGGAGGAGTTGACTAATCTTTGGTGGCTATTGTGTTACTAAGATATGGAACATCGACGCGGAGAAAGCTCGAGCTTCAAAAACACAGAAGTGGATGACAGATTATTTTAAAGTACCATACATTTACAGTACACATTTCTGTACATTAATAATCTTTATCTTGAAATTTATATTGATCGTTTTGTAAAATTAAATGCTACTGTGTATGTATAATGTGCACGTTTTGTTCACTTTTAAAGGAATTTAGTTACATTTTCATCTCATGAGTGTATTAAGAGATTTGTTATCCATCTATTCAGTTATCCATCACAGCCCTGATTGGGACATTGATGGTTAATCGAAGTTTTACTGTATATTCATTCTACCAATCACAGAATGGACTGCGCTAACCAATCGCAGAATGGACTGCGCTAACCAATCGCAGAATAGACTGCAGCGACCAATCACAGAACTGTTTGTAATCAATGCTCTAATATTCGGATTCTCTTAATATAGAAAATATAGGAGTAATATTTGGGAACATGAGAAATGACTCTGAAATCTGGACTACTCTTATAAGTGGACTCAGCTGTATTTATACGAGGGGAATTCAATAAGTAATGCAACACATTTTTTTTCTCGGCCAATTTTGGTTGAAAAAACTGGACATTTCTTGTGGAACATTTTCAAACATTTCCGCTTCGTCTCGTAAAGTTTCATTGACGTCCGATATGTGACAGCAGTGAGCTGTTAAAGTGGCGTCTACAATGGATTTGCGTTCCAAGCAACGGGCAATGATTGAGTTTCTTTTGGCGGAAAACCAGGGCATCTCAGATATTCATAGGCGCTTGCAGAAGGTCTACGGTGATCTGGCAGTGGACAAAAGCACGGGGAGTCGTTGGGCAAAGTGTGTATCATCATCACTGCATGGTCAAGCAAAACTGTCTGATCTCTCGCGAGCTGGCCAGCCGTGCACAGCTCTGACTCCTGCAATGTCGGAACATGCGAACACTCTCATTCGAGCAGATCGACAGATTTTCATCTGTTTGGCCCAATGAAGAACGCAATCCATGGGACGCACTACGCGGATGATGAAGCAGTTATTGATGCAGCACGACGTTGGCTCCGACATCAACCAGTGGAATGGTACCGTGCAGGTATACAGGCCCTCACTTCAAGGTGGCGTAAAGCTGTAGCATTGAATGGAGATTACGTTGAAAAATAGTGCTGTGTAGCTAAAAGATTGGGGAATAACATGGTGTATTTGAATGCTGAATAGAACAACCCCCTTTTTCAGAAAAAAATGTGTTGCATTACTTATTGAACTCCCCTCGTATATAAAATCCTGTTGTTTAATACAATTTTTTTTATTATTATGGACAATAAAATAAAAATGAAGATATTCATTCCAAGAAAGTTACAGTATTTTAGATACATGTATTTATTAAAAAAAAAAAAAAAGAAAGAAAATACTACTTTTCCATAACCAATGAGAAGCGTTTACACAAAAAGTAGCCGTGAAAATTTTGTAAATATACAATAAAATGTACATAATTGTTCTGTAAATTTACACAATTTATAATAAAAATGGATTAAGTGTTTGTGGAAGAAGCACTAAATGTTAGTGAAAAAGTACTAAGCAATATGAAAAAGCTGCAACATACCGGGTGTTTCAAAAATAACCGGTATACTTGAAAAATCAATAAAAACTAAACTGGCAGCGATAGAAATACACCGTTCGTAATTTCGAAAGTTTGTCTGCCTGAAAATTTACTGTTGTCCTGAGCATATTGCAACACACGGTGTATTTCTATCGCTGCCCGTTTAGTTTTTATTGATTTTTCAAATATACGGTTATTTTTGAAACGCCCGGTATGTAACATTAAAAAAATGTAGACAATATTATATTAAAAATAATAAAAGAATAACAAATCAAGAGTAATAATATCATAATTATTATTACTACTGTATTTCATTTTAATAAAGAGTAAAAAATAAATTATCTAATAAGAAAAAAACTTATTTACTAAAAACTTAATATTTAAAATTAAAACTACTTTTTCCCAGTATTAATTTTTAATGACGTTTTAAGTTAGTCATGTTTCTGTTGGAGGAATAAGCTTAAAATACCCATCTTTGAATTAACCCCTCTTGTAACGCAGCATACTTGCCAGCAATTATCTGCACTACTTCCCCAAATTGTTGCACATGAATATTTTGGATTATTTTATATATATTTTTTGTATATTTTTATTTTTAGGCCTGTGGCTGGGCATGCGAATTTGTGTCCTGAAGCTATCATTACAAGGTCTCAGGATAAGGATACAATATTTTCAACGATGAAGCATGAAATTCTGCATGCATTGGCAAGTATTTGTAAGGCTTTAATGACATTTAATAATGCTAATAAGGTGAAGTTATGGTATAGCTTTTTATTTTGATAATGAAATTATGGTGACAACTTCTCTCTTGATCAGCCGAGTTCATTTATTATATTAGAGATAACTATGGCAAAAAAAAGTGCCTTTCTATTCTATCAAAGCTCGTTTGTCTTTGTTTCTACTTTCTTTTTAAAACTTCAAGCTATCTCTGAATATTCTGAATTCCAGAGAAAATTTAAGATTCATTGACTAACTGTCCAAGTTGAAGCTCCTTTATTTATTTTTCTTTTTGAGTGAACTGCACAATTCTGAATTTTTCAAATCTTGTTAACTTGCATCGTGTATACATTTTGAATGTTGTTAAGTTTGTTTTTCTGTTCAAAGTTTTTATTTTATTCAGCTCTGATAAAAAAGAAAATAAATTGGTTTTTTTCCTTTTCTTTGGCATATCATTATTACAATAGTAAGTACAATTAGAGCAAGTAATTCTTATTGTGCAGGCTTAGCTAGGACTCTTGTCTGATATTAAATCCACATTAAAAAATAAAAACAAAATAACCAGTTTTAGTAACAGATTGACAGGGGTGTATTTGCATGTACGAGGGCGAGTCAAAAATTACTTACTCTTTCACCAGAACACACCTTCAAGATTGTCGAAATTTGACCCCACTCAATCATTTTGCCTTCTGGCTATTACACAGTAAAGATGTCCACTCCGCAAGCAGTTTGCACAGCTGATAGATGGAGGTACGAAGTCATTGTCTCAGCTGTAATTGTGCCCAGCAGTGTCATCTTATATCCACGTGATTTTGAGTTTGAGCTGTTTTTGTTACTCTTTGTGTTGGTCGTGTTGCAATTCTTGATATTAAAGCTGAAGAAAACTGCAGCTGAAACCCACAGATTGTTGAAAGAGGCTTTTGGTGAACAAGCTTTAGGCCAAACCCTATCATTTGAGTGGTTTAAGCATTTCAAAGATGGTTGTGAGTCTGTGGAAGACGATGAGCATTCTGGTCGACCGTCAACAAGCATAACTCTGGAAATGATCACGAAAATGCGTGACGTGATCCAAGAGGACCGAAGTCAGACCATCCACGGTGTTTGTGATCGCCTTGGACTGTCATACTTTTGAAACAATTCAGAGAAAATGTGAGATGCAAAAGGCCAGAGATGTGGAAAAAGAAAGACTGGCTGCTCCATCACAACAATGCTCTGGCACACAAATCGCTCACTGATGGAGACTTCCTCAACAAAAATAACATGACCGCTGTCCTTTGGCACTCTGCGATTTGTACCGCTTCCGAAAATTGAAATTGCGGTAAAAAGGGCGGCGATTTGACTCCATTGAAGAGATTCAAGTGGATTTGCAGCAGGTGTTAAACATGCTCCAACTTGAGGACTTTAGGAAGTGGGAACATCACTGGAAGCAGTGTATACAAGCCCAAGGAGACCATTTTGAAGGTGACGTTGGAAATTAAAATATTGGGTAAATTCCATATTTTATAGAAGTACGTTTCGGGAAATTTTGGGTAACACCTAGTATGTTTTACACAAATGGTTGGCCCTGTGAAGGGCCGTTTTTAGAGTGTCTATCACTTAACCAGACCTTAATGAAGATCTGGAAAGAAAGCAGTTTCTTTTTGTTGCAACATTCCAGTCTTCTTAATAGTGATTCAAAATGGCTGCCCATTTGCAAAGTTCAGAAGCACAAATTACTCAGAGTGTGTCTAAGAAGTCAGACCGGTCGCCAACGTTCCAACTATTCCAGTGCAAGTTGAAACATCTGAGGTTTGGCATGCAAAAATCCTCATAAGACCATTCAATACGTACTCTTTTAAAGATGTGAATGAGACCCTGATATCAAGCACCAAAGGGGAAGAAGGAGGAGGGGGGGGGGGTTAGCTGCTTAGTTGATTTGTAGTCTCTGATTTCGAGAAACTTTACTACTCTTCTGCTAATTTTAGTTCATTGAACTTTTAAATCAAACAAGGAAATGGACGATTAAGTAGGCATCACACACACGATCGCTACACAACATGGATAAGATAGAGCTATGACTTAAGTGGGTAATTTTAAATTTTTATTGTGATGCAATGTATTTATCAAAGAAGCAATTATAGTGTGATTTAATAGAGAATGCAATTGTTTTTGCACAAATTTTCTTAAATTTTTTACTAGTGTGACTTATTATTTTAAAGAAGCGACTTATAGTCTGGAAAATACAGTAGCTTATGTAGAATTCCCAAATTTCTAATCTGAGAAGTATTTCAGAGTTTACTCCTTTCAAAATTTTATCTGCCATTATTTATTTAGTCAGTTAATGCAGTATCTGTAGAATATTTTTATGCTGTCTAATTTAAAGCTCCAATAAGTAATTGTTTTTTTTTTTGTCTGCTTTTATAGGGTTTTTCTCTCAGCCTTTTTGCGTTTTATAGAGACAAAAATGGGCAGCCACTTACTCCCCGTGGCCCAAATAGGAAACCACCTTTAAATCAAGTGTAAAGAAAATTTTTAACAATATAGCAGATTTTTTCATTTTTTATTTCAAATAATCTTTATTTTTATTTATAATTTAATTTAATTTAAGAATTGACTTTACATTTAAGAAATGTGCAACTGTATATACTTACTTAATACAGTAAATTAATACACTTTGGGTACAATTACAGTATAAAAGATTCTTATATGACAAAACTTAAATGTGGCAGTTTTTTTTAGCACATTTTCATAGAAAAGTGCTTATGTGATCGGTTTGTAAACACAATTCCAACAATGGGGAGAGTGGGTGTAGTGAATTGTTGGAAGAGACGAATCATTCTCTCATTGGGGGTGGATTGGAGACAGGCAGAACCATCAAACAGTTAGCAAGGTAGGATGCAACCGATGGTGATGAAGGTCAAGTAGTTGAGATGAGATTCCAAAGCGTTAGGCCTAGTGGAGTCCCAACACTAGCCTACGGACCCTCCTGCTGAAGCTGGCAAGGGTGATGGATAGCAGCAAGCATGGTGTCGTCTGCGTGCTTGCTACTTGCTGCTTCCTGGATTCTTCTACCACTTCGGATGGACAAGGCCAGATGAGAAAGAGCTGTCAACTTTGGAGTAGTAGTGCTGTCGATGCTAGCAGAATTCGACATGGACTTGTTTGTGGTCATATGATATTTGTGCAGTAGAGAAATTGGAAGCCCATTGTCGATCATCAGGTGGTCAGGTTGAAAATAGAACTTTTCTTATTTGAGCTGCAGCTTAACATGTTTTTAATGTTTTGAGTGCTTACTTAGTTGTTACTTACTTAAATTTTGTTATATTTATTGTTTCAACGTTATTTAGGCATGCTATGGTATTTCACTGGTGGGAGGCTTGGCAGTAATTGTAGTTTAATTTGGGAAGGCTTAAACAATTTAACGTGATTTATAATTATCATAAAGTAGTTTGTATTTAGTATTGTAAGCAGGCCTTCATTTGTGACGGCTTAATCCGGGGAATTGGTTTCGGAGGAAGCAGGCCCGTGACAATTGGAACCTGTTGCACATGGTTTACAGGGTATTAATGTAACCCGTAATGTGTAAAAGGTGTCCGGGTTGTTGTGAATATAGGTATTCAAGCGTATGTTGTACCGCTTATGTGTTAAGCAGTAGGCTGCTCACTGTGAATCGGGAATAGTTTCCACTAGGTTACTTTTATAACAGTTATTTTTGCATCTTTTGTAGAGTGTAAAGTGTTTGATTGATTTATTTAAGAAGCCTTGTTGTTTGTTTGTTAAAGCCTCATTTTGTTTGCTATATTTGAAGGACCATAGCGTTGCAAGGTGTTACAGTATTGAGTTATTATTTGATGGTTTTTTTATTGGGGGGAACCTTGTAGTGGATTTGTATTTTGAATTTATTTAACTTGTAAGTGAATCATTATTTAGTGAATTTGAGTTGATAGGGAATAAATAAGGATTTTTTTGTAAATAGTTATTTGGAGAGTCAAATAGAAGATATTTTATTGATTATATTTGTGTTATTGATTCCTGGTTGAAGATTTATTGGAGTTACATTATTGTGAGATATATTGAGCTGAAATTATTGTAACTTGTTGTGTAATTTAAGGTTAAATCGTGACTGATCTGAATTTCATGTAACTTTATGATGTTTCTTTGCATTATTTGCTTAATTCAACATAGTTTTGTAATGTTAACTTTCTTATTGATTACTAATGTTTCGTGTCTTTTGTTATTTCTTGTGTTTGAATAAATACCTTTTATGCAACTTGTGATTTAGCCCTCTTTTATGACGAGTGACACTTATGTTGAGGGGTCACTCATTTCATCGCAGTGCACTGAAGTGCCAAAAGACATGGGATACCTATTCAATATCCTATGGGACCTCCTTTTGCCTGGCAAAGTGCAGCAACTTGAAATAGCATGGAAGTCATCTGAAGAGATGTTAGCCATGTAGTCCTGATAGTGCGTGAGTGTTGCAGATGGAGGCTCTGGTGATCTAGGACAAATTCATTCATTAGCATTGTTCAGAATGCTCCTGAAACCAATCGTGAGTAATGTTGGCCCAGTGTTGTGGTGCATTGTTAAGGTGTGTATAGGCATTAAAAGGCTGCAAATGGTCATCAAGCAGCTGGACATAGTAATATCTAGACAATGGCAGGTGTAATTTGATCAGAGGATCCAAATCTGCCATGTAAACACACCCAACACCATGATGGACCCACCAGCAGCCTGCACAATACCTTACTGACAAATTGGGTCCATGGCCTCATAGGGTCTGTGCCACACATGAACCCTACCATCAGCTTGCACCAACTTGAATCGTGACTCATTGGACCAAACTACGTATTTCCAGTCATCTAAGGTAAAATAAATATGTAAAACACAAAAAAGACTAAGTGTTTCGAAACAAGAAATATTTTAATGCCTAATGCGTTCCGAATGACTTCAACATCGGAGGCTATCCTGTTACAAAGTTTGAAGCTGAGAATACATGCTCATATATAATCAACGGGTTGGCAGACCTAGTCGAGGGCTTCCAAAAGGCCGGGCACCGCATGCTCCCAATGGAACAGTGCATAGAAATCCTGTGGAAGGGAGTCAACAGACTGCAGGATCTTATTGAAGGAAGAGATGGAAATCAGAAGGCACCACAACCGAGACGGCATCATCCTCCTGAATGGTCAAACCAACTTTGAAAGAGAAGGCATAATCGACTTCCTGATTGGAATGGAAGATAAACAGTGAAGTGGAAGAGCTTTCTAACAAGTCGGTGATGTGTGTCTCTTACAAAGGACCATTCTGCTCAGACGTCACTGGTCATGAGCATTTAGCAGCCACTGCGTTGTCCATGGTGGGAGGTAATGGTCAGCCACTGCGTTGTCCATGGTGGGAGGTAATGGTCAGCCACTGCATTGTCCATGGTGGGAGGTAATGGTCAGCCACTGCGTTGTCCATGGTGGGAGGTAATGCTTGAAATGAAGGACTGTTGAATGCCCTTACCACTTCAAAAATGGAATGTCCCATATGTTTACCTCCAAATACCATTCTGCGTTCAAAATCTAATAATTTTCGCGTATTCACATTGCAAGATGTTTCAGACAACTGCTAATGGTCAAATATTGACAGCACTGATGCCGCTCTGCCTATTTATACATCTTTTATACGATGCAAGCGACACCTAAAAATTTGCATACGATGCTCTAATGACTTTGTCACTTCAATGTACTGTAGTCTTTAATGTGCAATATTGTGAAGCCTTATACTCTACAATAATGGGATGGATGCCTCCTAATTTACATGGAATCTGATTTGCATGTTGGAACCCATGCTCGCACATCAACAGCTGATGGGATTTTGGTGTGGTAACTACTTGTTTAAAGTTGTCATAGATGGAGTATGAAATGAAGGGAATTTAGTGCCATTGAGAAAGGAAATCAGGTGCCATACTATGAGCATGTCTATTTGTGAAATTTTGGAAAAGTTATCACCCCCATGTTTGACTATTGTTGATATTGTGAAGAAATGGAACATTACAGGAACACACATGTCCACATTGGACTATCACCATAACTCACTTAAGCGTGTCTAAAAAGTCGGACCGGTCGCCAACGGGTTTGTGGTATGATCGGCGATTGCTCGGTGGCCGCTTGCTTTCGTTTATTCGTTCATGGACAGCGTGGTTGTGAGCATTCTGTTTCAAAATGGCATCGCAGCAAGTTTCCTCATAATTAAAGTTAGTACGATTTAAAATTGTGTACATAAATAAATTTTCTTCACCTGTCTTTTCTTTTTTGTATTCATTCATTGTTTCTTGATGCTGTCCAATACGTATTTCACCATCTTCTTTCTCCAAAAAATATTTATGATGTATCGGGCACTCGAACACTTGAATTTTCTACTTTCGTCCACCATTTTGATTCTACTCAAAACGCTCATCATGACCGGTCGGACTGTTTAGACACACTCCTTGTGTGACTGATGGGGTTGAAGCACAAGGTTCATAAAAACTGCAATTAACCACTCTAGGTCATCAACAAGGAGTTCCAACAGTCATATACTTGGCATTCATGGATGTGTAGCTGCACACAAGCCAAACATCTTGCCAAACAACAAGGCTGCCAGACTCCAGTGGTATTTGGAATGCCGATACCAAACTGTTGAAGAGTGGAAAAACATTTTTGTAGAGTGATGAATTATGCTCACTCTATTCCAGTTGGATGGGTATGTTTAGGTATGCAAATGTGAGGGGAGCATTTTTTGCCTGAGTGCATCGATCCAACCAAGAAGTTCGGTGGCAGTTTGAACTCTGAAGCCTATAAGGACATTTTAGACAATTTTTTGACAAACTAGGATTGTAACTTTCAGGAATACTGCAATATGTGTTGGCAGTAGTAGCACAATAAATATTTTAAAGATTAAATGATGAGATCATTAACTTCTCAGTTATAAATTTGAATTTAGTTCACAAAGTTTAAAGTGATGGTTGAAATGCTGAACCTATGCTTCAAGAAATTAATTTAAATATAGATAAAAAGATGAAAGGAAAAAATTCCATGACCAGGATTCAAACTTGAAGTTGTGGCCTGTGGTTTGAATCTGGGCTGCAGAATTTTTTTTTTTTTGTTTTTCATCTACATTTAAATTCACATATGAAGTTAATAAGATAATCGTTATCAAATTTCTCATATAACTAATTTTAAAGATAGCATGTATATTGCAAGTTTGCTTTTTCTTCCTTAATACTTTTCTTGTCTGTTCATTTAAATTATGAAGGTTATAAATACTGAGCTTTTATTTTTTTCCAGAATGCAAAATTGGCAATGGAGTGACCAAATAATCAAGCCTGTTACTCGTCCTAATTGGCATGTGAGAATTGGCAATGTATCTCGCACCGTTCAAATGATGGTCACACCTCGTGTTGTGGTGAATACTTCTTTACTTGTTCTATAAATAATTTACTTAGAAAAAGATTAGTATGTTATGAAGAAGTGTGTCAATACAATAAAAATTACAACCATGTTTTTTGGGGTTTTTTTTTTTGAATGTCATATTTCCGCAGACAAAATTGAGGCATATAATTCAGTCCACCTGTATGTATGTGGAAAGGGTACCTATTTTGGAATCCGATGGCCAATGTTTATTTTGGCAATTTATATACAGATTGATCTGATAATATCAATTTACATTTTTTTCTTTTCCTTTTAATAGGTTAATGGAGTTAAGGCTGTATGTGACTATTGCATGTAATATGTTTATATTTCATTTTAAATTCTTACAGCATAAGTTGATCTGACCGTTAATGACTTTTAACTTGATCAGCAAAACTATAAATGCCCAATTTTACATATTGACACTAGATATGTATGAGTTCTCTAATCCATTTTTGGACACTTCTCTATTAATAGGCATTGACATACTTGCGAGCTCTCTCTCGCTTTTGGTGGGAGATTCTCGATTACTAGACCAATCTCCCACCTTCCTGATTTTAAGTAAAAAGAATCTCCTGATTTTTTATTCAAATCAATAAATTAGTTGAAAATCCCGCGTTCCATAATTTCCAGTTTGCAAGGACAACGCCGAGAACAAAACACTTTTCTATAAAGCGAATGCACTACAACATTCTTAGCCGTATTGAATTGGGTAGCAAAGAATAACGATGTTGACCACTACTTCATAGCAACCTAACATTCATGTTACAGCAAATGGAGCACATCGATCATTTAGTTTCAAAAAAAATATAGAAAAGGCCGTAGGAAAATAATAAGAAATAAGTGTAAAAAAAATTAAGAATGTCCAAACGATATGATGATATTTTTAAAAAAAGAGCTATACGGAAGAATTTCCTTGTAATCAAGTACCCAGAAAAGGCCCAAATTATGCAGAGACTTTTCTGTCTGACAGGGTAGTAAGTGTGACTTCTGGTTAGCCTGATTCCAGTTGTCTTACTTCCTGTGTGAGATCTCCTGATTTTTCATTTTTGAATGTTGGTAGCTATGCATTGAGAACTGATTTTACAAACTCTGTATTTTTATTTAACGCATAATATCCTTAGTGCTGCCCAAGAACTTTTTAAAAGAGTTTTGGCTTTTTTATATGCCAATCTAAATGTGCATTTTTGGGTAGTGCTCTTTATCTTTTATTGAGCTGCTGTTGTATGGAATTGTTGTTATTATTGTAATCTTTTTCAGCAAAATTAAATGGGTATAATGAATTGCTAGTTGGCAATTTAAGTAGAAAAATACAACAGTATATCACTATTCAAAATTTGACCATGCTAAAAGATAGTAAGTTCCATTCAGCCCACAGCTTGTTTAAAGTAGTCACATGTCGTGGAAAGAAATCTGGATACATTTAATTTCTGTTGAATTTTGTTTTACTTTTTTTATGGGGTGTTAATTGTGAACACAGACATCAATAGGAAAATATGAAGATTAAGATTGAATTTTAAATTAAAAAATATGTTTCATCTGTTTTTTTTAATTTTGCATTTTAAGGAGGAAGTTCGCAAACACTTCAATTGCTCAAATCTTGAAGGTGCTGAATTAGAAGACCAAGGTGGAGAAGGGACAGAACTTACTCACTGGGAGAAACGTATTTTTGAGGTAAAACTGATCAATGTTTTATGACGGGAGTCAAAAATTACCTACATTTTTTTCCATAAAACGCCTTCAAGGTTGCCGTACTGCTTTCTATGTATGCTTGCTTAGAGTTGGTACGCCTGTGGTCACGTACCCAAAATTTGATCCTGATCGTGGCATTTGCCTTGTTATTACAGTGTAAATATATCCGCTCCACTAGCAGTTTGCACCAGAGAGGAACAATGAGCAGTGTTCTGGTTTCTCAAAGAGGCCAAAGTTCCTCATAGACTTTTATCACAACACAAGGAAAGTGCTTTATAATGTACGAGCATTTTTTTCGTGGGTCAAGAAGTTTATAAATGGCCAGACGAGCATGATGCACGAAGAGGGAGCAGGACACCAGTTAACCTCCATCACGGGCAACAATCTTGATTTACTGGAACACCTTCCCTACAGCAAAGATCTTGCTCCTCAGAATCTTTGGGGCACTCAGGATGCTTTGCGAGGTCATCGATTTCCACAGACTTAGATGTGCAGGAAAAGTGGCTTAACGACCAACTTCTTAGAAGGAATATGCAAGCTTGTGGACAGTGACCAGTGAGGTGACTTTGGAATAAAATGATGTACGTACATATTGAATTCCTACCTTTGTGTATATAAATTGCACATCAAAAAATGTCTAGATAATTTTTGACTTGCCCTCGTATTTTCATGTTCCAGTATTTTGTGACAATAAAATGTTATATCAGGGAATGGAAAGATACAACCAAGAGTAGATTCAGTTTATAATCTTGAGGAAGATGAGGGGGAGGGGGCAATATTTACAAATTTTCCAAATCCATGTTAAATAAAATGTTTGGGGGCAGAATGCTCCAAAATCAGTCTCTGGATCCAGCACTAAATTCTAGTCAATTAGATAAAAATTAGGAAACGAGGAAAAGTTTTGTGTCGAACCTTAGGATTGAACCAAGGATCATGAGGATCAATCTTGCTGCCCTTACCACCGAGCTACTGCAAGATACTTGAACAGCACTGTTGTCTTGATGTGTTTTTAGAAGTCGAATGATAGCTCAGATAGCATTAAACTAATGGATAATTGGCATTTTAATTACAGTTTTTATTCCTCTATATTGTGAAAAATTTTGAACTAAAAAAACCCTCTAAATTTGTGGGATTTCATTACACAAGAGGTTAATAGTTTACACTCCCAAGAACGATGGGGATGCTTCAAATGAACTTTAGTGTGACAAATTTCAAATGAGACTAGCATATAATATTTAACATACATTACAATACTATACAATATAAAATATTTTATACAGTACTTTAATTCACTTTTTTCTCAATTTCCATCCACTTTTCGATTCTCTTATCGATTGTACCTGTCGAGCATCAGCACAAGCAATCATTTCATGGCGTCTCGCCTCGTGAAAAGTAAGTTATTCATTGCAGTATCAGCCATGGCAGAAGCACGCTCTAGATTCGTTCGCAAAGGCCAATCAATTCAGTCAGACTAAGCAGATTCTTTTGAAGGTTTGTGATTACACGTGAAAAAAATTCTCGAAGAATTGCTAGAGATGCAATTTACATAGGTTAGAACTGTCTTGCCTGTTCTAACCGATCAGCTTATGCTTGAATATGATTGGCTCTCTCTATTTTCATTCGCAACTTTAGTTGCAATAGCTATAATATACTAGTACATTACAGTACATTATATAGTATATACAATTTAGAGTATTTTATTCCTTTTTTTTTTTTTCTAACTTTTCCATTGCAAAAAGCTAATGCGAAAATGAATTCACAAAAAGATGGTGAACTTCATATGACCTTCGATCTGACGATTTCAAATGAAGTTATAATAGGAGGATTAGATGAGGAGTGCATTACAGTACTCTATCTATTCCTGACTGATAATAATTAATATACTGGTATATTACAGTGCATTAAAGCTTTTCAACAGTGAATATTAACTGTAATAATTTTGAAAAATAAAAATACAATCAAAATACATGCACTATTCAGTAACCTCTCTTTATTAAAAATTAAATCGGTTGGTCGTTTCGTTCAGTGCCGAACGTCGTGACTCATTCATGATAAACGAGTTTTCTTCGTTTTCTTGAGTAATTTCGAAGGAAATTTGACCTTTTTTGACTCAACGCAGGAGAGTCAAATGGGGGCCACTTTTAACGTTTACTGTAGGCTCAATCAGTGTCGCACTGATTAAAGAACATTTGATATCTGTATGTTTAATGGCTTTCATTTTATTTTTATATCTTTGGGTGAACTGACTTTTGGATCACCCTGTTTATAGCCATTGAAAATTTCCAGTGGTACCACAATGTTATCATTATAACTCATACCACTGAACCAATTTACACCATCATGACAACTGACGCCATTTATATACAAGTATGGACAACTGATGCCATTTTTGGCCTTTTCGTAGGTTCACTCACCATATCTTAGCATTGAAAATTTCCAATAGTATTATTAGAATAAGTACTACTGAACCAAATTCATCTCATTAATTTCTCATTATTCATTCATGACATGTCATTTCAAGTTGTTTGATATATTACATGCCATATATTAGTGTTGAAAGTGTCCAATGATAGGTACCATAATGATACTATTAAAACATGTACCATTTAGATTGATTTTGACCACCAACTGTCTTCACTTAATTCACAAGTCTTCTTTCTGCCTTGGCTATCGAATGGCGAAGATAGAAATGCATTGATCAACGTATAGGCCATTTATACACTGAACAACCAATTCATTAGAGACACCTCTTACAGAAAATGGATCAGCCTCCCAGTGACACTCAAACAATAGAACAGGCCGAAGCGATGTATAAAAGGGATGCGTTGGATCACAAGTTGCAGTCAGCACCAGAAGTAGACTGAATATGGGCAAATCCAAGGATTTGACCGACTTTGAATGAGGCATGATCGTTGGAGCTCGACGGGTGTAGTTGAGCATTTCGCAAACCGCGAACCTCCTCGGGTGTTCCCGTGCAACATTGTCAAGGGTATTCCGTGAATGGCAGTTATGCCAAAAAACCAACCTCCAACAAACACAACTCTGAACGAAACAGGGCCGTAGATGAATGAGGCCAACGGCGACTGGCACTAATCATCCACAGCAATAGGACAGGAACAGCCCAACAAATTGCAGTGCAGTTCAATGAGGGAGCATCCCAATCCATTTCGGAGCACACGGTGCGGCGCACCTTGCACCGAACTGGGTTTAAGAACAGGCGGCCAGTACAGGTACCGTCGCTGCAGGCATCGCCACTGGACACTGGATGAGTAGAAGAAGGTCGCCTGGTTTGACAAGTCACGGTTCCTACTTTATCGTGCGGACGGCAGACTGCGCATGTGGCACAGACAGCACGAGGCTAAGGACCCATCCTGTCAGTAGACAACCGTACAGGCGGGTGGAGGAGTGCTGGTCTGGGGTGCCTTCTCTTAGAACACACTGGGTCCTCTGATGTCCGTAGACACATCCCTGAATGCGACACACAACCTGAACATTGTTGGCGATCAGGTGCACCTATTCATGATGACTGTGTTCCCTGGTGGTGACGGACAGTTTCAGCAGGACAATGCTTCCTTTCACCATGCTCGAATGGTCTTGGACTGGTTCGAGGAATATGACGTGGACTTCCACCTCCTTCAGTGGCCACCTCCTTCAGTCGCCCGATCTCAACCCGGTCGAGCATTTATGGGATGAAGTGGAGAGAACCATCCGACGCCTTCCCACACTACCGTCCAATCTGCACCAATTATGGGATGCTGTGATGTCAGCCTGGGCTGCTATTCCTCCACAACGGTTTCAACACCTTGTTGAATCCATGCCAGCACATATTCAGGCAGTTCTCGCCACTAAAGGAGGCACAACACGCTATTAGCGGGGTGTCTCTAATAAATTGATCGTTCAGTGTATATGGAATTGTATAAACGTGGTCCCCTCTATTATTTGTCATCTTTTGAACTGGAAGTAGTTCACCGATTTCATTTTTTTTCCACCAATGAACTCATACTATCATTTTGCCTTAGTTATCGAATGGCAAAAACGAAAGTCGAAAATTCTGAACGCTACAGCACCAACAGACAGACGGACAAACAGACGCATATGTGAAAACACAAGTACCTGTCGGTACCAATAAATCCTCTTACACCATTCATAAATTTGTCCTTCGTTCTCTTCTGGGCCTAGGGAACATTGTTTATAATAAAGGATGGGAGGGGTAAAGGTCTTGTTTATTTATTGATCCCAATTTACAGTATTGATAAATGTTAACCTCTATAGAGTGAACTTCTATATATCCTAATATTAAAAATCTGGTCCTTGCAATTTTGCTATGTAGAGATTTTAGAGTGTATATTTGTTAAGGATCTTACATACTTTAAGCAAAAATATAAATTCTTGCTTTATTTCATAATCTGATTGGGTTTATTTTCTGTATCTAGTTGACAGAGGCTTAAACAGGAAATTATTGATTGATTTTCTTAATAACAGAATGAAGCCATGACTGGTATTCACACCCAGAATGCTGTATATTCTCGTGTCACTTTGGCACTTTTAGAAGATACAGGTTGGTACGAGCCCAATTATGATATGGCTGATCCTTTGCCTTGGGGTCAAAATCTAGGCTGTGATTTTGCCACAAAGAGTTGCCTTCATTGGATGGAAAACAATGCAAAAAAGTAAATATAGACAATTAAAGATTAACAAAATTGAAAAGATTTTAAAATTCATTTTGATTTTCATTCATGTAGATTTGTCCCCTCCAACCTTTTTTTTTTTTTAAATTTAGAAATAACAGTATTTACCCATTTTGTGATATTGTTAAGAAAGATCCTTTGTACACATCATGTGCTGAAGATAGAAGAGCCTTAACTGTTTGTAATTTAGTTGAGCATACTTCAGATTTACCAGTCAAATATCAGGTAACTTTTTCTCTGTACTTACAAGGAAATTTCCTGAAAGTAATTTCATGATTTTTTTTTTTTTTTATTTAATTTATGGTTATGAGATATTTTCTCTGTTTAATTTTTTTTAAGATTTTTTTTCTTCTTTTGAAGTATTGTTTATAAAGAGAGATGTGTTGTTTGTCTACTTCATGAATACGTGTTCCTGAAAATCCCTTCCTGAAGCAAATCTTTAAAAATATACACTTGTTTACTAAACATTTAAAGGGAAAATTTTCATGTATTTCTTGCTCCTCCATAAATTATGCTATTCATCAATTTTAATATCAAATGCAAAAAACACAAGGTGAGAAGATTAATAAATAAGACTAGAGCAATTTAAAAAATACAAGACATATTTCTGGCCAAACTGTTTTGAATATTTTTCAAAGCATAAGGGTCGTACAAATGAAAACGAAAATTTGTGTGTGTGG
>JAHWFO010006271.1:312697-373525 GCA_023313115.1 Rhysida immarginata
TTTGTGTGGGAAAAAAAAAAAGACAACGTGTAGGATTGTAAGTTTTTGATTTCAACAATTGTGAAACCCCACGTGCAAACTGATCAATAGGTTGCAAGTGTTGCATCACGTGAGAAAGAACAATAGCTCGCACTTCGAAGCTCTGCGAGTGATCACTTCGTGCACACAAGCAATCGCTAACAAATCAAAGTCAAACCGCGAAAAAATCAAAAGCAATTGCAAACAGCATGGGGAAGGTGATGTTGACCGTGTTTTTTGATCGCAAAAGCCCGATTTTACTGGACTTTCTTGAAAGAGGCACCACAGTTAACGCAGCACAATATGGGGAGACATTGAAGGCACTGCTTGCAGCCATCAAATGCAAGCGTCCTGGACTTCTTACAGAAGGAGTGCTTCTTCTCCACGAACCTGCGTCCTCAAACCTCGTAAGCAACAGTAGACCTCATCAAAAAGTTCAACTGGGAAGCAATGCAGCATCCACCTTATAGCCCTGACTTAGCCCCATGTGACTTTCACGTGTTTGGGGATCTCAAGAAACATCTGAAAGGCCGCAGGTTTCAGTCGGACCATGAAGTGAAGGAAGAGGTTTTGGAATGGTTCCACATGCATCCGAAAGACTTCTTTCATGGTATGTTGGGCACTGCCATTTCATGCTCTGCCGTTTTGTTTCGAGGTCATATTGATAGCACTGGGTTTCGTCCCCTGTCACAATTGAATCCAAAAGTTCGGGTGGACATATGTGGCCACGGTGAATTCCGTGCATGCATCTATTGTATCCTTTTAGCTCATCTGTTAAAAAAAATATGGAACAGACCTAGCACTGAATTTCCTTTTGCCCAAATCTTCTGTTAATATTAGGCGAATTATTTCTAGGTTAATGTTTAAGATTTCTTCCATCATTTTCAGGTTCATTTTGTTCTCTCACCTTCTCAATTGTTTCCTGTGTTCGAACAATTTTCGGACCTCCCATGTGTTTGTCATCTTTCAGCTTTTCCGGACCATCACAAAATCTAGCAAATCATTCAAAAACACGTGCACGAGTGCATCATCACCATACTCTTTTTTATCAACTTGTAAGTTTCCGTAGCAGTTTTTCACAGTTTAAAACAGAACTTAATGTTTGTCCTGTGTTTCCATGTTTAATATTGGAACTTCAACTAATGACTGTGTGCGATTGAAGCACGAGAATACATAGGCACATGCAACTTTATTGTCGCAACTTGTACACATGGCAACAAGGATAGTTTATAAATCGTAAACTTGCATCGTCATGGTCGCAGATGCTCCACCAGGTTCAACGTAGCATCAATCTCGTTTAGTAATTGTCGAACCTTGTATTAACTTGCGCCCTTAATACTTAACACATATTACATCAATTACTTTGATGAATAAAATTGGTTGCATTTTTTTTCATGCTATCAATACCCTTTGAAATGATTAGAGGAAAGTTTTGCTCAAGAGCAGAACAAAAGAGGCAGTAAACACAGCCACACACACAATTTTCCACCATTCTTTTACAGCTTATTATACATGATGTACTAGCATACTTCATCAGTATGCTGTGATGATTATTTTAAACAAGAAGTGGGAAAAAAAAACTTCATACTGGATATGGTTTTTCTTCCAGGATTTGAATTTTTTTTATTTTTTTTTTTTAACTCTTCCACATAGTTACCAAGTTGATTTAAATATTTATCATTGTGTGGCACTAGTTTTTTTTATTCCTTCTTCAAAAATTTGCCGTCCAAAATATGACAACCGTTGTGAATCACGTTTTTACTTCTTTATTGGAGTGGTAATGTGTTAATGGAAGGTCATTTTTCATAGTTCTGAAATCATGGAAGTCACAAATTTCTTCGTTGTGTGCAAAACCGTTTGCCATTTTAACAAAACACCATTTTAGACATTCTCTCAGTTTTTAACAATGCTAATTAATGACGTTTTTGTTTGTGACGGATTTTGTGAATAGCAATAAACTGTATTAGATGTCGTAACAGACAAAATTTTTTAAGTTTCTAATGATGCTTTTGGGAATCTGGGCCAATAATTATAATTGTTATATAATTATGTTTCCTATACTATAGAACAGTTTGGTAAAAGGCCATTTGTCTTTCAGCTGGTTAAAATGCCTTGCCACAAAAGCTCAAGCTGTTACCTAGCTGGTTTTAAGATATGAACGTAGAGATACCAGATTGCCCAGCTGAAACCTCTGACCTCAATCCAATAAAATATGTTTGAGATAAATTAGAACATAAATATTAATACTGTACATGAATGGCATCCAGAATCATGCCTTCTAACTGAAGAAAGAGTGCAAACACACTGGCAATATCAAATATTGTTGGGGTGTATACCCTGATGTCTGCAGACTATCATTATGTAAAAAAATAGTGCACTAACATCTGTATTAATAAAAGTCAATCTGTGTCTGTCTGTCTGTGTGTATATTTGCGATAATCTCTACAGTAGCGAAACAAATGGGCATCACACTTTTCATGATGCTTTCACAGTCTGGGAAAGGTTTTTCACTATTTTGCCATGGATTTACACAGATTGCATGGATATTGAGCAAAAAACCACCTGTTATTCATGCAACAATATACAGGGTGTTCTCGAATAAAGTTACAAACTTGGGGGGGAGGGGTGATAGAGTGATCAAATCTAAGCAACATTTCCCTCTTTCATTTTTTTCTCTGGGGCATTGTTTTTGAGATAAAAAATGTTGGACATAACGTAGATGTAATATGCCACTCAACCCGTGTTTCTGGGAACACGTCAAAATCATGGTCAATCATGTAATAAAAAGAACAAAAACACATTGCATACAGTACAATAATATGTCTTGTTTTTTTATGAAACATGCAAATGTTTTACCATAAGTGTTCAAATTGACTCCCTCTGGTATGAATGCATGCTTCACAACGTCGCCGCATGGACTAACGTACACGTTCAAAAGTTCGTGGTTTTCAGCGATTCTGGCTACCAGCTCTTCATTGGATCCTACTGGTGTCTTGTACAGAGAGAGGTCTTCTCTTGAGATCCGAACAGTATCTATCCAAAAACAATGCCCCAGAGAAAAAAATGAAAGAGGGAAATGTTGCTTAGATTTGATCCCTCTATCACCCCCCCCCCCCCAAGTTTGTTCACGTTATTAGAGAACACCCTGTATATTTCAATTTCTAAATTCAACAATAATATTACCTACAATAATGTGACAAGCCAAAATTAACAACCAATAATCCACTGAACATTATTTAAAGAAATATTATGATGATATTGATGTAAGGAGGTTAAATATTAATTAAATTTGAAATGAATTTATCTCCTTATAATGGGGAAAAAATTGTGAAATAATAAAACAAAATTAAAATTAAATTAGAGTCACCAAACTTGAAAAAACTTAGGAGATGAAACTAGTCTATTGAGGATGAAGTTCTTGTGTAGTCTATTGAAGATGGGAGAAATAAAACCAGTCTATTGAGGAATGTAGATGAAGTTCTTGTGTAGATGATGTTGATAGGAGAAGACGGTGATCTTGAAGTACTGATGAAATTTTGAAGGGTTGATTCAAATTTTTGGGGTGAATTTCAAATAAAAAAACGTTTTTGATAAAGTATTTGATGCTGAGAAAAAATTCTCGAAAACGTTTTTTTATTTGATATTCACCCCAAAAATTTGAATCAACCCTTCAAAATTTCATCAGTACTTCAAGATCACCGTCTTCTCCTATCAACATCATCTACACAAGAACTTCATCTACATTCCTCAATAGACTGGTTTTATTTCTCCCATCTTCAATAGACTACACAAGAACTTCATCCTCAATAGACTAGTTTCATCTCCTAAGTTTTTTCAAGTTTGGTGACTTTAATTTAATTTTAATTTTGTTTTATTATTTCACAATTTTTTCCCCATTATAAGGAGATAAATTCATTTCAAATTTAATTATGATGATACATAAAGTATAAGGACAGTCCTTAAAAGCAGCGGGAATCAATTTGGAATCCGTGTTGTCACATGGACATGTTTACGTGTTGGTTCTCCGAAACACATGCTATCTTTGCTCCTGGTGGATAAGCAAAAATGTTGTCTACAAATGAGCCTTTAAAGATATACTTCATATTAGCTTTCTAAGTGTACATAAAGCCAAATTTATAACTGCAAGTCCATATAATGGAATTTTCCAGAAAAAAACTTCGTTATATGGACTTGCCATTATAAATTTGGAGTTATGTAGAGTTCCGTTATATAGAGGGAGCACTGTATACCAATTTACATTTTCAACAATTAAGCCTGATGGAAAAAGAAAAACTTAATTTAATTTTTCAAAAATTTACCTAAACAAATTTACCCCTTTTTCAACCAACCCAAACTAAATAAATTTCTTTAAATGGGTGAAACGGGTTTTAATATCTTGCAGCGGGTTGTGCGGATTTTATGAGTGAAAAAACGGGGTTTTATCCTGGGAATTAACCGTGGAGAAGACATTGGTGAACCTGTACATTACTCAAAGCTGACAAAAAAAACAACTCAAATTTAGTTTTTGTAAAATCTACTCTATACAACCTGTATACAGTGTTTCAGATAAAGTATAACAGTGGAATATCTGGAGAAATACACGTCAGATCGGAAAAAACAAAGCACATGTGTTTCATATTTTTCAAAAAGCCATCCAATGATACAAAACTTGATCCTCCACCTCCATACCCGGAGGGTGGGGGGGGGAGGAAACTTTGAAATCTTAAATAGGAACCTTTATTTTTAATGGCATTTTCAGATTGTACACAACGTTTGAGAAATGTTTTATTCTTGGCGTTTTTTCAATTGATCCATCCATTTAGGAAATAGAGGCACTAAAAACGTGGAACTTTTAAAGTTTTGAACCCACTCTTATTGATTAAGACAAAGAGATAGAGGGTGGGTCTTACAGACATTCCTATTCTAATTTTTGATGGTCTTTAGGAATCCAAATTCAGAATCTCAAATATCTAAACATTTTTAATACACACGCACAGAATGTGCTTGTGTATACTAAAAAAATTTTGGATGCCAGCATTCTACTAGACACAATTGATCCATGTTCTCGTTGTCAGAGATGTTGAAGCCTTGGTGCTTGCTGCAAGATGTCTGCCTTAAATAATTGTTCAATGTATATGCATTTTCTGCAAAATCATTAGTGCAGCTGAATTGTTTTTTTTATTGCAATAGTTTATTCTCAGATAGCCTCTGAAATTTGGTTTAAGATTGGTAATATCTGACTAGACTTTTCAGCGGTAAAATAAATAAATAAATAAATAAATAAATAAAAATTTATACAATCTAAAAATGTAACTATTTTTTTTATTTATTTATTTAGAATTTTATTTCCCTTCCTGATGTTCCACCTTCTACGATTGGAAGGTATGGTGGATCATTAATGCTAGCTGATTATTGTCCTTTCTTTCAGGTAAATGCATTGTTTTTCTTTTAGTCTAATTGAAAAAATAAAATAAAATTGAAGTTTAATTATTAATTTTTTTAAAAGGAGTTTCACTGGAGAACAGAAAATGTCTCAGTGAGAGGATCTAAATGCGTTTATGAAGAAAACAGTGTTCGTAAGTTTGATTCACATTTAATTCCAAAATTTAATTAGATTAATGGAGGATTTACAGACGACATTGTAGAGTTGATTAGATTTGGCATTTATTCCTGCCTTCATCGGGATATATGTATTTCTGTGTGAGAGGAACTCTAGAAGTTTTTAGCCAGAAACACTGCAGACATTTCATCGAATTAGTTTTACTTTCTCCAAGTACTTCACTCTATCATATGGTCGCGTGCAAAATTTGAGTGTCCCACTTTGCATTACTATTATGTGTGGCATAATCCTAAAGCTCGCACTCTGGCAGATAGATGTAAAATATAATGGAGCTGAATCAGCAGGCATATTGTGATATGATTTTCTATGATATTCCAAAAGCTTAGAAATGACAGATTGTTATGAAACGTTACAACAGATATTTTCTGGCAAAACTCTGAGTAAAGCCACAGTTTTGTCAGCTATTGAGGAATTTAAGACTGGAAGATGTTCACTTGAATACAAATCTTGCAGTGGATGGCCAGCCGATGCAGTTAAGACAGAAAATCTGTGCTGTGTTGGACATGATCATGAATGACAATCCTATTCCTGGATTGAGGCAAGTTTAGATATTGGATCATCAGCAGTTAAAACAATCTTACATGACCATCTGCAACTCGGGAAGGTTTTGTTACAATGGATTCCTTGTTTGTTGACACTAGCACGAGTGCAGTGGTGCCAAGAAATGATCGAAAGGTTCAACAAGGCATCAAAACGTTTCAATGATATCTGTACAGGTGACAAAACATGGCTTTATCATTAGACCCCTGAAATTAAGGAACAATCCAAACAGTGGTTCCCCAAAGGGCAAGGACCTCCACAGAATGCAAACCATCTCAGAGTGCTGGGAAGGTAATGATGGCAACAGTCTTCTTTTCCATTGGCCATGTGTGTACTGTTGTTTGAAAATAAAAAGACAGTTACAGCATATTTGTATGTGACATCCTGCATCCCAGAGTCCTAAAACAATGGAAAGAGAAGCATCCAAAGACCAGAACAAGAGGTTTGTTGTGACATCATCACAAAGCCCCAGCATATGCTGCCATTAAGACAATGAGTTTTTCAGTGAAAATTGGATCATTATGTTGACGCATCTCCTCTATTTTCCAGACTTGGTACCTTACAACCTCTTTTTGTTCCTGGCAATCAAGAGGAAACTTACATATTGACATATTTGCTCTTATTGATGTTCAGTTTTGACCTCTAGTTGTTGAACCAGTATTCAAAGTCTTTCAGGGCCTTTTGTAGACATGACTAGATATAACATGGGCAGGACAGCAAGTTAAAGTTGCATGGACAGTTCAACAGACAATCGCACGCTGCTCCTCTAATGTATACACATCAAGCACTGTCACCATTGCATATGCATGCTCACAGAGGCCTATTGCTTAGCAACATTCCTGTTAGATTGTTAGGCAATTCAATAATATGCCTTGGATGTCTTTACTATTATTCCAGGTTATCCAACAGCCATTTTTAACCTATTTACTAACTTTCCCTCGTACGTATGTGAAATGATATGTAAATAATAAAAAAAACTTGTTAAAAGTATGCAGTAGCAAGGATAAGTGGCGCCCAGGGTATGGTATTCATATTTTCACCTCGTGTTATCATATTTTGACATCTCGCCTGGGGCTTCATGTCCCCCTGCCCCCTGTCGCTACGCCACTGAAAATACCTATCGTAATACTTTTGGGCTTGCTTAACCAGCTCACTGGGGCTAGCTTCAGGAGCTCAGTCTTTCTTCCTTCTGTCAGGTCATTATGTATTACTTGCTGTGCTATCATCTCTTGCGGATCGCTGGTACTATCATGACTGTTCGCCGACCTGTGGTAACACTGATCAATCTGTGAAAAATATGAGAAGGGTCACAATCAAGGGTATCGTGATAACCCAGATCAGTAATGATAAACGAGGATAGATGTAGTACAGAAAATCAACAATGCCAGACATGATTAACCGTGAATGTATCGGGTGATTAGACTTCGAATGATTGGCATCAGTCAGACTTTTTGACATAGCCTAAGTAGCAATTCAAAAGGGCCACCAAATTGCAATATTTGCTAGCACAGTAGCTTGACTTTGGTTTTTCCACGTGAAATCCATAATTAATGGGTTCAAAAAGTAAAGAAAATTATTTAACCTCTTCACGACCAGTGACGAACATGCGTTCGTCAAGCTAGACCGTTCAATACCATGACGAACATGGTTCGTCATTTTCAGCTATTAATCAAATGAAAATGTGGTGTTTCAGGAATGAAACGACAAAATCATTTGGAACAGTTTATTCTTTTATGGGTCCATTTTCCTGTCGATAGATGGAACCATTGCGTTTATTTTTTGATTGTTTATTTCAACACCGTTGTACATCGTATTTGCATCATTTATACATTGTTTTAGCTCCTTTTTTGTAAAAAATGGATGATTATGACTATGTCAATGCAAGTAAGGATGCTGAAGATCCTGATTTTGAAGTAAATACTGATTCTGAAACAAAAATATTCTTACAAAATTGTACATGACGAACGCACGTTCGTCATTGGTTTGGCAGATAGTACATAAAATCTGGTCCTGGGAGTATCCTTCAAAATTTAAGCTGGTCGTGAAGAGGTTAATTATTAACTAGAGGTGATACAGTAATAAATGAAGAACACGAAAGCGACCAGTCTTAATGATATCAGCCTAGAACGTTAGGGAATGCTATCCTGCACTTTTACCGATGTTGGCCACTAACTGATCTTTTTAAAGATATCGAGGCAAAACATTTCATTTTTTGTAAATTTCTTATGTATGCCACATTAGCTGTATTCGTCGTGGAACCAAAATTTTTGAAAATAAAATGAGACTTATAGTCTGTAAAGTACAGTACTGTATGTTAAAGGCATGGGAGTGATTGTTCCTAAGGCTAACAATAGGATATATTTTATAATTTATTGTTTGTAATTTGGTTAAATTTCGGTCAGAAGCAGAAAAATATCCACAAATTATACATGTGTAATAATGAGATGGGGGGGAAAAAGACATTCATTTTGAAATGTATTGCAATCTTTTTCTTTCCAGAACCTGAAAACAATATTGCGTTAGAATATTATGGAAATGACTCAAGATGTTTCAACCATGCTCCAGCATCATGGGAAGAAGAGCATTGTAGACATTCACGTCGAAAACAGCATTTTGGAAGTGGGTGTTATAAGGTGATTTGCTGTCCTGTTTTTTTGTTTTTTTTTTAAATTAACGGCGTTTTGAAAGTGTGCACATTGGTTTACATAAGTGTACAAGCAGTGCTTAAATTTTCTCAGGCTTTCTTTCTATATTAGAGTCTAATTTTTTCATTCTGGATTTATTCTTGCATAAATCTAAAATTGCTATTATTAGAAATCCAACTTTGCACATTGCTGTGGCATGGTGGATAAATGCATGTTCTACTTAAAAATACAATGCAAAAATACAGGATTAGCACAAGTGAATGACCAGATTTTAAAAATTTATATTTTCGAAACTATTGTACATATTAAAATAAGTGATACATGAAATTAAAGAAAAATATACCAAGTTTTTTTACAGTTACAAATGTTCGATGTGTGACCCTTTTGTTACACGACAAACATCTAATCTGTAATCAAGTTCGTTCCACACATTTTGTAGTATCACACTGTCATTGGTTCCTAATGCTGCACAACTGCATTCCTTAAGTTCTTGCAGTGTTGTTTGCATCGATGGTTCATAAACAGTAAACAGTGTCTTTGACATAACCTCATAAAATAAACTTGGTATGTTTCTCTTCAATTTCGTGTATAACTTATTGTAATATGTGTAATAGTTTCGAAAATATAAATTTTTAAAATCCGGTCATTCAGTTGTGCTAACCCTGTATAATCAGAAGCTTCACACATTGTTAGTAACCTTATCATTAATGTCAGAGAAACATTAAGTTCCATCTACTGGTCACTATGCATCTTATAATGATGTCTACCTATCCTCTTTCTATATTTATTTCTAGATTCTCTAATAGAAACTTTTATTTTGTGACATGAGTTCTTGGAACATAAAACTGCGGTAATTGGCTTTATAAATGGTCCAGAAAATCATTTGGACTATAGTTAAAATCAAAACAGTGGGTGGTTGGTTAACAAACTGTTTGGTTAGTGAACAAATAAAATAGGAAACAAACACTTTCGCTAAAGATTTTTATGTTTGGATAACGAACACTTCACAGAAACATACTAAAAGAAGCGATGCTCCGTGTAAGATTTGCAGAACTGTATTTTTCTGCCATTCAGTAAGATCTTAGTACTCGTAATTTCCCCAACAAGTGTTGTTTTGTGCCAGATGTGATACTGACACTAGCTGTTAGGTACTCACTGAATCACTATCTGTTGTAGAACAAAGCAATCCACATTGGACAAATTTCATTATGCCCCATAAGCGAAAAAAAACCCCAAAAAAAACCATGATTTATGAAAATGCAAAACTGTATATGTTTCTGTTAATATTACATACTAGTGGACCTGGCAATGCTTTGCTATTGCTAAATAAGAGAATATACAGGGCGTCCCATTTAACCTCATAAATCAAAATAACTCAAAAAATATGCATCATATAAACAAATTAAATACGTGTTTAATATTTTAAAAAAGTTATCCAATGACAACAAACTTGCTCCCCCCCCCCCCCCCCAATCGCACCCCCTTTGGGTGGGGCAGGGGGCCACATTGAAATTTCAAATGGGAACCCACATTTTTTATTGCAGATTCAAATTCTATGCTAAAAAATACAGAGTGGACCAAAAAAAACTCGCCACTGAAAATTTCTATGTCCAATGGAAACGGTCCACAAAGGGGTGAGCGATTCTAGAAGGAAGAATGCTACCATTAATTAAGGCAGGTGTTAACGTTAAATGGAACGAGTCTATTTCTAGACGAGGTGAACATAATCTTAAATAATACATGTACACAAATTGTACACTTTTTAGATCATTGTCTCTTTTATTGAATATCTATTGACTAATCGCTTCTTGCCAGAACTCTTGGTACCCTTCGTCTAGAAATCGGCTCGTTCCATTTAACGTTAATGCCTGCATTAATTAATGGTAGCGTTCTTCCTTCTAGAATCGCTCACCCCTTTGTGGACCGTTTCCATTGGACTTAGAAATTTTCAGTGGCGAGTCTTTTTTTTTTTTTTTGGTCCACATAAGTTTTGTCTGAAATATTTTTTTTGATTCGTGATAGATGACACTGTAATCGCACAAAATAAGATTTTTTGCAATTCTCGAGAGAAATGGTTTGGGTTGAAAAATAAAAAAAATAGCAATGCAGTAAATGATTCCTTTACTTTTAAGTTAGACCATGTAGAGTAAGATAAAACCGTGAACACGAGAAGTAAGAACTGAAGTTTTTTTCAATTTAGCTAATAGGAAAGTTCATACGGGAACAACTGAAGCTGTGGTAAATGAAAGGTGTTTAAATAAGCTACAGCTGATTAGTTTTTATTCAGAGCTTTAGTGAAGTTTCGTATTAATAAAAAAAATCATTCCTGTATACATTTTTTAAAACGTTTACATAAAATTTTGAGGGATGACTACACCCCATTTTTAAACAAGGAGAGATTGCTATTCATTACCAGTAATTACATATTCGTCTTTTTTTTTTTTTTTTTTTTTTTTTTTTTTTTTTTTTTTTTTTTTTTTACTGTGATTTAAATTGATTATTTCTGTATTGTTAATAATAATAATTTCTTGTATTTTTATAGTTTGATTGTTCAGATGGCCATCTTCATATCTTTGTGCTTAATAGATCATACACATGTTATGAACAAGGTCAGCAGCTTAAAGTTTCTATGTTCACTCAAGGCAAGCTTCATAAGGGAATAATAGAATGTCCGGCATGTACAGATATTTGTAAGGTAAAAAAAATAAATATGATAGAATCTGAGCTCTTTATTTTATGATCTGGATTTTAATTTCTTATTACAAAATCTTGTTTACTTCTTTGGTATTACTTCTTGTTTAAAAAGAATATCCAAATGTTTTGGCTGACTTCAGCATCATAATGACCCATACATAAAAGATAATTTTAAATGAGTAATAACAGAAGAGCATTGGTATTAGTTCTCTCAACCCTGCTTAGACAACATGATCAGGTTATGAAAAGAAACTGTGAATAAATGATAAACTGTGTGTAGAGCTCAAAACAAAAAATGATTTTTGAAATGGTTACTATGCAGATTTGCTATGAACATAAAGAGAGCCATGTGCTTTCGATGGTCATTGATATTTGGATTAACATGTTTGCAGTTATGATTTATCCTCAAAATATTCTGATAAAGGTTATTTATTTTTACATAGAAAATGACAGGAGATGCATCAAGAATTAAATTTACAGAGTCTCGTGTTACTTTTCTCATGCATTCTTTACTCTAATATTTTTTGGAATAAAATTTAGGCCATAGCGACATTTCATTTTTTCTATCACTTGAACTGGAAAATCACAAACAAGTTTTCAGGAATGCTTTCAACGATGTGATCATATGAATCGGCAGTAAACTGTTAGTTGGTCCTCTAATTAGATGTAATCAATTGTCTCCTGTCTCTTACAGGATAAAGAAATTCGAAATCTCTTTTGAAACCATGTTCCATTTCTAAGAAGTGTTTAGTGATGGTTGACTTATCTGATCTGAAAAACCTTAAATGCTCCCTCCACTCGGAAATTATTTTTCTCCAAGGCTGTCCTCAGTAAACCTTGCCAAGCGTGCTTTGCTGTAGTTTATTCGCATTGGTGCCGTTTGTTTGATCATGGTGCAGTTTTTGAAATGCTACCACCCTTGCTCGAAAGTTAATGATCATCCCCTATTAATTAGGTAGTCATAATAATGTAATGCATATGTATCGGCAAACATGATCATTAGGTAGGTAGCTTCAAAGGTTTATAGTCTTTTACTGTGACAAGTAAAATAAACTATTAAGGAATGATATTATATCCAAGTACCGAAACGAAAAAAATCTTTTGTATTTGCGAAAAGAGGACGTCATTTCGAACATTTATTGTAACATCTAAAGTTTGCTTGCTAAAAATAAAAGCCAACATTTCAATTAATCTCTGTGATACTTTACTTTCATTTAAATTCTCAAACTGGTACTTTTACGGGCAACTAAACTTTGATGTGTGCAACTTTAAACTTGCCCTGTATATTTATTAATGACATGTCGTTATGAGTAGTTTGAAGTATTACACTATATCTTACAAGGAGACTCCACGTGCTCTGACTCACCAATTTTGATAAAAAATATTCTACGAGTAGCTTTCACCAAATTAAAGACCCATGCAAAGCCATTCGATGCACTTCTCAAAAGTTACTGAGAAAAAAATTCATAAAGTTTGTTAATATTGGAAATCCCGAATTCCTTCACATCTATCATAACCAAACTTAAAATGCCACATTCCGGAAGCCATTTTTCAATGGCATTCCCGCACCTAACAAAATACTTAAAAATAAAATAAATTAAAATCACAACTTATGCGACTGCTTATTTAATTATTGTTAATATTGCCTACACTTTATAAATGCTTGAATTATAGCATAAATTTTTGTCTTGTGCAGGTGGGCTAGTGGTAAAACTCTTTGAGTTCTATTTTGCAGGTATGGGTTCAAATCCCGTCTTCGATAATTTTTTTCCTCTTCGTAATTTTTTTTAACTTGTATGGGAATGAGTAATTCATTTACTAAATATAGTTCCGATTTCCAATTTGCTACCATCAGTTTTTTTATAAAATGCATATAAGAATTATTGAAATTAAACATAATCTAATATTTCCGATTTGCTAATTTTTTTTTTTTATTTTTTGCATAAATTAAAAGGTTGTTTCCTTTTTAAAAAAAAAACACAAAAGAAGTTACAATTCACGTGTAGGTAAAGAGAGAGAGGTTAATATAATAGTTAACTTCTGCACCTAGAAATAAGAAATTGTAATTTGGTAGCTAATATGCTATTTAAAAACGTTAATGAAGAGTCAATGATAAACTATAGATACCAAAATGATGCATTATATTTAGTAAGTACATGATGCAATAATTATTTGATCTTTGTGTCAGTTAAATGTCATCTCAAAAGTTGCAAAATTTATAAAAATAATGAAATTTGGATAAGTAAACTTTGTCTTTTAAATGCTCATTTATCACTGGATCATTAATTAAAATATTTTGTATATGCATTTTATAAAAAAAAATGATGGTAGCAAATTAGATAATCGGAAATATATTTAGTAAATGAATTACACATTCCCATACATGTTAAAAAAATTTATGAAGAGGAAAAAAATATCAAAGACTGATTTGAACCCGTATCTACAAAATAGAAATCAAGCGTTTTACCATTAGTCCACCTGAACATGATGAAAATCTATGCTATAATTCGAGCATTTATAAAGTGTAGGCAATTATAATAAACTTTATGAATTTTTTCTCAGGAAATTTTGAGAAATGTGTCGATTGGCTTTGCACGGGTCTTTAATTTGGTGAAAGCTACTCGTAGAATATTTTTTATCAAAATCGGTGAGTCAGAGTACGTGGAGTCTCCTTGTTAGTATTGACAATTTCCAGTAGTACTGTAATGGTATCATTTGAACACCTACCACTGAACCAGATTCCATCATGTTATAACTCTGTGATTATTCTATATATTAATTCATGACATCTCATTACAAGTCATTGATGTATTACATGCCATATCTTAGCATTGAAGATTTCTAATGGTACAATAATGGTGTCTTTAAATATATATACTACTGAGCCAATTTCAAGCAATTCATAGTTATTAATTAGTTGCTATCTTCAATCATTACTTTTAATGTATTATCTGCCATATTATAGCACTGAGAATTTTCTAGGGAGTGTCATAGGGTACCATTAGAGTGCATGCTATTGTGTACCAATATCGACCATCTTCGAACTGGTTCATATGATGAATCATATTTATCGACTGGCGAAGAAAGATTTTCAAAATCTTTCATAGGCTTCGAGAAGATCAAGTTACAGACAGACAGAAAGTCACAATAGCATAAAGCACTTGGTACTTAATAAGGGATGACTCATCTTGTCCAGGGCTTTGAGCATAAAAATAGATAGAGGGGGCAAAGCCTCTTGTACCATGGCACCAGAATTAGGTTGATTTGAATTGAGTGATAAGGAGTTGCTTCAAGCATAAAAATAGAAGGGGCTAGTGTAAATTTTGCAAGGCATAGCAGCGACCTTAGAAAAATAAGAAAACTCGTTAAATGTAGCAGATGCTTAAGGATGTTGGATAATGGGAATATTATTTATGAAGATTTATCATTTATTAATGAGAAAATGTATACAGATAGCAGTAGATTGATTATCCGTTCAAAAGATGTCATTACCTTATGCAACATGACTGAAACAGAAATTAGAAATTTTAAAAATATTCTCAGCAGCTACATCAAAAAATTCTTTGTAGAGTACTACGATCTGTTACTGTTACATTTTTTTTGGGATTTAAATGACTGCTTACTGGATCAGAAATTCGCCCATAGTCACAAAATGGACTTGATGAAATTAATAATAAAACCTTATGTAAATATAAGAATTCACCATGAATGTACTAAACAGGAGGAAAGGAAATCAAAAAAAAAAAAAAAAGTAAGAAGTCTATTAAATATTCTATACCAGCATCAGTTGGGTTCACATGCAAGAAGGTGAAGACATATTAGAAAAGTTCTTATTAAATGTGTTAATGGGTGTGTACAATTAAATTTCCAATTTCAATGCTAACACAATGTAAAATTTTATTTTGCAACAGTGTGTAAAAATTGAAATTGGAGGCTAAATTGGACATGCCCAGTTCATCTTTAAATTAGGTTTCAAAAAAAAAAAAAATAAAAAAATTAAATCAGTCTTCAACAATAACTTCTATTTTGTACATACTACTTCCAAATGTTCTTATTAGCAAAATATGTATTATTGAAAATCCTCATTCTTTAAAATAAAAAAAGTCTTCAACATGCATTAACTTTGTACAGAATTAGATGTCAATTTTATTGTATATATTAATATAAATTCCATGAAATAATATTAATAAAATAAATACAGTCGAACCTCGCTATAAGGATGTCCTCGGGACCGGAAAAAAATATAAGCGAAGTATCCTTTTATCCGGAGTTGGGGTTTTCATGTAAAATAACACAGTATTGACTACAGAGCTCCTGCTTCATTTTCATTTCACATTTCTGTTCCTCTGCTAGTCATCCAAGATGTTCTCTTTTGATTTCTTAATCTGAGATATCACAGTTTGTCGTACGCCAAATTTTTAAGCAATGCTTACTTGAGTCTCATCTCAATCCAACAAATTAAGAACTTCAACGCAATCAGATAGAGATAAGGTTTTATGTTTTCATAAATGCTATTTGTACGAGTGTTAAAAAATAAAAGCAAATCGATAAAAGAAAAAGAAAAAATTGCACTATACAAATACGAAAACCAGTCGTCTACTTTTGCAAGAAAGCTGGGGGTCTTGACAGAAGGATAAATTCCAAATGACAATCGAACAGTGAAATGCACTAAATTTGGAATAACATCTACAATCGAACAATGACCAATCAGCAATTTTAGGCAGCAGTGCCCATTGGCTTAGAGGGAGATGATAAAGTGGTTATTATACGTAGCGTATACAGATTGCACAAAATGTGTCTGCCAGTCACCAGAAACACTAGAGAGAATGTGTCTGCCAAAGACGGCACAGTGTGTTTAGACCAAATAATTTCCTTCCTAATAATTTCTTCTTAATTTCAAAACTAACCAAGACCCATAACCTCAAAAAAAAATTTTGCCACGTAAAAATTAGCCCAATATCTGTTAAAAATTTTAACATCATACTGCAATTTCCTTTATTCATGTAAAAATTCCTACCTAGTCAAAGTGCAATTAGAAAACTATAAAATTAAAAAGTAACTATCAAATTTATACTTTAGACGTAAACAGCATGTATGACCATGTTCCTGTCCCACAGACCTTAAATATCCTCAAACAAACATAGACACAACTTGATAGCACTACAATCAACAGTCTCATAGAGGTGTAAAATTGTGCTTAGATAATAATAAATTCACATTCGACAATAAATTATTCTCTCAGACACAGGGCCTACCAATAGGAAGCCCATTTCTTGCCAACCTGTATGCACATAATGTGGAATTTGAATTAATAAACAAATCAGAACTCAAATCAAAAATAGTGTGCTGGGTAAGATATGTAGATGACATTTTAATAATCACAAAAGACTGTAAAATTCAAAACATTATAGATTATTTGCAATCTAATTCCTCCTTCCAATTCACTGTAATCACAATAAGTAATAACCAGCTCATTCTCCTAGATCTTATAATCACTCTCCACAATAACAGGATGACTTTTGATTTATACGAAAAACCCACACTCTCCCATAACCATCAACTATAACTCTTATCAACCTTACCACTACAAAATGAACATCATTAAAAATCTTCTATCTCGCATATACATCCTCTGCTCTCCTATTAATATTCAACAAGATTAAACAGAGTATAAAAAACTGACTTTAATTAAACTTTCACTATCGCCTAGCTATATCAGTCCATATCTTGAAAACTACTGAACCGATTTTGATGAAACTTGGATTTATCCCTAAGTTGAAAGATATCTAATCCAATAAAAAAAGAATTATTGCAATTCGATTTCTAGTTTCTGAGAAATCCATGGACAAACATACATACATATATACACACACATGAAATTTGGCATACTTGTTCAGAAGCCCACATAGACTAACATATATAAATTTTGTGCAATTCCAACAATATTACACACATACGCATCGAATTGATAACCTCCTTTTTTTGAAGTCTGTTAAAAACAAATAGATGAGCTTTGGATAAAATGGGGAAAAAAACAGCAATCCGAAACATAGTGACAAAATGCATTAACGAATATCACCATGATCAAAATAGGAAAAATATGAATCTTGTGGGGAAAAAAATCAAACTTATAAGGAAAAAGAAAAAATTAAATTGTCTTTTCAATACCATAATACACTGAATTGTGACATTAAAAAATTCTTCAATGATACTGAAGTCCAACCATTATTTCAAAACCCAAACTCTTTTCAACAGCCTAGTCAAATTGAACACATCACCTCCAGTCCTGGAAAAAAACTCAGAACTTATTTACAATATACCACGTTCAAAGCACAACAAATCATACACGGGTCAGACAAAAAGACAACAACAAACACATATAAGGGAACATAAAAAAGCATGCAGAATAAGATACAATCCCATAGCTCTCCATGCTTAAACAAATTATCATCCACTGGCATGGAACCAGGTAGCCATATTAAAGAGGTAGCAAAATTATATAAAAAGAGTGATCAAAGAATCAACTTACAAAAAAAAAGATAACAATTTAGCAAGTTGCTCTTATCAAATCTACCCAAATTAGCAATTAATTTTATAATTAAATATGCATTCATCTCGATATTTATACTGACTTTAAGTTCGATTATTTTCGTTTTGTTTACATTTTTACTTCCTGGCTCCATCCCATACCACTCTTTTCACCCCTCAGGTCATTCATCCTCCCCTGCTAAAGCCATAACTCTTGCCTAACAACCAACACCACCAAATGTCCAGAAAAAGGGGAGGGCCCTTAAACAAAGCCAGATGACTTGAAGATGTCCTGAGGTCAGGACGAAAGATCTCGTCGTTCTTTACTTCCTTTTTATTTATGTTTATTGTTTTATTGTTTAATGTTTATTATTGGTTTTAAATTATTATATAATGTACAGCAGATGAATAAAGCCACAATTATTATACTATTGATTCAAAAACATCTGCATAATATCTCATTATTTTATCCATTTAAGCAGAGTTCAACACAAATTTTAGCATAGAAATTTATCCATATAAGTGGATTATCCTTTTATCTGGTATCCTTTTAAGTGGAGTTAAAATGCATTGAAATCAACTACAGAAAAACGGGACAGTGCACCCTTTATCCTTATAAGTGGATTATCCTTATATCAGGGATCCTTATGTCGAGGGTCAACTGTACAAGGTATTTTATTTAATGCCTCTTTAATGATGTCAGCTAAAACCATTATTGATTTTCTTTTAACAAGATTAAAAATGAATAAATAGAGAAAAATAGTAAAGAAAATTCCACGGCCTGGACTCGAACCAGGGACCTTCGGGTTACCGTCCCGATGCTCTAACCACTAAGCCACCGTGGACATGGAAGCTGACGTTATCAAACATGTCCTATGTGCATAGGTTAAAGCGCGGCTCCTTGTTCGCAAGCCAGGACTATCTTTACTATTAAATGGCGAATATTTATTCATCACTATCGGAGGTAATGGCGTGAAAAAAATCCTCCAAAGACCATTTTCCAATTATTAAGATTAAAAGTATTATTGAAGATAATAATATACATGTTTAATTTCATTTTTCTCTTCCCTCTAGAAATGTAATACGACACCCTCGTCTGTTCAGCTTTCACCTATGGATAGTAGTGATATGCTTGCATGTAAAGGACTAAACTTGAAAGAAAATATTTACATCGTCTTTTTCACAATGATAATATTTATTTGGAACACTTCAACAAGGAGCCAATATTAGCATTCCAAACACTCGATCGAACCAGTTTAATAAGCAAGTGGGCTGGCCTTCTGTTAACATTGAAATTTCACTCACTCTCCATAACATCACTTAATATAATAGGTTAGGTAAACCCAATACAGATTTATTGAAAAAGTGAAGTGTAGGGTATATTTGATGTTTACGGTTGGATATCAGAAAAATGACATCCACTGTTTGAAGCTGTTTCATTGATTATCTAGCAGGACTAGAATAAGAGTATTCTTACTAAATTGAAGGAAGGATAGAGCACTAATTGCAAAATGAGAGAATTTCTAGTCAGTTTTTTTCCAACTTCAGACTCCTTAACAGTATGGGTTTTGTTTTAACTCTCACATGTACGTGTTTAAAAAATATTAGGTTTTCTTCAGTTCGTTGATTTTTCACAGCTTTGAAATTACTTAATTTATTCCGATCCAGTATTTGCAAAATTTATTATTATTATATTTTTTTAATGTTAAAAGTTTCTTATAAAATTATAGTGGCTGCTGCAAAAATGAAAATGAGATTTGTATTTGGTTGCTTTACCAGCTTTTACATGTTTATTGAGACATTCCTTTTACTTATAGAAGATTTATATTTAATTTTACTCAATGAACTAATATTATTTTTACATTTTTTAAACTGAAATAATGGTTCATGTGGAATTGTATTTCATATGAAAAATTTTTTTACGTTGAAACTATATTAAAGAATATAATATTTTCTGTATACACATGTTTTTATTAATATTAGCCTCAAAGGCTTTTCCTCCTGAAAAATATGTAGGTTAAAAATGGACTTTCTATATATATCTCTAAAAAAATAAGCAGTAAATAAAATAATTTATTTTTGATATATTAAAATGATTTCTGGTTTGAGATGTATCTTATAATAAAATTTAGAATTATGACTAATGTTCTTTTACTCTTCTGTTTATACAGTCAGACTTATTTTAAAGTTAGAGGAAATTCCTATAAGCCTGAACCTTGAACTCCATTAATATCTCATAAATGATTGAACAAAAATTAATAAATATTTCCTGACAAGTAGAAGTAAGAACAATGTATGGCAGATGCTGGAAATAGTGACCTCTTACTGCAATATCCACACACAGCTACAAGTTTCCCACCATCAATACGCAGTACTGGAGAAAAAATATGTCGAATAATGTATGTGATTTTGAAAGTGGGAGGAAATAGCATGAAAATGAAACACTACTTTGATCTGACGTTTCTTTAACCGTGGCTATGGCTGTAGTTTTTTTGTTTCCTCCCTATTAATGTATCTGATCAAAAATCGTGCGATTTTGAAAACTATGCTGAAGTCTTGTCTTTCGTTGTGTGGGCAACTCCACTTCATCAGTTGTTCGATAGGTGGCCTCGATTTCTTCCTTGGGTGGTGGTGGATGTACATGGTTGTTTATGTCTGTGTGCTCTGCAATTCCAACAATCTCAGAAGGGTTATTATTTGCTACTGGGTAATCTGTTGTTGCAATTTGCACTCTGCTTCAACACATTGACAGCAAAACTTGGACATGCATCATTTTGGTGTGGTCTAGCAGACAGTTATTTCTATTGACATGCTTGGATTGTTGACAGCTGCCTGGGAATTTCGATGATCACTGGATCACTCACAAGGGAATCCCTCGGACATGTATGTCACAGAGTTCCACCAAATAGAAATGTTACTCAATTGAAACTAGAATAGATGCTTGCAAAATAGGAGTGCGGATTTTTGTTTCTTTCAACATAAGCCACGAAAACGAAAAAATTTGATCACCCATTCATTGTAACGTGCTAGAAATTGGTACTGCAATTTCCCACACGTTCAGCCAAACTAAAGGAGAAACCTCTAGTACAACATAAAAAGCCCCCCCCCCCTCCTCTGTTCCCTTTGTTAAGCTAGTGAAAACATCTTACACCTCAAAAATTATGTCTTGAAATTAAAGAAAGGAACTCCCTCTGAATTCCCAATTAAATAAGAGCAATGCGAGGATACAAAAAACTTTGACCCAAAAAATTAAAATCGCAAAAAAAGAAACCCAACTTAAAGTATCGTGGTACGATTCTTTAAGTGAAAAAAAAATATATATAAATAAATCTTTATTTAATTAACTCTCCACCGAGTTACCTTTTGGACTTAGTTAAAGAGAATGAGCTAACAAAAAAACAAAGTTCCAAATAAATATTTTTCTTTATTACACTTTTTTTTGTGATAAAGGAAGCGATGATCCCGAAAGATGGAATTCAAAAACAAAAATTAATCAGTCCAGAAAATTAGGGAAGTCTGTTGAAGGCCCAAGGAACTAGTCCGCTTCAGGGAAAGTTGCGACCGGGTCAAGCTCACTACGAATGGGAAACCGGCAGACTGATTACTAAAGATGAGAACTGTCGACAGCTCGTAATCATGGACCGAACAGAGGAGCTAGTGGGTGAACGGAAGAGTGGCTAAAGCTAAATAAACGGGACTAGGAGCAAAGACATAAGTAATTGGAAATAAAAAAAAATTCAATTTGACAAAATAAAACAAAATCAAATGAAGCAAACAAAATTTTCACGTAAATATTCAGAAGAATGGTATAAATAAAAAAAATAAATAAAACGGGAACCTCCAACAAACGTTACCTAAAGGAAAAAAAAGGGGAACACTGACTAATAATAAATTACATGGTAAGCTTAAAAGACAAAGTGGAAGACGGACGAAATTAAAAGAACGAAGGGTTGCGGACAGCACTGGAGGGAAGCATGAAGACTCAAACAAGAACGAGGTCCTGGAAAAAGAAACGAAAGAATAAAAGAAAATTAAAGATTAAATAGAGTTGAGTGATTAAATCTACAAAAACAAAACAAAAAAAAAATAAAAGCAAGGAAAGCGGGAACATAAAACTAAAAAAAATAATAGGAGAAAAAGGAAATTAAATAAGCAAAATTTAAGTTACATAAAAATTCTAATAAGCATTAACAAGTTTATTATACAAAAAAAAACTAAAAAACGGTATTGATAGTAATCATAGCAGGGGCAAATGAGTTCTGGGAAAGATAATAGAAGCGAGACCAACTTCTAGGTGATCTAAGAATCACACACGCCGGTTAAAGAAAGGGCATCAACGACCGAAGCTTATAAACAGTCAGTGGACACCACATTGATGAAGACTTGAAAAACTTGCTGAACGCAACACGACGAACGAACACCGTGACAAACATTGAAGAAAAAAATTGTCAACAGCAGAGTAAAAATAATGATCATTTAACGGAAAGACTTCCATAAGCAAGAAAGTCAAATACAAAAAAAAATTCAAAAAACTCGACGAGAATAATCTTCAATCTTCACGAGGGGAAGATAATCAAGAAGGATTCTCTCCACACATGGTTATTCCTTCGCACAGGGACAGTAACCAAGTAAACTTGTGGGACAACATTTCTTGTAAATAAAATTAACGCAGCTAGGGGCGTTAATAGAGATAAATTGCTGAAGACGAAGAATGATCGCCAACGTCGTAACGTTAATGCTAAAATAAAGCAAATTAACAGAACTCACCAATAGTACTACTGGGTCTGTACAAAAAGCGGTGCACCGCTACCCCACTGGTGCACCACCGCTGCACCAGGCTGAGGCAATAGATATTTCCCTTCCTTTTTTGTAAAAATTTTTATTAAATATTTTAAAAATATATTATAAATTGAGAAAAATATTTATTTTTTATTACTTTTATAACAATTGAATTAATTTATTTTTTAATTTCAAAAATTTTTAATTTTTATTAGAATTTTTTTTAGTAAAAAATGCAACATTTCATAAGAACAATTTTTTCCTTCCTTTTTTTGTAAAATTGTTTAATAAATATTTTAAAAATTAGCGAAATGCACATTCTTAGCCTCAGCTTATTCAGAGGAACAACTTAAAAACATAGCAAACTCTTTATTAAAAAGCTTCCACTAAACCTAAATAAATCATATTATATGATATTTCATCAACGTAATAAACAAATTGATTTCAATAAAATTAAGCTGTGTCAATAATAGTATTCTATCTAGAGTCTCTTATAAATATTTAGGAATTTATTTTACCCTTGATTTATCGTGGAGCCTTCATATAAAGAATTTAGCTATAAAATTGTCCCATATTTAGGCATTAATTATAATATTTTACTAAATTTATATTTCACCTTCATTCACACAAATTTATGTTTTGGGTTATGTTTATGGGGGTCGACTACGCTAAAAAATATTAATCTTTTAATTAAAATCCAAAAATGTTTTTTACGCATTTTGTTAAATAAGCCAGCTCTCTCTCTTCTGTCAGTTCAGAATTTAAAAATTTTAACATTTGAAAATTTGATGAACTTTATTTTGTTCAATTAGCCCTATTCCTATTTAAGATTACACATAATATATATTGTCTTAGAAATTCCCCTATATTAACTATAATTATTATTAGTTGCTCTTCATATGTTTAATTTAATATTCATTAGTTTATACAGTTTATATGTATTAATTTCAAAGAATGAAAGATGCCCCTAGACAGGCCTCCAGATCTTTTGGGCACCTTGATATTCATAACAAATGTTCTTTTTAGAATATGATTTACTGTGCTATCAAAATGTAAATAAATGTAAAATTTATTTTGTTCAATTAGCCCTGTCCCTATGATGATGCAGATGGTGTGATGATTAGATAATCAACTACCTCAGCCTGGACCAACTGCATTAGACAGGAAGTTGGTGTTGATAAAAGTTGGTTCGCTTGAAAGCGGAAAATATCTTACCGCCTTGAGTGGTATGGTAGTGAAAACTAAAACTCACGTCCTCGTTTTCTATGGACCGGTGCACCAGTGGTGTAGCGGTGCACCGCTTTTTGTACAGACCCAGTACTACTCACCAACGTGAAAAACATCCAAACGACGGCGGAGTGGCCAGACTCAAGATTGGGAAACCCACCACAGGAAACAAAGAAGGCTCTTCAACCCATGTTCCGAGTGGAAACACGACTTCAAGAAAAAAAAATACGAAGCCGTACTCCTAAAGGCAGCTCAAGGCGATGTCAACCAACGTATACCGTCCACACTCATGCTGCCACGCTACCAGGGTTTGAAGACATGATCTGAAGTGCCATGCGGAAGGTAATAGATTCTCCGCAAGACAACGATGTAGCCAAGGAGAGAGCACTCACTCAACCCCGACCAGAAGTAAAAGGTGTCCAACTAAAATTAAATTTTTCAGAGAAGAAAAAAAATTTTAATATCGCCCGAACACGAGACACGAGGACTCGCGCTCCAAGAAAAAAAAATAACGCGACGCTCCAAAAGACTAACCCCGGATAACAAAGGCCTATTTAAATATTAACAATCGAAAGCAAACGTGGAGAGGAAAAAGAAAGCGTAGCGCGCAATTCAAACAATCTGTTTGACTACATGTTCCTAAAGAAAAAAAAAAATTAAAACAATAAAGATAAAAAAATATTTTCATAATATTTCAAAAATTTATAATTATTCTTATAAATAAAAATTGAATCTGACGATTCATGCTTTCTTCTCGTTAAAATCTCAAATTCTCGAAATCATAACTACGATAGGAACGAAAAGACAATTTTTAGTCGATTTTCGTTCTACTTTAAGCAAAAGAATCCACACTTAGGGGAAAGTAACAATTTTAGTTTCTGACTACCAATTGTTGATCAAAAAAGCTTCAAGACAGGCGAAAAACGTTCAAGCCATAGCTAAATTATACACTTACTATGTTTTAGTTCATAAAATATGAGTGAAATAAGAATTGGCCCCATTAACCGCAAAAAATCGGTTTTATAAAGGAATAAAGTCCTCAAAATCTTAAATTAGTCACACAATGACCTGTAAAAAAAAAAAACGGTACGCTACATCATACAAGGACTCCATTGTTAAAACGATGTATTAATGCGCTTAACGGAACTTCTTTCTTCCACTACTCACAACAATAAGCGCGAATCCACTTCAGATGAAATAGACAGCAGCAGGCTTCTCAAATTTCTAAACAAACCTAGGTTTTAAAATAGATTATTACAATTAGCTAATTGCCTTCCAGTAAAAAGTGTCTAGAGTAATTAATAACCATTTCCTTAATTTATTATTTCATTTTATTAAATAATTCGGCAATCAAACACAGGGCTGGCTTCATGTGCAACGTCGAGTAATACATTGCGTTGGTGAGGGGGTATGTATCGCGGTGCTTTATAATTTTAAATAAAAATAGTATTCATGGATGCCTACCTCATCTTATAAATTATTTCGAGACAAATAATTGTACAGCAAAATTAAGGTTTTATGCTTAATAACAGTGCTCTAACTGCAATTCTTTGTCAATCGCCGCTAACAAGTTTGCTTCCCCTCTTTCCGCCATGTTTTTTGAACTCTGCGCACTTCCGGGGCGCTTCACTGGCGAGCAACACTATCGCTTCCACAGTGTGCTTACGCACAAAAAAAAGGCTATCTGGGGTTCCCTTGTCAGTTGCAACAGTGCACTGGCAAGCCATTACAGCGCGGGGCAAAGGGACTACTTCCTCTGCTGCTTTTCCACAATTTCTCAGGAGTCTGGTAACTCTCCATTATTTCCAGTTACTGCTCACTTTTAAAGATTTTCAAGAAAATATTAAGTTCTAAGAACTATCAATTCCAAGAAAAGCCCGAACAACAAGAATTCTATGTATTGTTACAAATTCCATTATTTTATAATTCGCACATGTGGAATCTTCATCATAATAATATTTTGATAGCTCTTACCATACGGAGAACTTGAATGGTCACGAAATGTTACAAACGCCGAAGGTCGAGTGCGATTTGGAAACGCTTGAATGGCAAAGAGATAAAACTTTAGGATTTTGCTGAAAACCATATATGATCACGAGTGGTATTACGTTCAAAAGTTATTAAGTATTATTATAGTACAAATCTTTTATGGACACCCTGTATAATGAATAGGTATTTTCTTATTTAAAAAACTTTTTCAACTTTGCAATTATTTCCACGAGAGTTCTACGCATACCAGATTCAGTGAGAAGCCGGACCCTTTCAGCAATTTGTTGACGACCGTTACACAAAAGTTGAAATTATGATCAGGAAATTAAATAGTCTGAAGATCATTACATAGTATAAGAGGGTAGTCCTCGGTGTAAGCATGTAAGTTGTGTGTTGTCAAAATATTTTGGTTAATGAAATTTATATTATCATAAAAAATCATGCTATTAATGAAAATAAAAAAAAATGATCACTCTTGAGATTAATTTACATGTCTTAATGATTATATATAATGGTAACTATTTGATTAGTTGAACCCGATACATTTCTCTAATTTTTATGTTTACTACCATATCATTTTTAAAATTGTGTGTTGCTATCACCGTTGTTGATACAAACAACTGGCCTATTAAGCACAAACTTTGGTCAGTACACGCTGCCATCATATTGAAATCTCGTGTAGACAGCGACCTTCCTCTTGCTTTGAAGATCAAGTGTGCAAAATTTCATCAAGTTCGAAATAAAATTGTAGATTTGTATATGAAACAAACATTCTTCTTTATAAAAGGCCCATCTAAAAATTTTGGAGAATGGATGGATATCCCAAAAGCAACAAGAGGTAAAAATGCGGCCATGGAGAGACCTATGGAGAGACAGCATATAGCAAAGAGTGCAAGAAACCCGACACAGATTAGTCTGCTAAGGGCAGTCGAACAGCGTGTGCACAAAAATTCACATCAAATGGAAAGGAAAACGATCAATGCCGAATTCTACGAAGCTGTTTTGAAGTGCTTACTGTTGCGCATCTGTGTTCTCCCACAGATGTACAGGAGTAAAAAGTGGAGTCTCTCCATGTACGCAACTTCTTGACCCAATGCCGTGTAACTATTATCGCACATCCACAGTCCGTGCCTGATTTGGCACTGCAGACTTCTTTTTGTTCCCTCGCCTCAAGGGGGCCCTGAAGAGCACATGTTTTGTAGACTTACCAGGCATCCGACATATGACATCTGCACTTCAATCGATCCCAAGAGGCCTATCCGGGTAATCAATGATCAGCAGCTTTATCAATGATGTTTTTGTGTATCTTACATTTTTCGAGATAGAATTTGGATGTGTCCTAATTTGCATATCTGAGATGATGAAAGGTGCTCCATCAGGTAGAGCATCCTCAGTTCCTATTCATTCCCTGTATTGGAATTTGCATAACTACATTGGTATCCAAGTTAGGAAGGTGTCCAATGATTTTTGACTCTCCCTGTATGGTGTCCAACAACTTTTGACTCACCCTCATATATATACATAGGCTTCGATAGTTTGGTTTTTGACACATATCGCAGAAACTATACAGGGCGTTTTGTAATTGGTGTCCTGTCTTTAGGTCCAAATAACGACTCAAGGGGAACAGATTGGGGGAAAATGAATATTGGGGTTTTAATGTCCCCTAATTCAGAATAAAAACATTTCGTGTCCCTGAGGGTGAAGGGGTAAATTTTGAAACTTTTAATTTTGTAGGGTGGGGGTTAGACCCCATGTGTTATTTAGAAAGTTGTAGAGCATCATGTAAAATGTGGGTTGAGCAAAAAACCCTGTGAAAAAATCTCATCCCCTGCCCTTTATCGAGTGGGTAAAGTGAAAGGTATGGCTAGCTAATGTAGACAAAAACAGAAAAACTCATTAGAAACTTAGAACTTTATTACTTATTAGAAAACAGTACATTTGAAAATGAATGAGAATGAATAAGTCGTTACCCTGAAAAGCTAATGGTCTTGACCCCACTCGTATGCAGATTTGCTCACACGACTCATTCATTCTCATTAATTTTCCAAATGTAGGCCCTACTGTTTTCTAATAAGTATGGTGTTTGTCCACATCGGCTAGCCATACCTTTCACTTTACCCACTCGATAAAGGGGCAGGGAATGAGATTTTTTCACCGGGTTTTTTGCTAAACCCACATTTTACATGATGCTCTACAACTTTCTAAATAAAACATGAGGTCTAACTCCTACCGCTACAAAATTAAAATTTTCAAAATTTACCCCTTAACCTCCAGGGACGCGAAATGTTCTTATTCGGAATTAGTGGACATCAAAACCAAATAATCAATATTCATTTCCCCTTGAGCCGTTATTTGTACCTAAAGACGGGACAACAATTATGAAATGCCCTGTATTTATTACTTGCCTTATTATTTAACAGCTTTTTGTAATATTGTTAAAAAATGTGTAATTTCGGGAGTGTTCTCCCCTAGACTTTCTGGTACAATCAAAAATGATTGTGCCTATGTGTCTTGAAACCAAATGTTCTCCATTTTCATGCCCTTCATCACTATCTTCATTGAAATTCACATTCAGTAAAAAATTTCTTAATAAATGCACTATCTGGTAACTAGCTTAGTTCCTTACTATCCTCTCAAGAATTTAGAAACCTGCAGATGTGGTTCGATCACCATTCATGATGGATGCGACACCTAGGCAGGGCTGCCTATATGTGGGTAATTGCGTGTGGTGTGTGTAAAAAAAAATATAAAAAAAATGTAATTGTGTAAAAACATTAAAGTTGAGAATATTTTGATGGAAAATGGGAAAATTGCATTGATTTATTCAAAATCTTTTTAACTATTTTAAACCACCAATTTTCGAGTTGGATTTTCAGCTAAAATAACAAATGGAATGTTTTGCGAGAATCATTTGGTTTAAACTCTTTTAATACAAAATCCGTTATTCATTGCTTACATTACGTATTCATGTCAATTTTTTCAGCAGAAGTAGCAATAGGGAAGAAATTTTTGAAGAATTTGGATAAAAAAAATTTAAAGTGGACCTGCACAAAATTTTATTGCACACCAATACAAGATGGCTTTCTTTTAAAGCTTGAGTGGATCGTGTATTGGAGCAATACGAGCCTTTAAAAGCTTATTAACTGAGAGTTTGTATTCCTCAGCTCCATCGAGGACTACAGAGTCTATGCTTTCAATTGTGTCCAATGAATACCGTAAAATCTTGAATACATGCCCAGGCGTCTATTTGTCTCAATTGTCTGGATCCCCCCTCCCCCGGCAATTAATCGAGACCCCACGTTAAGGGCTATTCTCAATAACAGATTGTCTAGCAAAACGATTTCGTAAAATTCCCTGACTCTTCTCAGTTTATCACATAGTTTTCCCTGACCACCAGCACCAAAAAAAAAAATCTATTTTGATAGAATATTATTGACATTTTTCAAATTTTTCGTTCCAATTTCGCATTCTTTTGCTGATTTTGTAAAATTCCCTGACTTTTCCCGGTCGCTAGTTACCCTGCAATAAATCCGGTACTTAAAATAAATGAAGTAACAAAAAACTAATCTGAATGGAGAAGAATAACAACCTTGATAATGACGAGCTTCGAGCCCAAACGATCACCCTACCTATGAGAAGTTTGTGATGAGACCCTACGAACAAGAACTTCTTTATATGCAGAGGCTGCAAGACTTCCAAGTGTGCTTATTTGTTTGCTTCGCTACCAAAGCCATTCACCTCGAGCTCGTCACTGACTTAACAACAGATTCCTTCATTCTGACTTTAAGAAGATTCGTATCTCGTTGTGGCTGCCCTTCACACATTTTTTCTAACAACGGGAGAAATTTCTTGGGAGCCCGCTCCTTGCTGCGAGATCTTGGCGTGTTTTTGAAGTCCAGCGAGGATTGCATTACTCGCTCTGCTTCTAAGCTGGGTATTCAGTGGCACTTCATTCCTTCTCGTTCTCCCCAATTTGGTGGCCTTTGGCAAGCAGGTATTAAGTTCTCCAAGCATCATCTCAAAAGAGTCATTGGCAATGCCAAATTAACTTTTGAAGAACTTTATACTCCTCTAGCCCAAATCGAAGCGGTATTGAACTCTCATCCTCTGACTCTGTCCTCAAGTGAACCTAAGGATTTTCGACCCTTGACACCAGGTCACTTTCTCATTGGAAGACCACTTACCACGATTCCAGATCCCTCAATCATTCACATTCCGTTACCAACACTCTCCCAGTTCCAGTTAATTCAGAACTGCTGCAGCACTTCTGGAAACGGAGTCTGGAATACATCGGTGAATTACAGCAAAAATCAAAATGGCATCGCTGCAGTTCCAACTTGAAATTAGACTCCCTTGTGCTCATCAAGGACGATCTCCAACCGCCTATCCATTGGAAGCTCGGCCGTATCACCCTGCTTCATCCTGGCAGAGATGGCATCCCTCGTAAAGCACCTCTACCGGACTTTTGAAAAGATCATTTTCCAAGATTTGTCCCTTACCCCACGATTGTTAATAATTTTGATTACTTGTTATATTGCTTGCTTTTTGCCACGTTTTGAAAGTCAAGCCTTTCAAGGCTGGGGCTAATATGTTAAGGATACTTACGTATTTTGCTTATTTTCTGTTTTTGTCACTGTGTGGCATTACTTGTTCTTCCCTCTTCTTATTGTACTACTCCATGAATAAACAACGTAAGTTTTTGCTCTCGTACAATTCGTGCCGTCGTTTCTTTCGCCAAATACAATATCTATGAGCTCATGAATCGTAAATATACACTTCCTTAAGTTTGTCATCATAATTAACATAAACAATAATCTTAGATTAGAAATGGAGGAGGTTTTGAAAACATCCTACCGCAATTTCTTAAAGTTTGAAATTGTCAAAAATGCTGATGTTTGAACTTTAAATCACAGAAAGACCAATTTTTACCTCCCTCTAAATACTATGTGGGGATACAAGCAGCAGAACCATTTGCACAAATTAAGTCAGGCTACAATGGCACAGAATCTGAGACTTTTTTTTAAAAAACTGTCAGTTTTCATATTGAGCTCGTCAGCAACATGAATAAATGCTTCGTTTAAAGATGATTTGTTGAGGTCATTGAAATTGTTGATGCTTAATTTTTTCAGACCCCGTTACTTGCAAAAGTGTTTCAAAGATTTCCTTTTTTAAAAGAGCATGTCAATTTACAAGTGCTGATAATGAGTAGTGTAAATGGGCAACATTAAATCATCAAAAATTGGCATGGAGTGGCTAAGACCATGCTAATGAATAGTGGCCCAAAGATTTTCAATTAAAAAATCCTGATGAAATGGGAACCGATTCCGAATTTTAAAGTGGTGAGAAATCATCTTGTTTTTCCTCTCTAGTGCCTCAGTAGAATGGATTTCCATCCAGATGAATGATATAAAAAACGGACATTATCAATCACAGGTAATGGCAGGTAATCACCAATTACGCTCCGGGTAATTCTGGGTAGCCACATTGGCAGCCCTACAGCTACGAAACATATGAAGATCGTAACTCTGCATGAACAGCTATGACATATTGAGAGATTGCTTCAGTGGTTGTGTGAGTTTAGCCACTTGTCAGCTGTGACATCAAGGAAATGGTCTCGTTTCTCCTAACGTAAAGGAAAAGTGTGGTCATAAGAAGAGGACTCCTAGGGCGCTTACTTGCTTTCACAAAGCAAAAAGGATCCCTGCAAGACTTGAAATTGTTTGTTTCAATTAATTTGAATAAGGGCGTGAAGTTGAACTTCAAAACAGCAAACTAATTGCAGGGAGAGGTGGCCCGTCGATGTGAATTGTCAGTTGTTTTGAGGTATTGTTTTACACGGTATAAAACCATATTACATGTAAATAGATCTTAAAATAACTTTAGCAAACATGCAAATGAACGTTGTATTAAACGTTAAAAAAAAAAAAAGCAAAGATCTGGACCATCTGAAAAATTGTCCATTGCTTTCGGAATCTGTTGTTTCTAGGTTCAACTATATATATATATATATTTTGGAAAATAATTCGCTATAAAGTTAGTATTAATGATATAAATTTATTAAATTTACATGTCAATTGAATCATTCAATGTCAGATCGAACAAAATCTGGTGATAATTGACCTCAGGGTCTCCGGTTTTTCTCAAACTTTATCACTGTATTCTAGTGAATAAAATATAAGGGATGCATGTTTCGTTTACCAGATAAAAATATATTTTAGTTATAATTACCATATTTTCGCGAATATACCCTGCACCCCTGGATCCCCACGAAATTCCAATTTTCTGTAAAAATTATTTTGAACACCCCCGCGGGGTATCCAATATACAGGACTCAAAAAACTTCGGGATAATATTATTTAAAGCAGGAGATTAATAAATATAATTATTTCAAGCACTAAACTGAATTGAGGGTTAAGGAGCAGGTCTTATCGCTCTCAGATCCAGTGAGTCGCGGGTTCGATTCCCGCAGAGGGCATGGATGTCCGTGTTAGACCTTGTTCCAACATTTCCTCTTGTGAGGATGGCGTCTGGCAGTAAACATCATTGAATTAAAAATCATAAAAATTGTATTGGCAGTATAAAAACTTACAAGAGAAAGCATAAAAAATGGAAGAGCAAAATATTCAATACAGAAATTAGCAAACAATGTATCCAGCAGACAAAATAAGCAACTGATAAATGAAAGCAAACTAGCACCCCTTTATACAGGGTAGATACAAAAATGAGCCCCCCCCCTTTTCTTTTAGTAACTGAAGCAGATATGTCAATTTTGATGAATCCAATGAATAGGAAGTAAGTGGTGAGTGGCCTATCCCATGGTGCATTTTTCATCATCCCAAATAGTTCAACCTCTTCCTGCTTTCCGTCTCTCATGTCATTCATGTAAAAAATATTTTGGAAACCCCGCATCCACCTCCCGCGGATATAAAGTGTATAACCCGCGGGATATATTCGCGAAAATATGGTAATTATCAAAGTTATCAAAATTTCACACATTCCATCAAATAAAACGAAGCATATCTCTGGTTATATTCGTTGTAGGGAATTGTCGTATATGTCAAATTGAAGCTAAAATGAATCACTTTTTTCTTTAATTTACTTTCATGGACTTTAAAATAAAATGTGAGGGGAAAAATGCACTTTAATTTAATGAAATCATATATGAACCTGAAATTGATGGTCTAAAATTATTAACAAAATAGAGTTAAATTCCCTCGTATCCATTGCATAACACTATGAAACTACAGGATGGAATTCCAAATAGTTCAATCAGTATTAAATTATTTTTCAGGTCAGGTGCGTGTGAGCTCAATCACTATTAAATTTATTGATGTGTGGGCAGAAGCCGGAATATAACAGTGGCGCAGGCTACCTTGATTGGTTTCTAGAAATTTAGGTGTCAACTACTAAGGTCATTTTGCACCTTTTACACAATTTATATCTGTACACAGCCCAGGACAACACAAACATCCATGCCCATGGTGGGATTCGAACCCACGGCCAGGCGGACTCGAGAACTATAAAGCCTATGTCCTAGCCCTCTCGGCCGGCACAGGTGACCTTGAAGCGATGATCACCTCACGACCAGTTAACACTTAAATTACATCATTTCACATTTATTTTCTATACTTCTAAAAAGAACCTTTCTTTGAAATTTGGGTGGCCATTAGAACAAACATCAAGAAATATGCTAGTATTTTTTATAGATTTTTAATTTGTTGTTTTAACTTAAAATTTTCAAAATTAATGTTAAAATCATGTTACACAAATTTTTCTTTAATTTCAATTATATCTGAAAATATATAGTTTAAAAGCTCACATTTTAAGCTTTAAAACGAGCTATGAATGAAACTTGTATGATGTACACTTTCAGAGAAACGTATGTTTATAGAACACCTTAACCGGGTAATTTCTATAAATTTGACTGTGAATATTTTTGTAATAAATTATGTTAGAAGAAAATTAACACAGTAGGGTTACTTACTTTGATGTAGGGAATGTATAAAAAAAGTTTGAACCTTTTACAAAAATGTAGTGTTTTTTAGGCATCTCATTTCACATCGTACGACTCTTATACACTCTTCGGGTAAGATGGATTTTAAATTTGGAATGAAACCTTGTTCCCTTGGATTTCCTATACTATACTTTTTCACAATTGTGTGGCAAATGGATTGCCTCAGGCAATAATCGATTTGCAGCAACATTGCACTACAGTATATACAATTGAACATTAAAAGACCATGATATAGGTAAAGGTTAGCATTATAGCATGGTCACTAAAAGTCACACTTCCGAACAATTTCGCAAGATTTAGATGCTACGGTTACTTGGCTGCTGCCAGTATGCATTTCTTGCCCTATGTCAAAGTCAACAGAAGGTATGGTCTATGGACTCGTAACTTTCACAACGCTAGGAATTTTTAATAATCGTTAATGTAATTTTTGCATGGTTGCGAGTTGCAATTCAGGAAGCGCTCTACAGCTGGTGCTAGTATCGTGAGGGTCTACATTAACAATGCTTTGAGAGTGAGTCCATAGACCATACCTTCTATTGACTCTGCTCCTACATGTATTTTCATGAAAACTGTTGCAATGCACGCACAAGTCTACTGTTTTACCTTTAGCAATGCACGCACAAGCAAAATAATTTAAGGACATCATTCATTTTACACACTATTTCCGAAATACAGCTATGTTCAGTGATCTTTGACTTGTGCTGCATTTTATTTCATGTTAATTAATACAACAGCAAACCCATTTTCTTATTTCTGCTGCTAGACATTTGCACTGCTGCTTCTAGGTGCACGAACAGATTGTTAATGCTTAGCGTTTACAAGGTATGTCGAGATATGCAAGGTAATTCCATGCTGTAGAAAAGTTTAAGTGATAAACTAACCAAATAAAATGAATGCAAACATTGTCCTTATCTCTCCCTTTTATCTTTATTTACAAATAGGAAATGTTTTTTTTTAATCACTTATCAAATTACAAAATAAAATAGAGAAATCAAGAAAACAAAACTTTCTATGCAGGGGAAAAAAAAAATAGAAAAGTTTATGACCTACACTTTTTTAATATCCCATCCTGCAATCATTATTTACACTGGCATAAAAAATAATAAGATTTTACATGTAAAAATGACATAAAAGTGGCTTTCAAAGCTAATTTTTTTTTTTTTTTTTTTTTTTTTACCCTGTTAATTAATAAATGTGGAATACAATTGAATTGAGCAAATAGAAAAATAACATAAGTGGTTTCCTTAAAGTTACCTTTTTTTCTCTCTTTTGTACTATAAAATGGGAAAACAAAAGTCAAAAATAAAAAAATGGATCAATGATTTATTTTTATTTCCCTTTTTTTTTTTTTTGTATGTTGAATGAGTTAAGGTCAGTGTTAGGCACAAATGGTATAATAAATACCGGCTACCAGACTCAAATTTCACAACCTAGCACGTGATATTTGCATAGCATAATCTACTTTCATTTTCTTCTTTTCAATTAAAAAGCTACAATTTTTATTTATTTATTTTTTTTTCAGTTTTTCAATGTTTTTTTTTTAAGAAATTAGAAGTTTTTATTTATAATACATCAAAGCTTAAAACGTCACAATGTAATTTTTCATGTTTCAGCATACTTCCCCCTTCCCACCCGTATGCACACACACTCACTTATGCACAAGCACACACATACAAACAAACATACACACATTACACATATAGAGAAACCCTCAAAGAGTTAAGCATTGTTCTATTGTTTCTCAACAATTTTCACAAAAAAGTACAAGAAAAAAATTTCTCTGTACAAACTTTTGTAATATTAAAAGAGTTTTGATGCACCAAGAGCTCAGTATACATCATTGGTTAAAAAATGTATATATATATATTTATATATATTTATTTATTTATATTTATTTACAGTTACTTTTTTGTGTGTGGACGGCTTACAATAAGCCTGTGGAAAATATCCTAATGTGCATTCAAACGCATATAATTAAAAAAAATCAATAGTACTATTTACAAATTCAATTGTGTATTGGTTCTTATTCCATGAGCTTCAAAAAATTCAACCCTGACTTGGATTAAGAAAAAAAGAAAAGTAACAAATCATCCTCTTCATTTGCTGTCTTTGCTGATTCCTCCTTTCTAACAAAATCAAATAATTTAATTTATTAAATAAAACTGTACATATTCATACCACGTTTAAATAATAAAAAAGAAGAATGAGCAGAAAACACAGCCACAAGTGAAGAGGGAGAAACAAAATACCAAAAAATCAACTCTTCCCTAAAATTATCTCAAATGTAATAATTGTTGGCCTTTAATATTTTTTCATTAAATGGATTTTTTTTTTTTTTTTTAAATAAACTGCAAATATCTCTGAAGCCCCTCCCTACCATTGCAGAATGAAAAGAAGTTAGCAAGATCAAAATGGATCTCATTATTCAATTTCTTATCTAAAGAAAGAATACTGACTCATGTGAAAATGAGGTTGATGTTTTTCAAAATTAAGTTTCAAGCATTTAAAAAAGATTCATGAATACATTTTCCCACAAAAACATTTCTTTGCAGTATGAGCAAGAACAGAATTTAAAATAATGAAGATCAGAATACAAAGAAATAAAAATCTGGTCCCATTTTCAAACATTTTCAGGACATTATGATAAGAAAACTTATGTTCGCTCTCAAATACAAACAAACAAACACGATTTTAAAATAAAATAAAACATGATCTTTTTTTTTTTTTTAGCAGAAGGAAAAGTGTTGTCTTTTTTCCACTTTACAAATACGAGAGTTATGCAAGAATACCTATCAACTTAATTTTTTTCAATGGTTCCTTTTCTTTTCCATTCCTTTTTGCATGGGGAGGGGCTTAAAACACTATATTGGATTCAACAATATAAATGCCCTGCTCTATCACAAAATATCATTAAACATGCTTAATTCAAACAATATGGAATGGTGATAAATTTATATGCTTGTGCTTTGTTTAGACATCTCAACATATAAAGGTAAACGTATCTCTGGAGTGCATCCTTTAACAAAATCCAAGGCCTAGCTCAGGTTTCCAAATCTTCAATTTTTTTTTTTAAGTTTTTTAATTCCACAAGCAAAAACAAAAACAAGAAGAGGGTCAGCACATTTCAATGAAAGTGTAGATTTTTAAATTATATTATTTGCCAAGAAGTAACTCTTTATTTAACAAATAGATAAATTTTACTCCTATGAAAAATAAGTTTCATGAGGTAGATGACTAATAGTGTCTTCATTCTTTACATTTATTTTAGTCAGAATTGCAGCACAGTATTATTTTAACTTATTTACATAATTATTAATTTTTTTCCCCCTCGAATGCAAAACCAAAAACTGACCATTTACTTTTCCTCTGTTCTGTTCTCAACAAAGGTCTTCATTTCTATGTTAAATCTGATTAAATACATGTCTTTTCCTATAAATATTCTTTCACAAAAGGAAAAAGACGAAACAAAAAAGTTGTTATTATAATAAATAAAAATAAAGCATCACAGTTTAAATCCAAAACATGGAACTACGTCAATCTCCTGCAAGCTCTTCCCATCTCCTTTCAAAGAATGCCCGCATGCTGTGCCCAGCCTTACCGACGGGGGAATCGTCTTCATTAAATGTTTCACAATTGTCAAATATTAAACGAATATCTAAGGCAAAGTCGTCTCTTGACTTGTAACTGGAAAAATTAAAGGGGAAAAATTGGGGTATGAATAAATTTAAATTTAATACAAAACTGAATTTAAATAACAATTTACCTATCAAGAGCAAGGTAAAGAGACAAGTGAAAAGAAAACCTTCTGCTCCTGAAAGCTATTTTATACTAAACATTTTTACAAATCCTTCTAAAATGACAAACTTAATAATGGTTAAGACGAATCTGTAACAATTTTAACTAAAAGATATCTTTCAGGAGCAGGAACACCTTAAAGAAAAAAATAAACAAGATAAAAGATGTGATCCCGACAGAAAATTTGTGGAGTTCTTTAAATTTGAATACGCAATATGCCACAAGTATTATCCAAACCGCTCTCAAAGAGGTGTTATAAAAGGTATGAAGGAGCTTATTTTATGCACTAGTAACACAAATTATGCGTTTGGTCTTATGCTGACCATATTCTTAAAGGAAATGGCTCTTCGTAACATGGTTTCAAAACTGTTCTTTCCCTAAAAGATACTAAATTATTACCATTCCTGGAAGCTATAGAATAGCTATATATAAACCATCCAATCAGCTACTAAACAGCAACAAGGGGTGATGCCTGTTAATGGTGATGCCGATTGAATACCATTAGCCAAATTTATCACTCCCATTTTGTGTTGTATTATTGTATATGTCTGTTGATTGGTTTTGTTTCCTGTAATAGGGCTATATAAACCCTGACAATTTTCCTTCCTCACAAGCAATAGCAGAATTTTTTGGCAATGAGCCCATTCGCTTCATAGCTGCTGCTGCTGTCATGGCCGCCCAGATTCTAGATTTAAACTAGATTCTACTAATGTGGGTTGTGCTGGAGCACTGCATACAGATGCACAAGCCAAGCCCACAATCATCATTAGTTACGGGATTGTTTAAGGCCAAGTGGCAATATGTTCCACCAGAGGAATGTAAAAACAAAAAAACTTTTTTCCTCATTGTGTTGCACCAATCACTCCAGCAAAGGATGATCCAATACACAGCTGACTGGATTATTTTCATATAGGGTACATGAGGACAGGTGTCCAAATATACAAAGTGATCCAAAAGTCAGGAAAGACATTAAAACTCAATAATTCACACACGAGTGCAGATACGTTTGAACAGAAACGATTGAACAGAAACGATTGAAGTGAAGTTGGATTTTTTATTCCAGGATAAAAATTAATGATAGAATTGTTTTGTTTTTCACCAACAGATGGCGTTGTCAATTTCGGTTTTCACCAACTGCATACTGATAACCAGCTGATGGTGTTGTCACACACCAGAGACGGTAACCGATTTTAGAACAGTCCCTGTGACTTCCTTGAAGAAAAATGGACAGATTTCAGTAATTAATCCAGTAAGATGCCGGATTAACTATCGGCTTACAAATGTTCAATGTGCCACCCATCATTCAGCAACACTGCTGTCAGACGAGACACCACACAGTTTGAAAATTTGCTTAAACTGATGTCTGTAAACGACATCTGTTCGTATACAAAAAAAAAATAAATCTGATTTTATTTCAATCATTTCTGTATATTCAGAATCTTTTTATCTGGTTTCGTGTGTAAATTGTTTGGATCACCCTGTATATTAATTACTCTGTGCAATTTTAAGATTTATTAACATTTCTGAATGGAAAAAATCTTTAACAGATCACAGAACTGGGAAACTGAATTAACAAGATATTCAAGTAATATTAAAGAACTAATAACATCATAAAAGTTCCTATAATCTATCCAATGAAAGTTGGAGTGGGCTTGTCCAGTTAAAATTCCTATTTCAATTGTTAGACACTGTTGCCAAAGTAGAATCAACAGTATCTAACAACTGAAATAGGAAGTTTAATTGCACACACCCACTCCAACTTTCGTTTGCAAAATATTTAAATAGAAAATTTGCAAACTGTTTTTAAAAGTAAAACAGTAAAAACGTGTTTTCTTGTATTTCACTACTCAATGCATATACTATCCTGTTTTAATAAATACCAACCTTTCCTCTTGTATTTTGTTTTTTATTACACTTAGGTCCATTGGTTTTTTAATTATTTTCCTGTAGGAAGGGAACTGTTTTGTATTGACAGGGAGCAAAAAAGGCCAGGCATCTTCATGCTCTTCCATTTCTTGAAGTATTGTTCTAAATAGTAGAAAAAACATTTTTGAGTATGTGTATCTTTTCACATTATATACCCTTAACTAATAATTAGACATAAGCAGATTAAGTTAATACAATACTGTTGCTATCTTAAACCTGTTTAATGGAAACAATGATCATGATACTCTAGATCTTAACATAAATACCCTCTCATGTGTACTTGCAGCAATAGTAGCCATAATTAATGATTAAGATCAACCAATTAATTATATTTACCATAAAATTTTACACATTTACCAGCAATTATGCATAACATTACTCATTACCAAATTCATCACATTAAGGGAATATACAGAGTGGGTCAGAAAAAAAGATTCATGAAAATTTTCGATGGGTATGGTCCAATGGAGGTGATTTAGTACTTAATCACCTGTAATTGTCAATCCGTTGTTGCAACATAATTTTTTTTTTTCGTGAAATTACGGTTGAGAGAGTTTTTTTCAATAAACCATCATCTCCTATTTTTGAATGGACACATCTCATGTTACATTTCCTTTCACTGATGACTAACCCCATTGAACTTAGAAAATTATCATGAATCCTTTTTTCTGGCCCACTCTGTATATTAAAAACATAAAAAATAAATTTATTTACACAAAGGGTGATCCATAACAGCATGGATGTTCACTGTCATTACCCGAGATATTAGGCATGACCAGCGAAAAAATATGTTTGAGTATGTCAAGTATACACTGATGAACCATTACATTATGACCTCATCCAACTTAAAGTAATGAGCTCATCCTGAGACAAATGTATGATGCAAACGCACTCATACCACCTTATACAGGGTGAAAATGGACGACATTTCACAAATTTAAGGATATGTAGAGGATGAAACAATGAGCAAAAAAGTCTAGTCGCGATTTTCAATCTGTGGCTCCGTTAAAAAGTTATAGCGCTTTAAAGTTCGGTATCGGTAAGGAATATCGGTATCGGCCAGGGTGATTCTAAAAGGTCGTGCCAATATGAAAAGGCAGGTAGAGGGTGAAATTCTGAGCAAATAAGTCTAGTCACATTTTTCGATCTGAGGCTCCGTTAAAAAGTTATAGCGCTTTAAAGTTTCGTGACGTCACTTGCGGAAATCTATCTTGGTACAGATGCTGAGCAATATTTAACTTAGATTTGAATGCCTCAGTAGCATAGATATTCGTATTTGTCCTTTCTAACTCCTACTAACAGCCTCCAATCATGTATTTGGCTGGCATGGAGGATTATTGGTCAATTTCCTTTCAAATTAACCTGCTTTCTCTATGATGGATAGATGATGTTATAAATCCTGTAGTCATGTCGTAAAAGATACTGTTGACATTACCCTTGAATGGTATATGTTAAAGCATACATTTTTATTAATGTATTCTCCAAATTTCTATAAAAACTAGCACTAAATATGTCAACCTTGCTTTCTAAGATTTCATTTCTCGGCTTGGACAATATACGAGGGGATATCAAAAAGTAATGCCATTTATTTTTTAACAGAGGAAATATAGCCGCTGTGTAAACGTTACCATAGCCTAAAAGAAGGCTGAGTACATTTCAAAAAAGTTAAGAAACCTGCTGAAATTCATGGGGAAATGGAAGACGTTTACAGTGCCGACTGTCTGAACTGTCCCATTGTGTGAAATGATGTAAAACAGGATAAACGAATTAGCCTTGCAGATAAACAGCTTCTGGGTGGTTTGCATCAGGGCACACCACCCATTATCAAGGACATTAACGACACAATCAGAGAAAATCGTCGCATTTCCTTGAAAGAAGTGAGTGAAATGTTTCACATATCTTATGGATCTGTACGGGATATGGTCCATGAGAAGCTTGGATACTGTAAAGTCTGTCCTGGATTCCAAAAAGTCTGACACCAGAACAGAGCAGCAACAGAATGCCATGCAGTTTATAACACCTCCAGCAGAAAACCAGGAGGGAAAATGCATTTCTAAATGGCACTGTCACAGGAGACAAGTCCTGGGTCTTGCACTTCACACCCAAGCCTAAAACTGCAAATATCGTGTGGAAACATCCACATTCTCCGGTTCACAGAAAATTAAGTTTCTCCTTAAGCACAGTTTTTTTTTTGGATATGCAAGGTATCTTACTCGCAGAGTTCCTGCCTCGCGCGTCAACTGTCAACGCCGCTAACTTTTTTTAAACTGCAGTGTGCTATTTGGGGTAAGCAACCAGAAAGAGGAAATGATGTTTGACTTCATGACAACTCCTGCCCACATATGGCCAATGTCCTCAAAGCAAAACTGGTGGATGTTTTGGACCATCTAGCCTACAGTCCAGACTTAGTGCCCTTGAACTACCGCCTTTTTGGTCCCATGAAGCGATTTCTAGGTGATCAATTATTTGAGACAGACAAGGAACTCAAATCTACCATGTGCCATTAGCTGTATTCACAGCCGATAAAGAGTTCTATGAGGATAAGGGGGTATTCTGAATCTTGTGCAGTGTTGGGATAAATGCCTAGATCGTCAAGGTGCCTATGTAGAAAGTATATAAATACTTATTTACGTGTATGTTTTGTAATTTTCTTTGAAAAACTTAAATGGCGTTACTTTCTTACATCTCCTCGTATATAGGGTAAGGTCCACATCATTAAATAAAATAATTATATTAAGACATAAAGATATTTATTACTTGCACACTGTGAAATCCTTGTTTGCTTTATTCCTTTCTTTAGAGCTGTCCGATTTCTTTTCTGGTGAATTTTGTTTTTCATGTTTCTTCTCTGTCTTCATGGAGGTAACAGTTGATCCTTCAGATTTCTTTTTCTTTTTCTTCTTTTTGCTGCTGCTGCTACCACCACTGTTACTTCCACCACTTTTTGTTTTTGTAGGCTTAAAAAAGAAAAGGTAACACAATCATAAATTTGCACAGGATTTGTAATTATTTTAATTATATAACCTTTCTTTTTAACACATTCATCAACAACTGCAACCATGTACATCTACATGGGAATTTCTCCAATCTCTATAATAAGGGGAAGAAGACTACGCAGATCTTATTTATCAACAATTACACATTTTTATTTATTATAAAAAAAAAAACAAAAAAAAACTTGGACTTAAGTCACTGAACAATACGAACTCAACAGTCAGTAACTTGAATGCAATCAACCTGATCCAACTATTTAACAATATTGGAAGTAAAGTTAATGTTTTTGTTGTAAATATTTTACTGGGTTTCCATGAAGTTCATCCATGACTGATTTCACAACTTAAATTTGCCTTATTTTCCAAAAGTAATTTATGGAGTCATAGCAATAATTTGCCTACACCCTACATAACTAACACTACAGCATATCTTCTATCAGCATGTCTTATGGTGAACTTCACTCTGTCATGCTGTCCTCTCGTATCTCCTACCCTATCTATATCAACTTGTGTTTTATAATCTCGTGGAAATCCCCATTCCTTTGAGGTTTACATTTCTAATTTAATTTTTCTTAACCAACGACTACTAGGGCCCTTTCACCGACTGAATCAGTGGTCCGGTAATATTTGAAGGAGGTGGGGCTTGGTAAAAGGTTTACTACAGTCATCTTCTTTAAGTTGCTAGAGACCAATATTATGCTCCAGAGCAACATGATCACATTGTCTTAAGGTCAGCAATAAGGTAAGTGATAGTTGAAAAGTTATCGATACTACGAGTACTTGATTACTTTTCGATTACCAAAGTGCAAACCTTGATTATGAGTACAGAAGGCCATTCACACTTTCTGGAAATGATATTAAAATCACTTTTACATGCATGCAAATTTATCCGCGTGAACGGGAATTATGGGTAAGAAACGTCTAATATATAAGCACATGTTCGTGGGATTATTATTTTGTTTTCATTTAACTATGCCACCGAAAGTGGACCGTTGGTTAGAAGGTAGGTCACCTCCCTTTCCGAGGAGAATTACTTGTACAGTCAAATAGTACAACGTTATAAACAAAAATGTCTTGACATTTCTAGGAAAGGAGTCTTCAATATACTCAATTCAGGTGGTTTAGCTCGATCTACAGAAAGAATGGGTCAACTGCCGGGTCCGAAAATGCATCCCAAGATAGTGAGGACCACAGACATAATTCGAAGAGTACGAAAATTGGTCTCCATTGAAAATCCCCAACACAAAAAAGTATTGCTTTGAAACTAGGAATATCGCCCGCAACAGTAAACAAAATTACCAACAGAGAGTTGAATCTTCGTAAATCCACAAGCCGAAAGTTCATAAGCTCTTGCCGTATCACATTACGCAGAAAGGAAGGTGAACTGACGAAAGCTTTACAAGAAATTCCTAGCCGGCCACAAGTGGAAAAAGATTGTTACGTTGGATGAAGCATGGCTCTACCTAAGCTGCCCCAATGGATTTCTGTGCTTGTGGGATGTTCAAGAGAGCCCTCGGGACACGAGGGTGCAGAACTTTGACTGGCCTTTGGAAAGCTGCGCAAAAGGAATGGGGAAAAACTGGACCTCGTAGCCCTACGAAACAGCCTTGTCCTGGAAATACCGCTGTCGGGCTATTGTAAAGAACCAGGGGAATCGGACAGAACACGACAGGAAAAATAAACATGGATTGTTAGACTAAAATTCAAAAAATAAAATCGTTTCTAAAAATGTGAATGACCTTCTGCATCTGAACTATTTTCTTATTTTAATTGTCATTTATCTTGATTAGACTTTTTCCCATCTCAGTTTGGCCTAGTGGTTGAAATCAACGTCAATAAACATTGAAGAAAAACTGGATGAGAAACTCTTATTTCCTGTTTGAGTTTTTCTCACTGGCACCCTCAGACGATTACTGTTCTTTTCTCTAGCAGATGATTTGACTTTTCTTAGACCATTTATGTTTTTCTTCATCCATGGTAACTGATGACTTTCTTAAAGTATCGAATACGATTACAAACATTGATTCAACAATTAATTATAAAACAATTGCTTCAAGGTCAAGTGACATGGATTTTGACTTATTGATTTTATGGTGCCATATTAAAAAAGACAATGAAAAAAAAAATATGTGTATAATATTTAATAACCATTTTCTTAATTTATTATTTAATTTTATTAATTTTAGGAGGACTTTTGCAAGGGAGCGTCGTAACATTTTACTTCGGTAATCTCCGTAAATTTTCCGGGACTGACGTCATAAATACTTTGGGGCGAGCAGTATAACGTAAATGTGTGTAAAATTTGAAGTCAATATCTCGTTTCCCTCATCACTTTCATGCAAACAATCAAACTAATTTAAGTGAACTGAGGCCTCAAATATATTATCCATCAATTTATTCTAAGTTTGAACCTATAATTTGAAATTTTAAATACTGAAAAAAAAAATATAATCTATCGTATATTTATAATGCAACAGCAGCAAAGGAGTGTTCAGTTTTCAAATGCATCGGTTTATTTCTTAAGATTAATTTGTAGGAATTAAAAAAAAAAGGCAGAAATACCTCATTTAAATTGAATTTGCGAAAGCGGCAAATTTTTTAAATCTGAATCTTTCCCAATCATCGGCAAAAATGTGCGTATTTTTCCTCACTTAAAATTGCCTAAGATGCAGCAAGCAAGAAGACAAAAATACAGTGTTCAAACTATCTAATCCACTTAATAATTTAAATGCACAGTTTTAACTTCATTACATATGAACAGAATAATAAACCATTTATCGAAAATAATAATAAATCTAATAGGCCCCACACATAATAAAAGTTGAAGAAAAATAATTATGGGGGGGGGAGAAGGCATGGGAAATCGTTTGACGTCTAATATCTTTACATAAAATCTCTAAAATTTTTCTTGTAATGAAAATCTCTTGCTAAAAAGTGAAAACCTCTAATACACAAAGAGGAAAAAGGAGGTATAAAATTGTCAAAAATTAATATCAAAACTGTATCCGTTTTATCGGAGCCCATTTCTGCGATCGGCGGAGTTCTTGCTAGCAGCCATCAACTCTTAAGCACACATGAAGGCCATTATTATTTACAGTGTATTTTGTATTATTCACATACATCTAAAACTTCTGTATGATAAGTGATAAGAATTTTTATATACAGGGTGATTAAGTCAATTTCTGAGCATTTCAGTACTATGATTTATTGACCCATTAATGTTTACAAACTTAGCATTTCAGTATGATAATTTAGGCAGTTCGGAATTTTTATTCCCGTGGAAAAGTCTTGATGATATGCTCAATGTGGCCACTACGAACGTTTTGAACTGCTCGCAGCCGAATGGTGAAGTTGTTCATAACTCTATCCAGGATTTCTGCATCCACAAGGGTGCAGCAGTCGACGATGCTTTGTCGCAGCTGGTCTAGGGTTCTTGGTGCTGTAGTGAACACACTATCTTTAAGGAACTCCCAGATATAAAAATCACATGGGTTTAGTTCACGATTTAGGGGGCCAAAGAAAGCCACCTCCGAATCGATCTGGAAACCTGTTTGAAATGACACGATTTCCGAATTTCTGATTGAGAAAGTCTAGCACTTCATTAGTGGTGTGAGGCCTAGCCCCATCCTGTTGAAACCATTGATGTCGAAGCGGTATACGCCTCCTTCGCAGCTCGGGGATGAAGAAGGTTTCCAACATGTTAAGGTAAGCCTGTGACGTTACGGTGCCCTCAAAAAAGAACGGACCAATGATGCCTCTTTTGGAAATCGCGCACCAAGCCATAATCTTTCGTGGATGAAGAGGTGACTTATGGATCTCATGAGGGTGCTGGGAACCCCAAAAACGAACGTTGTGTTTATTAACGTCACCTGACAGATGGAAGAAGGCCTCATCTGACACCCACAGGTTGCCCACAATGTCCCGATTGGCTTCCATTTCTGCTCCAAACTCCATCACAAATTGTTGTCGCTTCTGTCTTCCAGTGTCTGTTAACTCCTGATAAACATGGATCTTATATGGGAACAGGTGTAAATCCTTTCTCAAAATTCGCCAAGTCGTGGTATACGACAGCCCTTCTTCAATGGATAGGCGGCGAACAGTATTTTTGATAGGGGAATCGACCAACCTTGTGCGAACATTTTCGACAACTTCGGCCGTTCGAACACGAGCTTCGCTCCCGCCTTTTTTCTTGCCTTTAACACATCCTTTGGCACGAGATTGCTTGCCTGCCTGGTGCATCTCGACACTTATACTCCTTCCGGAACTTTCTTTGCATGGTTACAGGTGATTTTGTCTCTAAATACCATTCGACAACCTTACATTTCTGCTCTGTTGATAAAGCGGGCGCCATTTTTCAACAATACAATTTTCATGCAGCGCCGTTGCAACAATACAAACTCCAACTATTTAGAAATTCGATATGGCGCTCATATTCTTTCACTTGTTTATCCCTAATGCACATCATTCGAGTGAAATGGTCAGTAATTGACTGAATCACCCAGTACTTTATTTTTCTTTACTTGAAATTAGTTAGGGTAAGAGGGTTTTAGGGGTGTATGATCAACCTAAGTTAAGGCCTTTTTAAGCGTGCTTCATTTAATCGACTGAATATCATAATTAAAAATATAGAATTTATTGACTGCAAATTCCATTTTTATGCGTACTTCTGCAAATATTGTGATTAGAAGTTTGGTAAAATTCTATTCCTTTGACTTCGAAGCTGTCGTTAGATATACTGCATTTTCGAATTGAAGCACATAAAAACAGTCTATCCGTTGTCAAATGGTATGGTTCTATCTGTTTTGAATTATTTTTTTAAAAGAGACGCTCATTCCCAATATCATTACAATCACTTCAAATAGAATGAAGAAAACTGATACATAAATTATTCAGCTCCGCTCTTCATATACCCCTGGCTCAGCTGACTTCTCTATCTAGATTATCCTTCATCTATTTCGCTCTCATTGAGCAGAATTTTGAAAAGAAGACCAAAAAAAATTATTTCGTATGCCATTTTTGATCAAATAATAAAAATTAATACTCTAAAAGGGTTTAAGTTGTAATTTTAATTGTTATTTTTATCAGAATACACACTTATATCCTCATCCATTCCTGCTTACCTATGCATGGTAGGCATCGTGCTAAGTATTCATGACGTTGAGGCTACATGCAGCGCCAACTATCGGCCGCTGTAGCTGATATTCGGCAATCTTCGGAAATTGACATTAAAAATCCAATTTTCACATATTTAGCCGTTAATTTTAGGGAAACAAATTATTGCAAATTATATTAAGACAAACTGCATCTAATGACACCATAAAATCAACAAGTGAAAATTCCATGTCACTTGACCTTCAAGTTTTAACTCTTTCACAAATTTAAGGAGGGGGAAAATTGGAAATTCTCTGAAGAGTGCACATGGTTAAAAGAATTAAAAGAGACATCAGTAATTACCTTGTGTTCACAATGTGGACAGAGCCATTTTCCCTTTGGAGATCTAGAAAAACACAAATAAACATTATAGCATAATTCAAGAAAATAAATAAATAAATAAATAAATAAATAAATAAATAAATAAATATTTCATTTTATGCATGATTGATGGTGTCGTTTATGAGGTCATAAATTTCATGACAACTAAACAAGGAGCATACAGCAAATCATCTTCAGTGTAAAGTATTGGATGAAGGCTAATTCCTTCAAAAAAAGTGCCCACTTTGCATTTCGTAAACAGTTAGCAACCCAAAATGTGCTGAGAAAGCCAACAATAACACCATTTAGTTCAGAAATTCACTAATGGAATCAGTGTTTGATGATTGGGTCATCTCATATCGGTCATTTGGTCTAATGCCACTACATCTCATTCTATATTATCTCCAAGAATGCATATACAAAAACAATCCGAAGATCATCAATGTATTAAAGGACAACACCTGCAACATCATTGCATCCATCCTCATCGATATGTTAGAACGCATCTCTGCAAATACCGGTTGTCGAGTAGAGTTGTGCTTGACACCCAACAATTGTCAGTTTCAACATTTACCTTAAATGCTAAATAATGCATAAAACAAAACATGAAGGGCGAGTCAAAACTAACATTGTACTTTTCAACATCTATTATGGATAACACAAGATAACAAAAAAAAATCGTATCGTTTTTATAAACCCAAGCTATGTCACAAACAGAAAGAAATTTTTAGTTACCTTTCACTTATGAAAGAGGGTTGTGCAAGGCACCATTAGAAGGAAAAACATGCAAAAGTTTTTTTACCACAAACAATTGTGGTATTATCTGAATGAGCATCTGCCTAACCACTAATTTAGAAACACCACTACCGAGGATCTGGGATATAGCAACAGGCTACGAAGATCATCTGACCCGATCTCGTGAGCTTTTTTCTTTGGGATTATGGACAGTGTCTCTGTATAACCCCTGCCGAAAGATCTGACAGAACTGTGAACTAGTGATGGGACGATAGTACTTTTTCACTATTGATAGTGCTATCAATTGTTGATTTTAATAACGATTGATTCATCGATAGCTAGAGCTGATAGTATCGATACTATCATACTAAATTTATGTACAGTTAATGAAAGATTGGTTATATAAAGAAATTTCGTGGTGCAGAATTATTTATTACAACTCCTTTATTCGAGACATCAATCATTTTTACAAGTCGTTACAAATGCATCTATTAATCCGTAATTAATACAAATCCAATGCATATAAATATCATTACATCCTAATTGATATTAAATGCAATTCTTTTTCCAAAATTTGTCGGGTAGGAAGTTTAAAAAATTGATTTGTTCACGTTTTTAGGATCAATTATGCTACGGATGGTACCGAAATCCCAAAATTTGAAAAAATAAAACACTAACAGACATAAGAAAGTTTCACCCCTCTTCTAGAAATAATAAATATCTAAAAAGATGGCATCTAACCTAATCGTTATTTTGTTGTTTATTATTAATTAAATATTTATTTTTACTTGCATCATTTGTTTAAATCAAAATTTAATAAAACTTAGACTAACTAGACTGCTAGATCCAATTTTGCGTTCGGGATTGTCGCTTGTCACCAATTCTTTCTCACACTATTCAACCCAACATCATTCTTATTCCGCAATTGACGGTTGTTTTCTGAGTAAAGACTTCATTCAGTTTTCTTGTTCACTTGAGATGGCGATATCCAATCATTTTCCGCTGTTGGTTATTCTGAATAATTCAGACTCTCCTCCTAATCACCCTGTAATGACGCTGTACAGAATTGTGTCCCAAGCGAATTATGACGTTGTGTTTATTTTTGCAGCTAACTGATTGGTCAGTGGTCCTTACCACGTGCCTCAACCCTAATGTTTTGTTTGATAACTTTCTTCGGCATCTATTACTTAGATATGAACGCTATTTTATGATAAGACACCCTAAGCTGATTGCTGCGAATCGGTCGTGATTTTTGGATCGCCCGTTACCTGATTCCATTAATAAAGAAGAATGCATTGTATCTCAGAAGCAGTCGAAATCCTACTCCTCAACTATTACGTAGATAAGGATTTTTCAAACTGGGTAAAACGTCTAATCTATCAATCCAAGCAAGATTATTTCGCCAAATTGTTCCGTAGAACGTGTACCAGTAAGGACACTGGCGTATAAAACTCTAATCAGGCTCAGTGTCCCGAGAGATGCCTTTTGACCAATTTGACCAAATCTCATCTGCTCATCTTACTGGGTTTCTTCAAGTCCTGCTGTCCCATCTCAGCCTGTTGTGACCAGTGGTTTGAACCTCAGTTGGTCTACTCCTGATTATTCTCCTGGTGCCTTTTTTTTGTCAGCCCGACCACTAAAGAGGAGGTGTTGGAAGGCATCCTTAAGTTGAAGACATCCGTCATTACCTGATCCCCAGAGATTAAGATCTGATGTCATTAAGGCTGTTGGACTTTACACCGCTGAGCCTTTGGCTTTGATTTTCATTAGGTCCTTGTCTTCAGGCATTTATCCATCTTCCCTCAAGCTGGCGAGAGTGACTCAATTTTTAAGAGCGGTGATTCACATTAATTTAGCAATTATCGTCCTATTACGGCATTACCAACTCTAAGATTTTCAAAAAATTGTTCCACGTCCGGTTATCCCATTTCATATATACTAATAAGTTTCTTACTCCATGTCAACACGGATTCGTCCCTAGGAAGAGTGTTGAAACTGCATGCCATGAGCTAACCGACTTTGTTACCTCTGCCATGGTAAAGGGTAACTTTGTGGTGGCAGCATTCATCGATTTTTCTAAAGTATTTGATACTGTACCTGTTGATCTGTTAAGTAATTTGGCAACCTATTATATTTTTGGCCTTCCTTTGGCTTGGTTGGGTGATTTTTTGCATGATCGTCATTACTTTATGTCCTATAACGGAATGTCTTCCGCCATAATTTGTAGGAATTTAAGGGTCCTGCAAGGATCCATACTGTCGCCACTATTTTTTAATCTGTTTGTTAATGACCTTCCCCAGGACTTTACTCTGCCTTGTGTTGTCATGTATGTGGACGACGTGATTCTTCTTTTCGCATGTAAGCGAGTGCACAATTTGCTGACTGTGTTAAATCTCTCATTTCAGTGCCTATATGATTGGAGTCATAAGAATTTACTTTAAGTAAATGTGGATAAAACCAAAGTTATGTTTTTCTATCAGCATAACAAGCGGGATATTCCTCATACTCCTTTGTTATTTTACGGGAACCGCACAGTGGCTGTTGTTAATACCTTCAGGTATCTGGGGCTAACTTTATCCCATAATTTATCTTGGGACCAGCATATTAACTGCTTAGTGACTATACTTAACATTAAACAGGGTGTTTTATCCAAGTTATACTATTTACCACAGAACATTCTATCCAATTATATTATTCTTAGATTCATTCATACTTGTGTTATGGAATAATATTTTAGGGTGCTACTTCTGCTTACAATTTAAACAGTGTCTTGAAATTGCAAAAGTGGTTCCTCCGTTCACTGTTATCCCTATACGGTCATCAGTCTCCCACCACTTTGCGTTGTTAGGTGTTCTTACGGTGCACCAACTTTACTGGTTACAACTTGCTTCTTAAGTGTACAAATCCATCAATCTCCTTCTTTCGACATCCACTTAAATTATGACAGGCACACATACCTGACCAGACAAGCAGGTGATATATGTATTTACCTGGATCATGCTCCAACTGTCAGAATAATTGTTTAACCATTGCCGGCAAAGTATGGGCCTCTATTCCTGAGGGAATTCGGACTTTGGCCCCTTTTTGTGCTTTTAGGAAAGCTGTAATTAGATCAATTTTTATGTTCTCTAGGACAAATTTCTAATAATCCATGGGTTAATTTCTTTATCTCAGTTTATCCTGAAGTTATGGATAATTCTCTAATATTCTATTTGCTTTTAGAGAATTATCCTTTTTTGCTTTGATAAAGGATAGTCTCTATCCGAAACGTCAGCTTTTTATTTTGATTTTAATTAATTATTTTTGTTTATTATATCTTGTTTTTTATTTAATTTGTATTTTTAATTAATAACTAGTATTTATTGTATTCCAGGGTTCTTGTGTCTCGTCCTTCTCTTAATACATATCCGTTCCTCACTCTTCCTTCAAAGTCTCGACCAGTTGTTTAAGTCTTTCTGGATAGTTATCACATGCTAGAACTTTTTATTCTAATTCATCCCAGAGATCTATTTTATTGGGTCGAGGAGGGGCTTTGAGCTGGCCAATATTCAATAGTATATATTAGCATCTTCAATCCAGGCAGTAAAAGCTTGGGCTTTATGGTAAGATGTCATATTCTGCTGATAAAAAACAGTCATTCACCTTCACAGTGCTCATCATAAGCAAACAGCTTTGGGTGTTCATGGTTCTATTGGTTACAACAAGAAAGTTTACATTTCATGATGACAATGGTGATCTTTGGGCAGACACCCAAACTTTGACATCCTGGATTGCATACTGTGGGCAGATTACAAACTTTGTAATCTTGACAGTGCTCCTTGCTAGAGGTCATACATACTTGTACTGTTTAATATGTTGGCTTTGACACGTCATCTTGTTTAAGATACATTGGTCTCTTCGGTCAGAATCTGTTCTACCACTATCATGACATCACGTTTCTTCTCCATTGGCTTTTCACTTTCAGTTGATTTCACTCAATACCTGGGCAGGATCAACTTAAACCCTATGACACTTATGCTGAGGTCATTAAATATCTTTGAAAGTTGCCAGGTTGCTTGGTCAGAAGAAAGATAAATAACTTCCATAATCTATGTGGGAATTTTTATTAGTGGTCTGAACACATGGTTTTTGTTTAAAGCATGGAACAGCACACAAATGATCATTCAGTGTATGTAACGTTTGTTATCATATAAAGAGTTTTCTCACTTGGCAACTGGTGGTTCCAAACAATCTGTATGGTATGCTTTGGGGCAGTTATCACAAATGCAAAGATTCTTGCCTTTCTTTCCACATACTAAACAAACTCGTTCTCCAGATGCCTGTTAAAAAAAACAAAAAAACATTAAATTATTTACAACATTTTCAACATTAATAAATGGCTGTTCTTAATATGTATTAAAAATCAATCAATAATTCAGCAACTTACACAATCCAATTCAAAAATGAATTGCTCACCTTATTGAGACATTCATTGCAATACCAATCACCATCTGGTATGTTTTCCATTTTAGGTTTAAAACAGTAGGTGTGGTAGCCTTTATCACAACCATCGCATAAGAGCAGCATGGCCTCGTTGTCACCGCTGTTGCAGAGTTGACAACTCTGTATTGAAATAAACATTAAAGTTAAAATAAAATGGCATGTAAAATCTTAATTTACAAGTTTTCAGTTGAAAAAATGAAAATGTAAATTTCCAATTTTTATAATTATAAATGAAAATAAAGCAGAGACTTTCAAAAAAAAAGTTCATCTATAGAAAAAATTTAATATTAGAAACTGATTTGACATACTGCTTTCATGACTGATTTATCCCATGCAATGCAATTTTCTAGGAGATTACAACATAAGGAGAGTTGGGATGATGTTTTCACTTGGTTGATGGCATCCCTCCACTGTAATAATGCAGCTGGAGGTTCTTCCAGAGAAGAAGTTGAATCTTCATCTACTATCTCATTAGAAGGTGGTGGAAATTTTACTTCAGATGTACTAAAATGTATAAAAAAAGGAATTCAATGTTCTGCAAAGTTATGTAAATAATATAAAGAACATGTTAATATATCAGATTAAAATTATATATAATGTATATGTAACATTATGGAATAACATATAATAAATTTTATCATAAATTTCAAATAAATAAAATGAAAGTTAATTGTTGCTGTGTTCCTATTCTTGTCCTTTGAAGCAAGGTCTATGAGCTACATCATCTGTACAAGCCAATCACAACTTACCTGCATAGGCAATCCTTGCCCTGGAATGAAAATCAGAATTGGGCACAAGAGTGGCAAAACCCTGAAAAAAGCTTATGTTTTGGATTAAGACTATCCTCTGTCAAAGCTAAATAATAAGGGTGTTGGAAAGTGTCCATATATACATGCAATGGGGAAGGGGGTTGGAAAAAGAGAACAGAAGAGAGCCAAAGTGAAGGCCTGGAAATTAAAGGCAAGAAACATTGGGATAGGATAAGAACAAGAGCCAATGGGAGATGATGATGAATGACAAGAGAAACGAAATAAGAATAATAAATAACAATTATTATACAGGATGGCCATAAAGTCTCTTTAAAAAACTACCGGTATTTAAAATAAAAAAGGATACAACTTACAGCTTTTTGTATTCAATAAAGAAAAATATCAAAATTTTCAAACATTATTTAGAAATTTCAATATGCACACCATCAGTAACACACGACCTATCGAGTCAATATATTTCCAATCAGAATCTGTAAACCATGAAGAGTAGGCAGTCTCGATGACTGGTGTACAATTCAACTTTTCAGTTCGTCAGTTCTCTTAAGACTCTAGATAGGTGCTCTAGTTCTCACAGATGGAGGCACCATCTACTATTCACTTCATTTAAAAAAACCCCAATAAAAACAAAACTACAACCCACCCACAACAAACTTATAAGACGCATCCTTGTTTGTTTATTTTTAATAGTTTTTAAAAGTGTAAATAGACTTTATGGCCATCCTGTATTTTTATTGCTCTGCCATTTGGGGTATTTAGTGACTTCATAGTTACACATAAAGACACTTTATAACAGCAGGGCTGCACAGTGTTTGCCGTTACTTAATTAGTTAGAGCAGTGAAAGCGATAATCATGGTTTCTGATTCAAATCCTATTAGGAAATTTTTCCATCTCTTTGTAAGACCAAATTCAAGTGTTATTTTCAGTTAACATTTATAAATAAATAAAGAAAGAAAGAAGCATTAAGGTGCAGGTCTTGCTGCTCTTGAGGCTGAGTCGTGGGTTCGAATCCTGCCGAAAGCAGGAAGGTGTGAGTTTGTCCCTTTACTAATAAGCTTGGAAGACCAAGCAAAACTTTGATAGGCTGGATCAGCTGCTAGGTTAAATTTCAAATATATCTAATGGCTATTTAACATATTCAACACCAAAAATGTAAAAGAAGAACAGTAAAGATAAATAAATAAATAAATAAATAAATAAATAAATAAATAAACAAACAAACAAATAAAAGGAATAGATATTAGTGAAAACTAAACAATAAAAATAATAAGATGACATAGTAGACAATGTGACAAGAAAAATAGAGAGGGGGGGGGGGGGAGAGAAAAGAACTGTAGAAAGGGAAAAAGCCAAAGGAAAATGAGAACTGTAGAAAGGCCTATCGTAAACGAAGGAATGAGAGAGGGAAGGGGGAACTGGGAATTGTAGTGAAGGAATGGCACCTTTGCTAAGGTTAATGCTATAGAGTTGTTTCGTGATGTCACACTGCCTAAGATGCCATATTGCAGGGCAAATCATGGCTAAGAGTGGAGGGATTGCTTGCATTGAAATGCAACTTTTAGGGTCATCAACAAATGAATTTGCGTTGTTTAATTATATGAAACAATTAGAGTATCCTTCAAGAAGAAGTTATATTAAAAAGCTTAAACTTGGCAAAGGAATTTGTATAAAAGAGCCTTACACAATGATGGAAGATGAGTGGATGAACGATCCTTCATTTTGACCCTATGTAGATTATGGAGACGTCTTATAACTACCTCATTGAAACTATGGGGGGGGGGGGGGGGTGCTTCCAGTAATGTGGCGTCGACTACTATGGTCATTTTGCGCCTTTTACACAAGTTATATCTGTACGCAGCCCGGGACAAATACAAACATCCATGCCCACGGCGGGATTCGAACCCACAGCCAGGCGGACTCGAGAACTAGAAAGCCTACGCCCTAGCCCTCTCGGTCATCTGGCTGGCCCATTGAAACTATGGGAATTTTCAATACTGCGGGAGTATTTAACATGTATGATTTATTTGTTTGTTGGGTTTGGCCTTAAAAATTTCCATATTTTCCGAGCTACTAAGGTTATTACTGTCTTTGGATTCGATTAGAATTTCCAAGGTTTCATCAATTTTGCTAAACTTATGACCTGTGTGAATGATATGATTAGCAAATTTTGATTATTATCTGCATATTTTATGGAATTAATACATTCTCTATACGTTAAATTGTCTACCCGTTCTTCGTATGTAAAATTTGTCACATCTGCAGCAGGTTAATTTGTAAATTCCACTATTATCAAAGGTGTGAATTGGTAGTTTGAAAATAAATCGTGTATCTTAAATATTCAAATAGACTTAGAATCTGGTACCTTATTACAACAACTTAAAAGACACCTTAAAATAAATTTTCCAATAATATAACTTTATATCATCACAATTTATTATTGAATATAATGAACAACTCTGAAAAATTTAATCATTTGATCCTTGAAAATGATAAAAAAAATTGAAACAATCATCGGGTCTTTATATTTTATTTAACGAACTTATTATTGCAGATATTAATGTTAAAATTTTTTTCATTAATAAAATGCTGTCCACATAGATAAAAATATTCGGTTGGTTTCCAATCTTTTTTTATCCACAGCATTTATCCATTTTGCATGGCAATCAGGATCGGCTGGAAATCATTGGAAAGAAATTTCATATTTTTTTTTTTGGCCTGATTGGAACAATGCACTGCTATGCATGTTCTCACCATTATTAAATTAGTGTAATTATATCAAAAACATTTTTGTAAACATAAAATTTTAGCAAACTTAGCACATTTCTGCCAAAAAGATAGCCTTATGGCCTGCACATATAGCACCCTCTGTCCATGTTTTTCAGAAACACATGAAAAATGGTGTTTTCACCAAATTATGCTTTCAAAATGGAGTTAGCCTAATAGTGTGAATCTCATTGCAATAAACAAACACACCCTTAGATTATTCTATTTTCCTATAATATACATTAATTAATGGAGTAGTAAATGTATATTAAAATTATATGTTGTTTAATTAATGAATGATTACTCTTTATAAATGCAAACAATAAATTAATAAATAAAATAAATAATTAAATTAATTAAAAATTAATTACAATTGGATCCAATATGGCCATCCATGGCCAGAGGCCAACGAGTTGGGTCCCTGGATTGACGACTGCTGTATGATGGTCGCAGCAGCCAGGGGGGAGAGGGGGTGAAGAATCGTGCCTTACTGATGGTCGCCCATCCAGTGACTAGCCGTGCCTGGTGTTGCGACGGCCTGACTTCACAGAACTTGTGTGCTCAGTGGAAGCCCACAGAACACGGCTTCCAAGTGGGAGGAAGACCTTGTTTTTGAATTTGCACATCCAGCTTTCTTCCAGTTCTTCAAATTCAATTCGTCCATCATTCTTCAACACTTCTTATACAACCATAACTCTTAGTTCTTCGCACGTCTACCATCGAATGTTCATCAACAAGTATTCAGATCTTTTCTTTCAACATGTTTTCTTCAGCTTCTGGAACCGTAATCTTCAAATTCTTCACATTTCATCCATCAGCGTTCATCTACAAGTTCTTCAATTCTCAAAACTCTCATCCCTGTTCATTGGTGAACTTTAGTTTATTTTTATTTATTATTTTATCTTTTGCATTTAAAAGAGTAATCATTCATTAATAATCGACATAATTTTGCAATAATATGCTTATATGATCGTGTTTTTTTTTGTTCTTTAGATTACAGACTAAAATACAAATAATAACACCACCTATTTCCTAATGGGGGTTTGATGTAACGCCGTTCAATGTTGGTCTCCAGGTGTAAAAGCCTCTCCCGAGATGTTTCTAAGGGAGAAACCACATTTTCTTCATCCTTCTCTTCTGAACAAAGGCAAGAAGGACGAAACTTTATGCTCTTATCTGTTGAAGCTTTATGAGAACGTCTCCAATTCTATTAAAGAAATAAAAAGTAATGTAAATTAAAAAAAAAAAAAAGAAATCAATACAATAAATTCTCATTAATTTTGAAAATGTCTTCAGACATATCCAATTTAACATTTTTAAAAATTATCCTCCATTTATATTGGTGTCCCAAATTTCAAATGATGAACACAAAGCAAAGACTATCTCAAGAAATAAACAATGAATTTTACTGAAATTTGAAATGGAACATTACTAGGTAACAGTAAGCCTACATATCCAATCAGAACTTGTCTAATGCAGATAAAAAGATGACTGCTTTGGGGGCATGTCTTTTTTTTTAAACAGAATATGGTAGTGTGCATTAAACAGTCCTTACGAATAGGATGCCTTGAGAACTAAGGGTTGAATAGCAGAGTGCATATGATATCAAAACTCAAAGCAGTGTGCTGGGAATCCCCTCAAGCCTGTATATACGTGAACCCCAAAATCAGCTCACGTGAACAGTCACGTGTAGGAGAATCCCGGCGTTTAATTAGAGACTGGCGACAATTGGAGACTAGGCATCTATTAGAAGATATACGGTATTATGAAATCTCCATCAAACTTGATTTAATAACAAAGAAGGTTAAAAAAAAAAATGCAACTAACCTTTACTTGCATGCTAGAATTGATAACTCTGTCTTCTAAACTTTCAATGTGTTCTAGCAAAGACATTTCAACGCGAAGTTCCACTTCAGGAGACCAATCATCTGCTTCATTTTCTTCTGGTGCTCCACCAGGTAACTGGGATATTTTCCTATCCAATTCGGTAATGTCCAAATCTGCTACTGTAAAAAACATCGTTAAAAGTAAAAATGAAAGATGAAAATGCAACTTGCCAAGAAAGACATGATAGAACCACACTTACCATCCTCATTCCCTTTTCCACAAGCATTACATGCAAAATCTTCATATTTTTCAAACTGTTTGTACAACATTCTTTCTCTGATCCCCCGTTGATGGAAATTCTTCATACACAACTTCAACTGATTGGAATCAGTTATTCTCCACCATCCCTTTTGTAATTCTAAAAAATGATTTTATAATGAAGTATTTTTGCAATTATTTGTTGCCTTATATAATTTGAAATATATACAGTACTTAACATTTATTGTCTTACCAACAGGAATAGGTTGAGCTTCTGCATGTTGATTTAGCTTTTCCAATAATGAAGAGTGATCAATGGTGATATCAGATTGATTTACTCCAGGTTCTAATTTCACACTGCATTTATTTGGTGTTTCAATGCCAGACCCATGACCTAATGAACCAGCACTAGGGCTACCAGGTGTCACTGGGCTACTGACTGATGAATTTGGAACAACTAAGGAATGATGATTGAGTAAAAGTGAAGATGGAGATCCGTTCATAACACCCATTTGAAGTGTTGCAAATGATGGTATATTGTTATTATACATGTTGAAAGCACTATATGGAAGATAATGTTTAGAAAGGCTTGGACTTGTATTCGATTTCGATGCACGGGTTCTTGTAAGCGACGTTTCATCACAAGGCATTCGAGGCAATAAACTGAACCAAGGCTTTTGTGTAATTTTTTCGTTAGATCGAAAATTTTCAGCACAAAATGAAGGACAAAAACCGAAAGCATTATGACAACTTCCATTCTGGTTAGAACCTTCACACTTCAAACAACTAGAGTGAGTTCCATTGGTCTCTTTAGAATTATAACTATTAAGTCCATTAAATGTAACCGTATTATTTACGCCTACATTAGGAAAACGTATACTACCACATGGTTGCTTTTTCCCTGAAGACGTTGGGGAAGAACTAGTAACGGAATCATGAATATAGTCACTAAGTTTCCCTAAATTTTCTGGTTTTTGTAAAAATAAATTATCTTCTATTTTCACTGAAGTAGAGTTAATTAATTTATTATTTACATCTACAGGACACAAATCGTTATCATTTGCATTGAAAACTTTTGCTTCTGCTAAAACATCAGGATTATCTACATTATCCACAACCTCAGTTTTTATGTCACAGTTTTCCAGTTCTACGGAACTGTTTTCTAATGTTGATGGCGTGAATAGTTCTTCTGGAAACTCTGATGACTCCATACCTTCGATAAATATTCCTCCTGAATAAGGTAACACCCAATATCGACGTCTGAACCGATCTTGTCCAAAAGAGACGGCCCGCAACTGATGATTAGCCTTTATTAATTTATTTCGACACTGGTTTAATTGCTGCCAAAATAAAAAATTTATGATTAAATAAACAAACATACAACATACATTAAAGACATAGAATACACATGACGCAGTAGTTGGAAAAAAGTGTGAAAAACGTGAATCAAAGATTGAAAATCAAAATAATTTTATGCCCCCCCCCCCGCTTCATAAACAGGGTTGGTTTTATTGATTGATAATTTATAAAGATAGAAGATTTTATACATGGAGACAATAATATGTATTGTAATCAATAAGACGACAACCTCTTGTCCACAACTGGATTTTATTCCGCATATACGTATTTCGAACTCTTTGAGTTCATTATTCAATGCCAAGTAAGTATTTGGTGAAGTTAACAACATTTAAAGAAGAAAAGCGGTCACCATTCGACCAATAGAAAACACTGTGAAGCAGTGACTAATGGTAAAAA
>JAHWFO010006271.1:381748-447289 GCA_023313115.1 Rhysida immarginata
TTGCAGATTTGGATCCTCCAGGAAAAAATACAAATACATTAATTTGACCTTCAATTGGTATTATTTTTTATTTCACAGATAGAGATGTAATCAACAAAAAATAAATAAATAAATAAAATAGAGGAGCGGTACACGAACGTTAAAAAAACAAGGAGGGAGGGGGGGTCGAGCTTGGTGTCACTGGATACCTTTTTAATAATACGAATACACATTTTTTATATTTTTATTTGACGTGTATTTCTTGAGATATTCCAGTTTTTTTATGATGTCCGTGTATCCCTTTTCAGTTTTTTTTTTTTTTTTTTGTCCATTGCAGCAATGTTTGTGGAAAAAAACAAAAAACAATGATATCAATGATATGATAGGGGTGGTAGGGGTCAATTTTGGTATCATTGGATAGGCCCTTTCGAGACGAACAAATTTCATTCCAAGTGTTTTTTCGATCTGATGCATCGTTTTTGAGATTTTAAATCGGTTACCCTGTATTTCTTTTTAGATGAAGGTGTAAGGAATTTTCAACATATGCAACTGAAATAAACCCATTTTTTTTAATCTGTTTAAAGAAATTTAGTGGTTTTTAGCCCCTAACTAGTGAGCTGATTTTTTTTTTCTTCCCCCATTACACTACTGGTAATGTGGGGTCCTACAATGCTACTTTTCATGAATATTCTAAATTTAAAAAAAAAAAAAATTGAAAGCATTCACGATTTAATGGTGTTTATTATTTACTTATTGTTTAATAAAGCATAAAGTGACATTTTAAGTTTATTAGAAATATGAATAAACAAAATTATTTTTCATGCTTGAAATTGCACGTTTTATGTATAGAGGGACGGCGGCACATGACGTCAGAGTGATAGCTGCCCCCTCTATCCATGAAATCAAAAGCATTTGGAGTGGCAAAATGAGTGGCGGTTGTATACTTTTGAGCAAGCTTGGCGTGTCTCTCTCTACTAAAATAACTAAGAATCGGTGAATTTTTTCTTCTCAAATTAACAAATCATATTGATGGTCTCAGGGTGTTGTATTGCTATAGTGAATATGAATTTAGTAGGGTTTACATTAAACAATACTTAAGTTTATTGACTTTTAGCTAATCATTTCGAAGATTTTGCTCATCAACGAAGTGTAAAATAAATAGCTTCACTTAAAAAACGTAAACTAAATAACAATACTTACGAAAAACAGTGCAAATAATTACAATTACAAATGAAATATGATAAAAAATTAAAATCGCACCTAAAATAAATAAAAAAAAGAAATTGTTTAAAACCAACATTAAGAATCAACTATTTCTCTGCTCATTTAAAATAAACATAAATTACGGTTAACATATCTGCAACCTTTTAATATACACGTACATGATTTATAATTAAAAATAGAATTTTGTAAATTATCAGGTAATCATTTCACACACAAAAGGTATTATATGGGAAAAAAGTTTTTTAAATTTTATGGTGTTTTATGAAATATAAATCGATTTCTTGTAGTTGCTTATACAATTTGAACCCGTTTGAAAATATTGTAAAATATAATTTAATGGGCGATTTGTAAATCGCAATCTATAGTATCTAACAAGGTTAGAGAAATTCAACATGCCATGATGTTCAAAAAATGAGTACCGACTGATATTTATTAAGATTAATGCCATTCGGAACAGGCGAAAGCTTCGAAACACTTAAGCTAAAAGTCAATAAAATTACATATTGTTTAAAACTACATCTATTTCATTCAAATTAATAAATAATTAAAAGCTGCTGGCACGGGAAGGGTTCAGGGATGTAGCTTTATTCGTTTCCAAGACGAAAAAGGGAAAAATGGATCAGAGCTCTCGGGCGAAAAGGGTGGAAGCCGAACAAATACTGAATCCTCCTCAAACAGGATCCAAGATTCCATTATTTTCTAATTTTAGCTGATTGTCATGCTTTAAATTCTCATTTAAAGCCTCGTAACAATCATTCATGATAATTTAGACTGTTTTAAAGCATAAACAAGCCAATGACACACCAAATCCACATGTATCGTATATGTAATCAAGCTTGTTTTGCCACTCGCTGGGACACGTGACACTACCGTGACGTCATTTGATGACATCGGTGCCGCCCCTCTATAGTCCTCATCCAATGGGTTAAACCTTGATCTTGAAAGGTTAGGATTATTCTATTGCTAAAATGGGAGGCAAGAGGATGGAAAAAAAATCTGATGTAGTGCAGGGAAGTACTAGTATTATATCAGATTTTTTTTCCATCCTCTTGCTTCCCATTTTAGCAATAGAATAATCCTAGCCCTTCAAGGTTGATGTTTAACTTATCGGATGAGGACTATACATGTTTCTTATATGATCAAATTCTAAATAATAAAGTTATTCCTAAATGAAAGCAAACATGTTATTTATAAATTCGGTAACTATAATTAGGTAATTATTTCCTGCTGCAATATGTATGAAGAAAAAGTAGTATCCATCATTACACAGATGATTAAAATCTGAGGATTAAAATCTCTTTTTGTGGAAAAGTGGTATCCGCCCTTCATCTGTGCACAAGTATCCACAGTTCGACAAGGTCAGTTAATTATATTGTTTATATAATTTTAGCTATTCCATCATTACCTTTCAATTTTTTAGCTTCCTTGGCTGCTGATAATGCTTGCTCACGTTCCATTTTTTTCTGCATTTTTATTTCTTGAATTCTTCGAGCCATTTCTGTAAATTCCAAAAGATTCAATAAACCAATGAAAACATTATACTTTTATATTAAAATCCATTCTCAAAAATCTATTACACAAATAATTAAGCAAATCAAATGTAAAAGCATCAAATAGTAAGCTCTTACAGATAATATATTTAATATATAACCACAAATGACAAATGTAATTTAAATGTACACAAGACCCTGAAGTGCATTCACTTTCTTAACTGCTCTTATAATTTTTCCTCTTCACCATTACAAATACATTTTATTGACCATTTTCTGATACCTTTTTTAAACGATACCATCAAAAATTTTACCTAAAGTCATTGAAAAATCATATTCAAGCAGATGTACTTTATTGTGGCAATGAGTACCTTCATGATTCCAATGACCACCTGCTTATAGTTATAAAATGGCAAGATTTCCATCTTTGCTTTTTCTGAGGCCTAATATTCTGTATCATTTCTATGAAGAAAAACTTTGCCTCATAGCTGATAGATCCAGCCATTTGCAAGAAAATGACCAGAACTAGGCATCTGATGATAGCTTGGAATGTCCTCTCCAGACAGTGTCTTGTTTTTCGACGTAGTGTCACCACACACTTGCACCAATGTCGAACAAGGTTTTTTCTTTCTGTCGGCAACGAACTAATGTCTATTGGCAGCACCTGGAGCACACACACTGCTGCTTTTACCTCCTCATCACTTTATGTAACAGTGAAACTTCAGATGTTATAGGTGCTTCTTTCACACTCCTTGCCCACTTTCTGGAAATACTCACATTCACACATCACTGCCATAGAAAACTCTCATCCTTCAAAGAAATGTCTATGGATGCATAACCCTCTATAGTGAGGAATTCAATCATAGCATTTTGTTTCAACCGAATATCCACATATGTTTCCATTTTCTCAATTTTGCACATTGTTGATGTTGTAGATAAATGCCAAAAATCGATGAATCAGGCTTTACTTTCATACTCTTTGAAAATAAAAGAGTAGTGATCAAACACACACATATGAGAGAGGCAGAGAAACAGGCTGAAAAGCAATCAGTGATTGGGAGACTATCAACAAGCAGCTGCCCCAGGCCTCACAAAATTAGGCTAATTAGGGTCTACCGTATGTACTTGTGTACAAGCCGAATTTTTTTTTTCCAAAAACTGACCCCTAAAAACCACATTCGGCCTATGCGCGGGTCATAGTTGATGAAAACTCTTATAAGTGGAGTTTACAAAAAACTAAGCAATAATTTTATTTATTAATCCATTTAGATTTCATTTATTAACCCTTTCACTGCATAAATAAATTTCTGATAAGATAAAAGTATTCTCTCTCTTTGCAGCATAATGAGAATCTCTAAAAGGCTGCTGCAGCCATATTGGAGAAAGTATGAGAGGGGGAGGGGCTTCAAACAAAACCAGCGCATTTTTACGTGTTCTCGCATTGCAATACATACAGTAAATACATTAATCTAAACAGTATTCAAAATGGAACATCGAAGCATCGAAGATTCAAGAAGACTAAAAAATTCGATTTCGAAACTTTTTGAACATCGATACATGAGCTACCATCGATACTATCGCCAAGCACTAGCATATGAAATTTAATAGACCTTAACAGCACATTGTACAATTATAAACAATATACAGTGCGGTATTTCACATCTTTTTCCTCAATTTTACATCCACTTTTCCATTGTTAAAAGCAAATGCTCTGGCGTCCGGTGATTTGCCCCGCAGAAATGTGCCCAAACTGCCGCATGCCTTTTGAACATCGATAGCCTACTATCGTGTTCTTGCCAAGTGCGTCTTGAAAATCGTCCAAGAATGTTTTAATAAATAAAGTTAATATGGTTATAATTAAAATATATTATTACATACACAAAAAAAGATCAAGAATCGATTTCTACAACCAAAAATCAAAAATACATAACTAAAATAAAAATGCGTTAGGCATACTGAAAGATGATTGAACCAAAATTGAAACCATGATTGAAAAATGGTTTATAAAATATAAAATTCTTCAAATAATTTTTTTGTATCTGTTAAGCGTTGTAATTTTAAAGATTATATATGGTGATTCAAATCGTGTGTAAAACAATTTAAGGGGATCAAGGTAAACATGGGTTCGAATTTGAAAGCGTTACATTTTTTTCCCTTTTTTCCTCGGCTTATGCGCGGGTCAAGGCGTTTTTCCACTATTTGGGCTCAAAAACAGGGGGTCGGCCTATGCACGGGTCGGCTTATACGCGAGTATATACGGTAATTCAGCGGCCTGAACTTGTTAACTTAGTAACCAGAAAACGGCATCACTGTCTTTGTCCGACAGCCATCTCCAACTAGAGGTTGATGCCATGGAATATTGGGATGGTTATGGGATGTTACTCATGGAGCAGTGGGGAATAATCATACTGAACATCAGTACACGTAAAATGGGAGATATGTTGCGAGCATGGAAACAGTGACCAAGTAGACTAAGAACAACTTTAGCGACGGAGCGGCTAACATCAGCGAGAAGTATCATACCTAATAAAAGGAACATATAAGCACAAACAAACAAATCAGTGGGAGGTCATGAGGGAGAGGAAATGAACCTCTACACAATGGTCAATACTCACGGGATGTCTCTGGAGACACAGCACAGGTGTACACTAGAAAGGAGACATGAGAGTGGAATCGACCTCTAGGAGTGATCGAGGTGAGGTGAGCCTTCTGGCTGAAGCCAGAACAGCGGCATTCAGTGGACAAGTTATCAAGGAGTTAAGCCATTACCAAGTTATCATAATGGCATCAACCACCAACATGATCTTTGAGGCAAGTGAACATTCAACATCATTGCAAGTGACGAGTGTGAGTGGTGATGAAACAGATACAGTACAGCCTCCGTATAGCGAAATGCAAGGAACCGGGCAAAATCATTTCTTTACATAAATATTACGTTGCATAGAGGTGGTTTAAATTTGCATAATTTTCACACATAAATTGTTAAAAATTGCAATATTGACGTGCATACATTTATTTAATTTAGTATTTATATATAAAAATTTAGTATTTTATATTAATTTGAATGCTTCTTAACTAAACTTCTTTGAAACTTGACATTGCTGCTATCTAAAGTCATGCAAGTTGCCATTGCTGAAAATTATGCTGGGATTGCGATTATTTTTTTTCTAAAATATATAAAATTTGAAAGCAGAGTGGACAGAAAATAAGATTGTAATAAGTATTTTACGGAAAAATACTGAAAAAAACGTATCCATAAGTGAGTATATTAAGGCCGATGAGGGTTTTTTCGTCGGCCTCAGTAAAATTAGCATTTCACAAAAATATAATGGGCTTAAATTTTCCATAAAATAAATTATCTATCATGTCGGCCACGCTTTAAACACATCAGCAAGCCGCCATTATTGCTGTGCAGTGCATTATGGATAGTTTGGTGTGACAACATTGTTCTTGAGAACTTAATTTTGCTGATAAAATAAGCCTAATGTCACAGCCGCAGCCTACTGGGCAGAGGTTGCAACATAAAAATTTGTTTTTAACTTTTTTTTTGTTGGTTGTTTGCGATAATTTTGTTTGTTGGCTGTTGGGTCATGCTAAGTGCGGGAACCAAATTTCATAATAAAGAGCTAAAAAATATACCTTAAAATGCATTGCCTGGACCGGAAAATCCTTACTTTATAGGGATAATTACGCTATAAATATTTCACTATGAGGAGGTTGAAAAAGCATTTTTGAATAAGATTTTTGCCGGACCACAGAAAAATTGTTATAGAGATAATTACGCTACATACACGTTGCTATATGGAGGCTCTACTGTATAGTGTGTTCTAATGTAAGTGAAAAACTTGGACTGCATATACAGAATAAGTAGAATAAATTTTGAAAGAATTTTAGAGACTTTGGGAGGGGTTCTCCCTTCATGATACAGATTACATGTGGGACTGTGAATGATTAAGAACTTTAAGCAAACTTTAAGCATACCCAGGCAACTGCATAGTAATTAAGTTATTCTAGCGCATTTAAATTAGTTAATTTGGAATTATTTACAAATTGAAAACACACATGTTAGAATTTTAATTAAGTTTGCTGTTAAATGTAACTTGGATCAGTAGTATTTTTATCCTTTTCTTTTCTCCTTTGTATTTAGCTGTAAAATAAAATGCAATTTTTTTATTTTCTCACCAAAGGCATTCTAGCTATCATTTCATTTTGATCATTCTTAATCCTTCTGGTGGATCATTAGTGACGTAAGTGAAGTAAAAGAACCAGAGGATACGTCCTTTCTCTATCGGTCACTTCAGGTTAACTATCAATGAACTGTAACACTTTTAGATATGGGAGTACCATCATAATATATTAACACTAATGTAAAAAGTTACCATATCTCTCAGCCACAATTTACTGTGGAATGGCAAACAATTTCACACAAGCAATTATCGTCTGAACAGACTAAACAAACAAGCAATGCATCATATAATTACTTGCACATGTGCAGCTACTTATTGCTGTCAAGCTAATTGATGTACAAGGGTTGATCAAATGAAAAGGTACGAAACGACAATGTCCGTGTAAATGAATACTTTATTCAAAGTATCCTCCATTGGCCTGAGCACATTGATCCCATTGATGAACGAGCCGAAGGATTCCTTTTTCCCAGAATTCCTTTGGCCGTGACGAGACCCAGTCCTGCACAGCATCCTTGAGGTCATCGTCCGAGGTGAAGAGCTTGCCTTTCAGATGCTTCTGCAGTGGACCAAACACATGGAAATCACAGGGGGAGCAGTCCGGACTGTAGGGCGGATGGTCTAGCTGCTCCCACTTGAACGCGGCCAGTTCCGCTTGTGTGACCCTGAAGACGTGTGGACGAGCGTTATCATGGAGTAGAACCACACCTTCCGTGAGCAGGCCCGGTCGTTTGTTCTTGATGGACCTGCGTAGGCGTCGGAGTGTCCCACAGTACACTTCGGAGTTAACGGTTCTTCTGTGTTCAAGGAATTCCACAAGTAGCGGACCTTGCACATCGAAAAACATGGTAAGCAACACCTTGCCTCCTGACGTCACGGCTTTGAACTTTTTCGGGGGAGGTGACGATGAATGCTTCCACTGCATGCTGTCCCGCTTTGTCTCTGGCTCGTAGTGATGGCACCAGCTCTCATCACCTGTGACGATCCGCTCCAGGAAAGCGGGATCTTCATGATAACGGCACAGATGTTGAGTGGCTAGCCCCATACGCAGTTCCTTTTGCTGGTCGGTGAGATGCTTCAGAACCCACTGCGCACACACCTTCCGATACCGCAACCGGTCGTGAACAATTGTCCACATTGCTCCGAAGCTGACATCCATCTGTTCCGCCAACATTCGCAATGTGACACGTCGATCACTTTTCACTAGGCCGTCCACCTTGTCGATGAGATCGGCCGTGATGACAGTGTTCGTCTGGCCTGGTCGCGGGTCATCAAGCAAACTCTCACGGCCTGCACGAAAACGGGCACTCCATTTCCTCACTGATTTGCCAGACACACAGTCTTTCCCGTAAACGTTCACCATCCGGCGATGAATTTGGGCCGGTTTAACACCTTCCGCTGTCAGAAATCGGATGACGCCTCGCTGCTCCTCAACAGTCGAATTGGGCAATATGAACGCCATCCTGTCCGAATACGCACTGCCGCGTCGCTTGGACGCCGCTCTGTATCGGAGCCTCTGCTCTCTCCTGCGCATGCGCGTTCCCCCGCATGCTCCCGTCCGCGTGGCCGACTCCACTCGCACCCCTACATGTCTCGCTACGTTCTTCCATCGCGCCATCTGTACTTTAGAAACGATTCCGTTGTTACGACGTTTCGTACCTTTTCATTTGATCAACCCTTGTACATACAGAAATTTGGTTGTATTTCTCATATACACAACTAAATTAAAAAAAAAAAAAAAAAAATCAATTACCTTGTTGATCAAACTTTCTTTGCATTTTAGGATCTTTCAATGCACACATTAAATTTTCAGCATTTTTACGCTCTTCTGTCCTATGAGCACTAGATCGACGCCTTTTCCGTGAACGAATTTCTGCAATACGTGCTATTACTTCCTGCTCATTTAGGTGTACAAATTCCTGAAATAAAAAAATGATAGCTTTATATTAAATAATTTGGGCAACAAAGCTAATTGCATGAACTGAATTAAAAACTTATTTACCTGCAAATTAATAAAAGTCCATAAAAATCCAGCTTCAAAATTTCTGAAGCCAATTTTTTGTAACTATCTTTTAAAAATTATTAAAAGGCAGGGGGAAAAAACATCAAACGATGAGTCTACTAGGTTTTAATGAGATATGCCATAGTCTGTACAACAAGAGAAAATGTGGGCATGGCGATAAGTGCAGATTGGCTAATTCCACACAATCTGCATCACAGCCATGTTTTCTATTGTTGTACAGACTGTAGTTATCCCATTGGAAAAGAATCCAACTATAATCATTCTTGTCATAAAATAGTCCAACGATAAAATAACCCTTATGAAGAAGTAGCAACAGACAATATCCCAATGTACTGTAAGTGATTTGTAAGCATACTGTCATTTAAAAATTTCCTTTCAAAGCAAATTTCTTGCAAATTCCTCTGAATTATAGGATGCTTGTGCATTATGCCAATATCACCAAATATACATTAAAAAACATACGTGGGTGCATATTATATACTGAAAATTATGGTACTTTATCTAATCTAATGATATAATTTTAAATAAATGTAAAACTCTTACGTTTGCATCATCTACAGGTTCTAAAAATTCGCCAATGTTAACTTTGGTACTAAAACTGAAGTTTTCTCGTGAAATATCCGTTATCTTGTGCTTATCAAGATACTGAAAATATAAGGAGAAAAGGGATGCATGATTAGTATTAAAATATTTCTTCTACAAATTTTATTATCCATAGAAAAAAAAAATTAGGAAATTATAGGAAAAATCAAAAGAAAAGTTTTTGAAAAATTTAGTATATTATTTTGTGTAAATCCAGTATAACATGAAATCAGACATAATGCAGTCAAGCCCCATTAATATGAATTCCCACGTAATATGAATTGTTTCTCTGATCCTGTTCCAGTGAATGCTGTTCTTTCATTCCCAGATAATACAAATAAAATTTTGGGTCCCCTGAATGGGGTTTGACTTTTTAAGGTCAAAAGAGTAGAAAGAATTGGATTGACTATATCACTGACAATGGGTTATTTTAAATTTTCAGAAGATTCCTGTTTCATATGGGATACGATTTAGATTTTCATCTGATAACTCAAGCACAATCTTTTTAGATACCAGTATACATAACCAGGGGTAGACTTGAACTTTTTTACCCCTTTTATCTCGAGCTAACACATCATGAACAGCAGACTGCAAAATCTATGATGGGACTGTGAATTACTAACAATATAAATTGTAATAAAAATGATAGTTTGTTGTTAAGGGCAGAAATTCAAAATGCACCACACCCCTGGAGGTCTACCACATGGAAATGAGAAGTTTGTTTAGATGCCGCTCAGGTTTTGGGTGCCGTTTCAGCGTTTCCCCTTTATTCAGCCACTGAGCTTTTCGTTTTCTGCTGTGCAGAGCACCCATTTTTCATAGGTCTCATGCAAAGTAGCCTAAGCAAAATTGACCAATACTTATGAAACAACCCCAATACTAAGTATATAAAATTCTTACCCTAATAACCTCTGGATAAGTTTTTAACTTTCTTCCACATGGAGCAAAATACAACACACTTCCTCTGACGCCACTATAGCTGAAAGTGCGGATTTTTGTTTGACGCCGCCAACTACATAACAATAAAAGAAAAAACCCATTAGAGTAATATACAAAATTAAATTTCACAACTTTTTTCAATTAGTCAAATTTCATTAATCATTTGGACGAAAATAACATCCATAGAGGTGATAAATTAAAAAAAAAAAAAAATTAAAACCAGACTTTTTAAAAAGGTGGAGAAAAAGGAAAATTAATCTTACTATTTTAATGCAGTAAGTGGCCTTTGCACATCATTTTTATGCTGGGTGATCCAAAAGTGTGTAAAATTTTTTTTTACATTTTTTCATGAAAATTTGTATAACAATTCTTTGATAAGAATTTCTGTTTTATGATACATCGGTTACAGATTCAATGCGTTTGCCTTCTCTGGAAACACAAATTGCTGCTCGACGGCACATGTGTACCATAATGTCATGATAAGTCTGAATTTGTATGGCGGCAATTGCATCGTTAATCATCTGCTCCAGCTCTACCAGAGTTCCGCACTTTTCACAATTCACCATCTCCTTTGGATATCCCAAAGCCAGAAATCCAATGGCGTCAGATCAGGCAAAACAATTATTAGTTTCATGAAAAAATGTAACACACTTTTGGATCACCCGGTATATGAATTACACTAAAATTACCAAGTTTAGAAGTAAGTATCTCGTTGTGAAAGCTGGAAATGCGACGATACCTGGTAATCGACCATAACTACCGGTATTCATTGCTTTATACTAGTGAATATTGGAAATTAGTGTTTGTTTCTAATGTCCATCAGAGATTTTCAAAATTGCTAATTGTACAAATGTGGATTTTGGAAAAAAAAAAAAAAAAATTTGTTTCATTATATTTATCTGAAAAACCTTATGTTTCCTTTCATACTACCCACTTTCCACCACCAGATGGGAACAGCACTTGGCATTTGCTCAACACCTCTCTGCAAATGCTGCCGATGACATGCTTGATGTCACTTGCCCAGGCGAGTTTTGCCCTGAATGCGGTGCCCATTCCAGGAAAATAAAGGAAGTATGTATAGCTAAATTACAATTGTTATCTATTGTCACCATTATGTTTCATTGAATGATGATCTTACTTGCAACTTGGGAGTGTATTATCAGTTCGGCCCTCTCCAAGGAGAAGGCGAGGTTACTTCACCCTGGTCAAGAGCAGATTGCTTTAAGTGCATAAATGCATATAGCACCGGGGAAGGGGATACAAAAGCGTATACCGTTACAATTACTGCTATATAGAAGTGTTTGATAATTAACGATGCAGTAGTAAGGGTCCATAAAAGAAATGAATTCCCAACATCCAACATCCACCACTACAAAACAATGAAATGTATTCTCAACTTTCACAGTAACATACAAATAACTTTTCCTTTAAGATATTAAGCAGCCTTTTTTTTTTTAAATCAATGTCAGTCAATCTGTTAACATCGAGTTATGGAAAAATTAATTTCATTATATAAAGACAAAATTTAACGCTTTACAAACTGAAACAAAACACAAAAATCACGTACTAAGCTAATGTCTGCTGTCTATGATAAAGAAAATTACCCATATTTAAAGGGAAAATTTAAAAATAAATATAAATCACTTTCGAGTTCAGATTAATTATATGCGAGCTTTCACCAAAATCAAAAATGACAATGTTAAAACTGTCTTAAATATCCACCATACATGTATCTACAAAATTCTCTGCTTAAATCATGACACTACTAAAAATTATATGATGGCATAAAGCATAATAGTTTAAAGTAAGCATATTATATGAAGTGTTCAGGAATTAAGTACCATTAGACCAATAAAAATCAATTTGATTCATTTTGAAAATATTTTCCATTTGTCTGATTAACCATACAATATATTAAACTACTTTTCTACACATTTTTTACTATTATTGAGGCATTTATTATAACAGGTACAACTGTCCAAGAATGAAGCCACCTGTGGAAACGGCCAATTCTGCCCTCTCTTGAAGTGCAAGATGCCCACGTCTCGTCAGCCAACATAAACAGAACAATACATAACCACAATTTGCTGTGCATACAATGATGCTATCGCAGAGATGTTTGCTAATGGTACTTACCCTCCAAACACACTCATAAATAGCATCTTACCCATGCTCAAGTGGGATTCTAAGTTCTTTCTCATCCATTATAATTCGACGTCGTTTCACTGGACTTGCTACAGAAATAAATTATCATAAAATAAATGATCTCATCCATGAAAAATTCTTTCAGAATTCTAATACTCTTTGTTCAAATTTTGTTGGTTTCAAAATAAATTAAAATCTTGCAAATCAATAACATTAAAGCATTATTTTCTAAAGTAATATGGATTAGAAACACTTACAAGAACCAGAATTATCATATGACGGCCGTTTCTGGCCTGCCATCATTAAGGACATTGGTGTGCTTCCCCGGCTGCTACTCATTATAGACTTTTCAGTCTCTGAATCTGACGTCTCACTGTCAGATTCGGAATTTGATGAAGATGATTCTGACTGACTACTTGAATCTAAAGCAAGAATATATCATGAAGTTCTTGAATTTTCAATCCCATATATAATATTGCTAAATTGGGTTATATTTTAGTCACAGAGAGCAGATACAAAATACCAGTTCCTCTTGTTTACTTGTACTCAATACAAAGTACTAAGTAATATCTCAAGGCATCCTTCAAGTGGGGAAGGTGGGGGGGAAGAAACATGAAAAAGTAGTAAAGAGTATAAAAATATCTCTGTCTCTGCTATTTTTCCCCCTAAGTAAAGCTTCTTTAAGAATTTGCATAACAAAGTTCTGGTGAAAAATGAAATTCAAAAATACAATATGATTGATTTTATTGCAGCTGGGATGTTTCGTTACACATACCATCATCAACAGGCTAAAATCTGTAATGTGAAACCTAGAACAATTCAGTTTTATGAAAAGGCAGAAGAGCGATATCCTTCAATCTGACATTATCTGATCAGTGGATTTACACAACTAAGAATTATGCATCTAAAATAAGATGTCACAAATTTTACTGACTTCATTAACAATATTCAACAATGGGCCTCTGCGACATCATTAGAATAATATCCGGCTTCTCTTGGATTTATCGTCGTAAATTGTATATTTCAGTAACTTTTTGTTTCAATCAATAGATATAACCAGAATTATGCTACTGTACGAAAATATTAATTGCATCTTCTATCATTAATGTATGCCATTTTTGCCTCGTCTATGTGCTTTTGGCAAGGAAATGTTTTCTTATGGATGCTGTGCTGGAGTGCCTAGTTGCAAAGACATTTTTATTCTCATGATAAGGGAAAAATACTGTAATTAACTTTACAGCAACAAGCATAAAACAATGACGGTTGATTGTTTGGTGTTCCATTATCACCAGAGAGATTTGAACAATAGGATGTAAGAGGATAGAAACGAAAAGCTCGCATCTGTTGTAGGGATGGCAACGAAAAAATACAGAAGAAATAACACAGTTTTGAAGAGTGGAGGAGTTGTTTTTGAGTTGGGCTGCTTGAAAGCCTAAAGATAGTCTTCTTTCAAAAGCCACCATTATGCCTGCACTCTGATCCTTCCTCTAAATGGAGTATGGGTGAAGGATTGGAACATTTCAAGCTTGTTTAAGCTATTTGATGGACTAATTTGTTTGAACGTTTGTTTTTTTTGTTTTTTTACTTGCTCGAAACTGTGGCCAGATTCTGTAAAACATTCTTTAAGATAATTTCTACCAGTATTCTAATGGAGGACAACTTTGGATATTCTGCCATATGAAGTAGAATACTGAAAAGTCATTCCCTATACTTGTGGCCCAAATCTTGAAAACCACCTAACTTGGTCAAGGGCTAACGGACTTCTAAGCACAAAAATGTCGACAAAGCCGAACAAGATGAGTGCCCAATCAGTTAATTAGTTCATTTATATTTTTATTCTCGATTTACTTTTAAAATAGGTTTTGTCTTGGTTTTCTCGTTGCAGTGTGTCCACGTCGCTTCCTACAGAAGGTTTTGTGGAACAAAAATTGCCAGGAGCATTGAAAAAGCGTCTTGGATTCTACGATGGCGAGCTTCACCCAAATGGGTCGATCATCAATCGTCTTGGAACTGTGCAGAGCCTTTAGAGCGGTATCATGTTAACCTCTACTAACCAATCCCTCCCCCACCTCAATGATCTCATCCATAAAAAAAAAATCTTTCAGAATTCTAATACTCTTTGTCCAAATTTTGTTGGTTTCAAATAAATTAAAATCTTGCAAATCAATAACATTAAAGCATTATTTTCTAAAGCAATATAGATTAGAAACACAAGAACCAGAATTATCATATGATGGCTGTTTCTGGCCTGCCATCATTAAGGACATTGGTGTGCTTCCCCAGCTGCTACTCATTACAGACTTTTCAATTCTGAATCTGAAGTCTCACTGTCAGATTCGGAATTTGATGAAAAACCTTGGCGTCCCTTCATGCTTTGTCGCTCAGACCATACTGTCCGCTTGCCACATGAATAGAATCAAGAAACTCTCCCTTTGCCAAGGTTGGCTTCTCTGCGATGTCTCCATTAATGAGGGAATTGTTGGCCTGCTCTATACCTTAAGAAGTGGTCAATTAACTTACCTGATCTTTTCTCTGTTTTGAAAAAAAATATAGGATTCACTATAGACTGGGACACTTATCATATGCTTTGTCCAGATAGGTTAAAAAAAATACAGTTTGTCTTCTATTAAAATTGGTAAAATTGGAGTTACCCTTTTTATTTCCATTCAGCGAAATCGGGACCTATTACGTATTTGTAACACCCATCAAATACTTATTGTTGAATCGTTAGATGTTAAAAGACAAATACGATCGATCTTTATGTCTTCAGTTTAATTTGTAAACTACATAAAGTCATTTAATAAAGCCGGATTGTTTAACGGAACGTTGTGTATTCTCTCTTCACTTCACGTTAGTGTGTTGATCATGTAGAGATAAAGCCCTGCATTTTTTTGTCAGTATTTGATGGTACCCCTTTTGGAGTGGTTGCTGTACAACAATACAGCAGCACGCTTCACAGGGAAGATTGTTTCCATTCTTTCATGCTAATTGCAAGGCGATTCAAAATTTTTTTTCCAGGGGTGGTATTAATTAATAGCAGGCATAAAAATCAATATAGAGAGTATAGTGATCCAAAAGTAGTGCACATCGGAAAATTAAAAAAAACAAACAACATTTGATATGGTATTTATACAACACATGCATATTTTTATAACATATGCTCAAAATACAAGTTTCAAAGTAGCCGAAGAAACTTTTCAACTATTACACTATTTATAGACAATCGAATTTGGATGTGCGTGACTATTGGATCACTCTGTATATAATGATCATAGAAAGAGCAATACAATGGAATTTTTTGTCAACATATGATATTTAAACATCAACACAGCGTTTGGCTAATTTCTATCAACACATTAGATGGAAATAATGATCTTGTTAAACCGCCAATGACAACACACTTTTAATTGCTATAAATACACCAATTATGGTCCACTGTTGTGATGGTGGATCACTTTTCTGACGTACTACAGTCAAATTTCGATATCTCTCATTTTGCAGGAAGAGAAAAAAATTTGAGATAAAGAAGCTTCAAGATGTGGAGGGTTACTTTTAAATCAAGATTTTTAGGTTATTAACCTCTTCAAGACCAGTGACGAACGTGCATTCGTCAAGCTAGACCCTCTGTTCAATATCATGACGAACATGCGTTCGTCATTTTCAGTTATTAATTCTATTAACGAAATGAAAACGTGGTTTTTCAGGAATGAAAGAGTAAAATCATTTGGAACAGTTTATTCTTTTATGGGTCCATTTTCCTGTCGATAGATGGAACCATTGCGTTTATTCTTTGATTGCTAATTTCAACACTGTTATACGTTGTATTTGAACAGTAAGCAACAATGCTTTTGCTCCATTTTTGTAAAAAATGGATGATTATAATTATGTTGATGCAAGTTGTTATGCCAAAGATCCTGATTTTGAAATAAATATTGATTCTGAAGCAGAAATATTCTTACAAAACTGTACATGACGAACGTGCGTTCGTCATTGGTTTGCCAGATAGTACATAAAATCTGGTCCTGGGAGGTATCCTTCAAAATTTAGGCTGGTCGTGAAGAGGTTAAAAATACTGTGAGAATACGGAGATCAGTAAGAGAGAAAATGGCACAAGTATAAACGGCTATGCTACGTGGAGCCACTAGTATCAGAAATGTACAAATTGTGCATGCTCAAATATCTCTTACGCAACGGAGACTTGCAACAAAATCGAAAAGTTTTTTCTGTGAATTTTTTTCATAATGCACAAGAATAGTCTAACTTCAACGGAACTGGCATCAAATTTTTCTCGTTTTTGTATGAAAAATTTGTCAATCTAAAAAATCTTAACTCTCTAATGTTTTTAAATATCTTGCCCTTTTGCTGCCACACAAAGTAAAAAATTCGACATAGCGAGGTTTTCCGAGAAAATTCTTCGAGATAACGAGGGAAAATTAATAGAATTAAATTAAAATGACAGGAAATAAAACAAATTTCGAGATATCGAGGTTTTTGATATATCGAAATTCAACTGTATATAGCTGTTGGTACTTTTACCTCACTACTTAGTTTCATGCCCAAAAGAGTACAAATAAACGTCTACCATATTACTACTCTTCCTAGAAAGTCTCTTTGCTTTTATATTATTTGCTGGTATAGTATATCAGCATATTCCTGTTGAAAAATAGCTCTGTATGTAGCAATATTTATATTTTCCACTGCCTTATTAACAGGGAATTAATACATTGAAAAGCTGAAAACATTCCTCCCTTCCTGTACCAATAGTGAAAAATTATTCTATTTTTAAAAATCGGCTTAAAATGTGCTTTCTCTGTCCGAAAATATGGTACATTTACAATACAAAAATAATAACGAAGTGTATACCATATTTTCAGAGAGAGGGAGTATATAAATTCAACAGAAAAGATAAATAAAATGTCCTACTAGATTCATCACTGCTTTCTTCTTCTGAAGAATCATCTGCAGAAGTTTCATCATCTACAGTACGGAATTTTACTGCTAAATCTTTAGCATTATTTTCAGAATCATTAGGATCAAAATTTTTCAAGTTTTCATCAGTGCTCTGTCCTGATTTTGATAACAAAGAACTTATATTGTATCCCTTCGGCGAATAGTTCATGGATTCGTTCAATGCTAATTTTTGAGGAGAATTTACAGTAGCAGAGTTATTTCGAGGAGATTTACTTGGAGAAAGCATAATATCAGGCATAACATTCAGGGTTGCAGGTGCACCTGTAAGAAGGGAGATGCCTTTATTGGCGGACACTGCAGTAACTGTAACAGTACTTGGTGAAGATTTTGGTGAAGATGATTTTGTGTAGCACTGGTTAAGGGAATTTAAAGAAGACTTTTTCACTGCTTGCTTGAAAGGTGAAGATGACTCGGATTGAGCATCATGTATACTAGATGTTTCAGACGGAGTATTTACTACCAAATGATTTTCAGATGCTTGTTTTTGACTTTGGGAACTCGCAGTTAATTCCTGGGGGAGGAAAAAAAAAATGCTAAAGAATTTAAAAAAATATACCAAAACATATACAGTCGAACTTCTTTAATTCGAATCTCAAGGGAATTCGAATTAAAGAGGTTTCGAATAATGGATTTTTTTTTCCAAAGGAACAAAAAAAATTCGATTTACAGAGGTTTTCGAATTAAAGAGGTTCGAATTAAAGAGGTTCTACTGTATATAATTTATGTATATTTTACCTGCTTATTCATATAGTCAGAATGCTTCATATTATTCTTAAGTTTATTTTTTTTATGTTTTGGAGGCACTACTAAAAATAAAGAAAGAATAAAATAAATACAATTTAGATAAGATTATGTATACTACTCAACAATCAAATTGCTTCATCTGGCTAGAGTCAATGGATTTTACTAGTACAAGAGACAAGAATCAGATGTATAAATTGAAATGAATTTTATAATTCTATAAAACTACTCTAGTAGCATCAGGTAATCAAGAAAGCCCTGTTGCTTTTGCAAATGAAACACCAAGACACAGTAGATAATGGCAAAAAGGACTCTACTCATTGAAACAGTCACCATTACATTCAACACCCAACAAGATACAAGCTCAAATATACTGTGTTGGTAAAATGTCTCGTTTTTAGAGGCAAAAAACTGTGCCACCTAAGATTTAATCTCTGCATCATTGTGGAGCAGTCTCATTTGCATGTGGATGTCTAGAGCCTGGTACAAGTGATAACCGGTTGGTGAAATATCTGGAAGATACGATGGATGTGGCAGCAGTTCCCACTACAAAGTGGTAATCGCATTACGGGTAATTTTTGCATTGAGTGGTTTGGCACAGTCCTGCAAAGCTGCAACTTTTTCTTGTAAAATCCAGTCCTGGCTGTTTGCAATACAAGTTGCCGAGTGTAGAGCACGACAGTAATGAATTCGGCCCTATGCACAATACCAGCTGATGTCCCCAGGCACACAGTATCACTGGAATGGAATTTTTGGAACACCTTTGTGAGGTACATTTTATTACTACATCATTACTCAAAGTGTTTGTGTCAAATTTGAGTTCATATAATTGAAGTAATACACGGCATAATAAATCTGCACCAAGAAATTTTTAAAATGATGCGTTTATTTCTCCCCTGGAACACTGCTGACGAGAAAAGTGTTTTTAAACACTGGTGCCCTGGCAATGATGTTGCAGGGCAAATGATGTTATGTTTTTACATTAGTTCTTTCATCAGCTAGTTCCCTTGTGAAGGGGACGATAAGGCTGAAAACTGAATAGAGCATCAGTTCCTATCAATTCTTGGCACGATGGTGTGCCGAGAAAGTTAACCTAGATTTTGAATCCAGACAACTTATTATTGCAAGAAATAATCTTTTATTACACTTACACTAGTTGTATAATTATAAAAGAGGGGGGAAAAAAATCAACTATTAAATTCAATACCTTTTCATACAAGGAAGAAATGAATACAATTACAGTTCCGCTTGACTTATGGGGCATACAGATATCCACGTGGGGTACAGAAACGTTTTGGGTACAAGGGCAGTGAGCTAACACAATTGCAATATTAAAAAAAAAATCAGCTCTGTTCTCCTCTCTTATACAGTTTCCAGAGAGCACAAATTGCACATATGATTTGAATGTGTGCTGCACTGCTAATCAATTGAATATCCTTCCATAATACAATTTAAGATGCTTCCTTCCAGGTATTACAATTTTATTGGTCAGGAGAGTATATAAAAAAATTTGATTTATGGAGGTTCTATATCGCCACTCGTTCTAAAGCGGTCACTAAATCGTGGCTCCCATCAACCGTGTTTGATAGATCCATCGTGTATTTTTAAATATGTGAAGCTAATGATTAAGGCTGTGAATTATCCAGTTCACAGAATAACCAAAGAGCATATACCCATAAATTTTTTTACATGGTTACTTAATTATTAATACTGAATGAAGATCGAAAGTTTAAAAAAAAATCTATTTTTGTTAAACTGGTTCAATTTTTGAACTATTTTGCAGGAGGAGAAGTTATAGAAGGGTGAAAGGTAGAATATATGTTCAGTAATTCAGCACTTTTGATGATCCGGCAGCTACCTAGTCCCATGTGTGCTGAATTAAAGGGCTTTTACTTGTATAATTATTTGAATCAAGAAATCTTTACCTGGAATAAGAACAGGTGGTTGAAGTGAATCTTCAGAAAACGAATGGGACTTCGTGGATAAATTTAATGGGCCAGAAAGAATTTCTGCAGTTGGTTCAAGGGATGGAGGGGTAAGCAACGGTGAAACAGAATGAACACTGCTAACATCATTCTGCTCAGAAGCAACATTTTTTCTCTTAAAGGAACTTTCAACCTTAAAAAATAACAAATAAATTCGTGAGAAATAAGCAAATTAAAAAATAAAAGCAAAACTAATTTAAAAACTATAAATCCTATTATATACAATTTTAAATGGAAAGATACAAGTGGTATATAAGAACACTTAGGAACTAAACTATTTATGATGTGCTTCAATTGTAGCTATGAGAATTACTGTAATTTTTGGAATATAATAAGACAGTGGAATCTCAAAAACAAATGAAATTCGATATGATCAACTTCAATCAAAACTAGCATATAAAATTTAATGTATGTCCAAATAAGGGCAAAAGCCAGCGATTTCTTGATACAAATGGGACTCAGTGGATTTTGCAATAGTGCATCCTGAGACTTCTTCATAGAAACGGACTGTCTGTAAGAGTGAGGACGAGCCTGGGACAAAAAGAACCACATGATTGGCAAGAAACTGTATCAAAACATATTAGTATTCAAATATGACTAGTGTGGCGATATTTATGGGTAATTTTTTTTATTACGCTAATAAATTTCATGTATTCTCGAGTTCAAAAGTTGAGGGAGTCCATTAACTGAGGCAACCAGGACTATATTTAGCCCTCATTCCAGGAGGGCTGATGAAAAAATTGCAGCCACTAGACATTGCAATCAACTATGTCTTTAAAGCTGCTGTCTGCTCTCAATGTGAGGAGTGGATGCAGAAAGGTGTCTATTCTTTTACGGCGAAGTCATTTGTTTTGTTTACAATACACTGGGCGCGTATAATACATGGGAATTTTTTTCAAAATCAATTAAAAAATTGGAATCACATTATATTCCGAAAATTATGGCGTTATAAAATAGGTTAACACAATTTTAACCATATAACTTATACTACTTATAAGATCAGAATCAAAAGTGAACAACATTACTAGAAATTTTATTAAAGCATTCGCTTTGAAACATGCAAGCCTTCAAGAAAATTTCCAGTAGTATTGTTCACATTTGATTCTGATCTGTTATTTATAAATTTAGCAACAATACAAAGTCTGGTCACCATGTTCTTGTATAAAATTTAGTCACAGTCATTATAATGAAATTTTCTTTTCTCAATTTTACTTATTGATTTCAGAGGTTGCTGCTTTTGTGCCTTGCTGTTACACGTTTTGGCACCTACCACATCTTAGAAATTTTATTTCCTATATATTCAATTGATATTTCACAATAATATTTTTGGCTAAAGTTTATCGCTAATAGCAATCAATATGAAACCTCATTGTTGCAATTTTAGAGCCTTTAATTAAGAAGATGAAAAAGCAATTTCATGATGGTGTATAACATTTGTTTGTGCAAACTCAACTTTTCTTTGACACTGGTGGCTTATTTAACAAGATGAGGCCATGTTTAGTATTTTTGCAGCTTCAGCCATGAAAGAGGCAGATTTTGGAAGCAAACATACTGAAGAAAAGCTTATGCTCTTGTGATGACTCCTTAGCCAACCTAGCAATCATCAAATCATGTTCATGGAGTATGATCTTTTCTTTAAATTTTTACAAACTATCCTTTTAATTTTACAGTTTGAGGTTGCAGATTGTTCTCATTGATTGTATCAACCAGATGATGACAAATTTCTCTTACAAACATTCCAACTCTACAGCACTGAATAAAAAAAGGATTATGTAGCAAAAGGAAGTTGAATGTTGAAAGCTACTCTTAGAAAAGAAACAAGATCTACAATGCACCAGTGGAGTCAAGAGTTTGGAATTCCAATAATGAAGCTGGAAGGTGAAAACACCAGTCAATATTTTTCCAGAAAAAAGCTAATTTCTCTTTCTAGTTGATAGACTTATCAGATAGTGGAATTTCACAGATGTTCAGGTTCAAACCTGTCAGATGATTGGATGATTACGATGAGGATAGGCAAACCTGTTCCCTATTTATCTTTCTTTTTCCTTGGCTTGGTTCCCCTTTTTAGATTTGCTATGCTGTCGTTTGTGACCACCCACGCGCGTGGGAAGGGCCTACTTGAAAACCCTGGGCAAAGCCAACTACGACGCAGTGGGGGACGAGGGTTTGAGACTTGTGTATGGCTAAAAAGTCCAAACAAGGGACACGTAAACTAACACAACAACAATATAACAGTGCAATTATGCGGCTTTCTTCATTCCAATAAAGGTGCATAAGCATGCAATTATCACCCAACTGTGACGCGTGCGCCGCATTGCACACTAAATGTGAACCATGCAACATAGCATGAATCAGAGGTCGTGCTCTCTGCTGTTGAACAACCAGCCAACACTTCGCAGTAGGTCACGTGGCCTCAAACACGAGCGAGCTAGGAGAGCGTCACGCTTCCCTTTTAAATTATCCCCTGACCAAATGTCCATTACATCGTGACTGCATCAGAGTCAAGAGGACCACATAACAGGGAGGGAGGCAGTAACCCTTTAAATACTGACTAAAAATTAACCACAGACGCAATGCTCCACCCGTGCGATACTGCGAACCAAGTTCCTACAGTGTTCTTGCTACGCACTTGCTATAACAATGCGCGACTTACTAGCCAGCAGCTGCAGAGATCATGCACTCGGAAAACAATTACTTAAAAGCGTAAGCTTATACAGTAACACTAGTACAATTTTAACATCGCTCTTTTCTACATGGGACGTTAAACTAAGCAGACAATCGCCAAAACTAAGAGGATAAATTACTGTTCCGATGAACCGCTATAAAGCAGCATTAAGCACAAATCACTGAGGGATGCGCACTGTCTACTCATGTTCACCAACACTGACGCGGTCCGAACGCAGCTAAAACTCACATGGCGCTTATTCAATAAAACAGTAAAGGAACAATCTCACCAAGAACTATAAGTCTTCCAGAAATGTTGATTTCTTAACTTAGAAGCTCCAATCTGGCTTTACCCCTGCTGCATGGAATGCTGTTCCATCGGAAAGTTCGAGACTGACTTTAGACAGCATGACTCCGGGAAACCAAAATTCTCTTGACGATCAATTAAAAAAAAAAAAACTAGCTTAGCTTCTCTTGAATAAATGTTAATGTTTATCCCATTCTTGCAAGCTAGATCGTAGGATCCACCCGATAAAACTAAAGATTTTATCGTTATGGCGGCTTCCTCTATCGCTGACATTACATGAGCGTCTTTTTTAAAAAGAAAGAAAAAGCGTCGCGCTCATCGCTGCTCTTTTTTCTTCTCTATTATTTTTAATACAAAACAAAAAAAAACCCAAAAAAATTTTAAGCACCTCTAGTGCAATTAATTTACATATTATCAAGCACGTCTGACACGATAGGCAAAGTTTAAAATAAAAAGAAAGACAAGAAAATTTTAAACATTTTATAACACATTTACTGATATGAGGTGGGTTCATAAAGTTACCGAACCTTACTTCGGAAAAAAAAAAGATGTGTGAATTTTTAAATTCATGTTTTTCTTCTAAACTGAGTTGCCACTTTATTAGGTACACCTCACAAAATAAGCAAATTAAGTGACTACCTGATTTGCATATCACATTATCACAAATCTCGGTATAAATACCATAAAGCCACTTTTCTACTGTTAGTTAAGCATGAACCCATAGTAAAAATGGGGGAACTAGTGATCTGACTAACTTCAGCGTGGCATAGTGGTAGGTGCAATGAGCATTTCAGAAATGGCGACTCTCCTGAACGTTTCATGTACCACAGAAAGGTTTATCAGGAGCAGGTCAAGGAGCAAAAAACATGTAGCCATTGTGACTCCTGTGGACGGAAAACCCTTGTTGATGAAAAAGGCCACAGGGGAATGTCAAGAATTGTGTGCGAAACCAGAAAGTCAACAATCACACAAATTACTGCTCATTACAACTCAGGTAGCCAGAAAACAATATCAGAACAGACAAATAATCGCACCTTTGCTCGAATGGGTTACCAAAATCAAAGACCATCTCGGGTATTAATGCCGTCAGAGACGAAAGCGCGCCTCCTGTGGTCACAGCAGCACAAGGACTGGACCATTGAGGATTGGAAAAAGGTTGCTGGTCAGACGAATCGAGGTTCCTGCTGCATGATGCTTAGAATATGGCGAAAACAATATGAAGCCATGGAACCCTGATGACTGGTGCGGACTTTGCAAGGTGCTGAAGGTGGAGTGATTGTGTGAGGAATGGTTTCTTGGCATGAATTGGATCATTAAGAAGTAAGAACTGGAGTTAATTCTCCAAACATAAGGTCAAATATTATTTGAAAAAATGGAAGGAAAATTTTTTCGACCTGGTTTCGAACAAGGAACCACGAGTATCACGCTCGACGCCTCTACCAATTGGGCTATCACAAACACGGTACAGCAAGCCTGTCTCCAAATGTCTGCAAAACAGTCAAGATGAAAGACTCGATTGATAAGGGCTGTCACTCAGCTCACAGATCGGGAATTCTTCCTGTCCAAACCATCAGAAAGTTAATGAACACAGACGAGAAATTAATAAATAAGAACTGGAGTTAATTCTCCAAACATAAGGTCAGATATTATTTGAAAAACCGGAAGGAAAAATTCTGCAACTTGGATTCGAACCAGGAAACACGAGTATCACGCTCTTGATTGTTTGGATGGGAAGAATTTCCTATCTGTGAGCCAGGTGCAGACCTATCATCGAGCCTTCCATCCTGACTGCTTTGCAGTCTTTAAGACACTTGGAGGTAGCCCTGCTGTACTGTGTCTGCGATAGCCCAATTGGTAGAGGAGTCGAGCATGATACTTGTGGTTCCTAGTTCGAATCCAGGTCACACAATTTTTTCTTCCATTTTTTCAAATAATAACTGACCTTATGTTTGGAGAATTAAGTCCTATTGGACGGTCTCCAATGCTATAATCAATGCCTAGAGGACAGGTTGTTCTTTACGTGGCGTTGGTAAGGCACAATGTAGATAAACAGCATGGCATTGGTTCTGCTTTACGTTTCGTAAGAAGCGGTTTATTAAAATAAATTTTAAGCACTTGGTTTAAAACATAAGCATTTTTAAGTACTTTTTAAGGCCTTAAAAAAGGGTTTCAAAAATAAGCACTTTTTAAGATTTTTAAGCACCGTACGAACCCTGTAGTAGTAAACAAATTGCACAAAATTTTGTAAATGTAATCCAGGAGCTCCAGGTTGAATTGAACAACTAGCAGTGTTCGTGAGACAGTTCTTCAGTCCCCCAAACTGACAATTATCAACTGTCAACGAGTGGCAACAGCACAGACCATGGACTGTAAAGATGTTATGTTGATGTATATGTGTGTGTGGTGCAATGAGATTTCAGTTTATCGTTCTTCAATACAGGCAATAATTTGCAGATAAATTTTAAGTATGTGGGACCCTTTAGTTAACCGTAAATCTGTACAACACACATGACTATTGAGACCTCCATCATTAAATTACTTTTATTGTCATTCGAACGGGAATCGTGAGCACAAGATGAATATGACATTCTTTTTGAGTTTCGAAATGTTTTAATAGTGTGAAATGTTGATTAAATGCCGCAATGATCTTTTGCGATGTACAAGAGATTTGTTTTCTCATAACTTTTTTGAAGCATTCTACCTCAATTAGAAGATGAAAAGGAAAATAGCCTTAACTTTTTTAAGAAAGTAAAAAAACATGTTTGTTTAATGTTAAAAGGTAAACAACTTTAGGAGACTTAAATGAGTTTTGATCAAATGCTTTTTTATTTTGAATGCAAAAGTATTCTTTATTGAATCTTTTATTTAATGATAATTTATAGAAGCATTTCTCAACATTTTGTTACACACTCACCCAATAAATTTGTTTGAATCAGTACTACAACCCTAACATAAAATTTTTATATTGCAATGTTATTTATAGTGCTTATTATAATTTTCCTATCATTTTGTGATCCGTAAATATTTAGCTCCAAACCTAATATTGATTGAGAAATGCCAATTTAGAAGAACCCTCTTTAAGGTGAATCATACCCCCCCCCCCCTAAAGATATTGTACCGATATACTATGGAATCAAGTACAAGGTGATCCAAAAATCAGTTCATCCAAAGGCGTTTACTTTGAAGTGATCCACCCAAAAATCTAAAAATCTATAAAAATGTCAACAATCTGTCAATGCAATGATATAGAAAATGAGGATGCACAATCTGATGCTCACTTCAAACTTCACTTTTAACCTCTTTAAGGGGTCAAATCATAATTTAACTTTTTAACAGTGTAAGACTGTGTTTCTCAAACTATGTGCCATGGGATTTTTTTAAAAAAAATTAAAAATTGCTTCAATAAATTTAAAAATATTAAATTTCCACTCTAAACTAATAAAATAAAATTAATAAAGTTAAGCTTATTTCCTGTGTGCCATGAAAATCTTTACAACTTTTTACTGTGCCCCAAGATAAAAAAGTTTGAGAAACGCTGGTGTTAAGATATAACAAAAGCGGTAATGGAAAACTTGTAGAACATATCATGTTTACCCTAAATCACTATTTATACACAACTTATTTTTTTTTATTTCACAAGAAAATTAAACCTTTTTAAGACAGTTTATTGAAGCATTCTACTGCATACGATTTTTCCCTTACCCTTCTCCCAAGTGGACAGTTTTGTTATTTTTAGTAATCTCAATTGGTGTTCTTCTTGCTGAATAATGAAAGCAAAGCTTTCGAAAAGCGCTTCCAGTGTCAAGTCGTATCTTTTCTATTCTTATTTTGCTGTGGTGAAAAGAGTTTCTTTATTTTTATACCTTTAATGGGGAACATGCATGAAAATTTTAAATTGTTTTCTATAGTATTTGTTATCAATATCAAGGAATAATGATTCGTTTGTGCAAAATATTTGTACTTATATTTTTAATAAATATTAAAGTTGACACCACAAGAAAACGGTACGTAATAGCCTCTAAGTATTATGATGTCACTTTCCTGTTTTTCTCTGTCGCTGACAATAGTTAAAGCTTACAGCCAACAATGCTTAATCATCAGTTCGAGCTTCACATATGCATAAAATCATTGCATTCAGAGGAAAGTGACGTCATACACAGTTTTCGTTGGGAGGCATGGTTTCACGTTTCCAGCGCAAATTTTAATAGCTTTTTTTAATTATTTCTGATATATTTAACAACAATTTTGCATCTAGCATAACACAATCTGTATGAAACAGCATTTTAATTTGTAAAAAAGTTTCATGCATGTTCCCCTTAAAGAGGTCAAAGGTCAGATTTGACGTAAACATCAGATTGCGCATTCTCACTTTCCTTAAGCATTGTACGAGGGACGATTGATAAATAAGGTCTCCATGGCTGTAACTTTTTTATTTGTTAACCGATTTTCAAAATTCTTTTTGTATCTTATACTCACATTTGTCCTTTATGTAATGCATTATTCACTTTTCGACATAGTTCCCATCCCTTTCCACGCATTGCGCCAACGCGTGACTAGTTGGGTGACCCCGTCGGAGAGGAATTCCGGAGTTGTTGTCGACACCAGGATTGAATGGCAGCTTTGGACCCTCTTCTGGAGTACAATAACGTCCGCCCGCACACACCAGAGGCGTTGCAGCGCCTAGAGTTCAAAGATGAAAAATTGCAGTTCAAAAATGAAAGACTTTGCACATTGCGACTTTCACCACTTCCCAAAGAAGAAAGAGCCCCTTAAGGGACATGAGTTGATTCTGACGGCGAGGTAAACACTGCCATTCAATCCTGGTGTCGGCAACAACTCCGGAATTCCTCTCCGACGGGTTCACCCAACTAGTCACGCGTTGGCGCAATGCTTGGAAAGGAATGGGAACTATTCGAAAAGTGAATAGTGCATTACATAGAGGACAAATGCGAGTATAAGATACAAAAAGAATTTTGAAAATCGGTTAACAAATAAAAAAATTACAGCCATGGAGACCTTATTTATCAATCGCCCCTCGTAATAACAGATTGTTGATAATTTTAATAAATTTGTAAATATTTGGGTAGCTCACTTCAAAGTAAACACCCTGTATTTATATATACTGATGTCAAATTTGCAGTGGATATTCTTTAATCAATGTGATATTGACTGAGTCTATAGCAAATGTTCAAAGTGGCCCCCATTCTCCTGCATGCACAAACAAATACGACGGCACATTCTTGGTAACCAGTTGTACCACTATTAATGCGGAACGTTATTGCAACAGATTTGGACAATTTTTTAGAGCAGTTAGATGATATTGGTTTGGTTTGGTTTGTTTGGTCAAACTGCTATGGTCATTTCAGGATGGCATTATAAGGGCCGCAAATTTTGCCTCGCAAGGGTTCTTTAATGTGCAGCCGGCAAACGACTATACGGGACCAACGGCTTGACTTCCCTTCCGAAGGAAGTGCATGATCTCAGGATTTTCCCCCTGAAAAAATCCTTATCGTCCTCGGCAGGGGTCGAACCCGCATACTCGGGCATCAGAGGCGATTACACAACCACTGAGCCACTGAGGCCGATGTTAGATGATATTGAATGCAGACAGGACGGAGCTACAGTCCACACAGCCCGAATCTCAATGGAACGAGTGCAATCTGTTTTGAGGATAGAGTAATTTTGAAGGAAATTTGGCCACCTCATTCACTGGACCTGACTTCCTGAAGGACTATTTAAAAAGCCCCAACAATCCACACATTCTAGACGAACTGAAAGCAAACATTCGCTCGGAAATCCGTGCCATTCCGAAGGACATGCGGTAAAAGCGTTCCAAGAACATGTGCCGTCGCGTTCATTTGTGCAAGCAGGAGAATGGGGGCCACTTTGAACATTTACTGTAGGCTCAATCAGCGTCACACTGATAAAAGAATATCCACTGCAAATTTGACATCAGTATGTTTAATGGCTATTATTTTATATGCACATCTTTGGGTGAACTGACTTTTGGATCACCCTGTGTAATCAAGTGGAGTGATTTCAAAGGAAAGTAATAAAAAAGCATTATTTATTTGGATATTTCGTCTTTTAGCTTTTCCTGACCTTAAGCAAAAGTGAAGATTTAGGAGTTAGGTTAGCCCTAACATGTGTGTTTTAAAGAAGTTGCATCATCTTCACATAAAAATTACAATATTAAAAATTTCATGAGACTTACTTTATTAACTTTCGATGTAAACTGAATTTCATCTACAATACTATCCCCAGATTCACTGTCATTGCTATGAACAACTGCAGAGTTTGAACTATGATTTTCTTCCTAAGAACAAAACCATTTGCCAATGAAACAATAAATATTCCACAAATTATACTAATTTTAACAATAAATTATTTTAAAAATGTTAAAATTAATATTGGCACAAGAATAGCTAAGTTACCATTCATTTGTATAAATTTCCATAAAATAAAAATTTTGGAGGGATAAGAGGAAAACTCCAGATAAGTAAAAGATCCTCAAACCAATTATTTCCAAGATTCTGAACTACTGATAACAAATCCATTATTAAAAAAAATCAAATAATGATGCTGAACATAATCAACAATAGTTTAAAACCGACTTAATAACTTTATGATTCACTCCTATAGTCAATACACTATTGAGGTGCACTATACTGTACAGTGCTGAATTTTTTCCTATCTTGAATCCTAAGGCAGTATAGCGAGTAAGAGGAAGCATATATGCTCGATGAAGAATAAGCTGGATAGGGGAGAAAAGTGCAACAAAAGTTTAGATTATCCAAATTTTTGGATTAACAAGGTCCTATTGTACCTCAATTTTCAGAATATTTTCCCCTTCAAAGAATTCAGAATTATCAAGTTGTTCAATTTGGTAGTGGTAACATGGAAATTCTAATTACCACCATTTTTAATAGAAGTTAATCAATCCAATTTTTAATTGGTCTATCATAAGCATAAAATTCTCATAATTCTTATAATTTAGTGATACTATTTTAGTTATATGTCAGGAGGTTAATAAGCCCTTGTGTAGAGAAAAAAAAAATATGAGGGCTGTTCGACAAAGTATGATAATAACATTTTATATCACATAATATTTTTGTACTAAACTTTAATTTATGTTACATTGATAACTTTAACTGTAATGTACACATGATTTCAGCTCTGCGCCTGCTGATAGCCGTGCAAGTGCGAGAGACGTTCATAGAGTTTGTATGATCATGATGACAGAAAGGAATGGGGCCATGAAACTGGGTGATGGAGTTTATCCTTTTCAACTAAGCACCACACAACTTCACACACTTCTCTCAATAATAGATGACCTGACTGGGAAGTTCATGTTCTGGCCATTGAGAAAGTGTTCCACCTCAGAGATCACATCAGTGTCATCATGAAAATGCTTACCTCGAGGTGGTTTTTTTATTTGAGGGAATAGGATAAAGTCGCTGGATGCCAGATCTGGTGAGTATGACGAGTGAGGCAGAATTTCATAGCCCAAAGCAGCTGCATTTGTGACAGTCTCCTGCGCTGAATGAGCAGGCGCATTGTCGTGGAGCAAGCAAATGCCCTTGGTCAGCTTCCCGCATGTTTCGGATGCCTACCCGCAACTTTGACACAAGATCCAGTTAATACTTGGCAATGATTGTTTGGTCCTTTTGGGCCTGCTTGATCAGGTGAACACCTGGCAATCCCAAAAAAAGCTCAGCATCACCTTACCCGATGACGCCTGCACATTTGTCTTTTTTTTTGGTGATGGCGACTCTGCTAGGCCACTGTCACCATACACCTTGACCAGCTCCGCATGGATTTCATTGGAATTCTTGCTCTTCAGGTAGAGGAAATGTATCACCGAGCGCACTTGCAGTTTCTTTATGGGATATGCCATTTTGGATGTGATGCTCCCACGGAGTCATGTGGTCTCGCAGCATGCATCCTTTGATTGTGTGAGAAAACTATAAGAAAGTGTGCTTGCTCTGACACAATAACTGCCTCTCTCTCTCCTTTTTGGTTTCGGTGATTGTACTAACTTCATGAACATCCCTTGTAACATGCAAAGAACAATACGGTGCATTGAAATTTTGCTTTCATCTGAAGAAATTGTTTACTAAGGCATATGGAGAGTTTGTTCTTCTCTATAGCCTAGCTCGAAGATGGTTAAAATCTTCAAAGATATAAGAGAATCAACTTCAATCCACCAATTGTACAACTGCACACATGATTAACTACATAATACTACAGGGATGTACTGGAATTTCTGCAGGGCAAAATCAAATGCAAAAGACCATATCTTCGTGCAACAAAGTTGATGCCTTACCACAAACAATACACAGCACCTTAATGCAAATGTCATTATTGAATAGCTCTTAAAATTGACATGAAGTGTGTTTCTCTTCTTTGGTCTAGTCCAGATCTAGCCTGACTTCTTTTCTTTACCCAATTTGAATAAACATCTCTGTGGGAGGCATTTTCCATCATCAGAAGCAGTTTTGAATGGCTGCAGAGTCAATTCCAGTGAAGCTCAAAAGTATGTATTAAAAAACTGGTAGAAACACTAGAACAAGTGCATCACATCCAATAGGGACTAATTAGATGAGAAGAGGGAGAGAGAGAAAAAAAAAAACAACAACAAGGACCAATATTATGAAGAATAAAACTACGTAGTCCAAAAAATTTTTTGATCACTTTTTATTGAACAGCTCTCAGATTTTTAGGGCTCATTGGTTTTAAACTACAGTTTGCTAATATTTCTTTATTAATCTACAATTTCAAACTTTCTAACTCAGAAGATGATGCCAGTTCAAACATGTGGCGAAGTCCAATTTATATTTTGAAAAAAAACCATTCAAACCCTAATGTGATAAGGTTTTTTTTTAATAGTAGAGCATTGTATAAAAAGAGAAGGAGAACACTTTTTCACACAAGGTTTAATGGATATTAGCATGAATGTACAAGGGTAGCCCAGAAAGTAATGCAGCACAATTTTTTTCTCCGTCCCCAACAATGGTACAAATGCGAAACTTGAGATATGCATTCTTTGAAGTTTTCCGAGTGTGTGCGCCAAGTTTCCGTTTCTTCCGACAGATAGCGTACGTGTAGCGATGGAACAGCATGGCATCTGTAAGTGATGTACAGTCATGGACAAAAAAAACGCTCCCTCACTCGGTGCTGCTATATTTTTAAATGAGCGTTTAAAACAGAATGGTATGATTTTATTGGTTAAAAATGTAGCTAATTTTCTAACTGAACTAAACGATATCAGATACCTGGTGGCAAAGTAATAAACGCTCATTTAAAAATATAGCAGCATAGAGCGAGGGAGCGTTTTTTTTGTCCATGACTGTACATTACAAGCAGCATGCAGTCATTAATTTCTCACTGCGGAGCAAGAAACGGTTGAAAACATTCACAAACGTTTATGTGAAGTTTATAGAGCATCAGCAGTCAACAGAAGTACAGTTAGTCGTGGGGCGCACAGGGTGAGGCCATCAGAAAGCGGTTCAGCGGAGCTCCAAGATGAAGACATGGCTGCGTGAACAGAACAAGGACTGGTACCAACACTGCATACGCACCCTTGTGTCTCGCTGGAAGAAGGCCACAGAACAGGACATTATGTGGGAAAATAGGGAGTGTAGAAGAAACACCATTCTTTTGTCTGTATAAGTTGTTGAAGGAAAAAATTGTGGTGCATTACTTTCTGGGCTACTCTCATACATCTCAATGAGTAAGTCAATTTCGTCTTCAAGATGAGACTGAAAATTCAAATGTACATTCAGTTTCAATATTGCCCTGAAGAAGATGACTTAATCATCGAGATGTACATTCTTGTTAATACCATATAAAAAGTTATGTGGAAAAATGTTTTCCTTCTCTTTTTTATTAAGTATATTCTCATCCACAGTTTCTGGTGAATCTCACATACGAGGTCTGTTCAAAAAATAACAGAATTTTTTTTTTTTTATTTAATATACTGCTTATTGGTCTTTGCCTACTTCAAAGTACCCCCTCCTCTATTCACACACTTGTTCCAGCAGTGTTCTTACTTTACCATGCGGTCCTGGAAAGCTTCTTTTGGAATATCCTTCAATGCCAGTGACAAATTTTTCTTAATGTCATCAATAGAGTCGAAACGGCATCCTTTCTGCACTGATTTTAATTTTGGAAACGAGAAAAATTCGCAGGGAGCTAGGTCTGGGGAGTAGGGAAGCTTGGGAGGACAGTCATCTGATTTTTAGCACAAAACTGGCGAATTAACAAGGCGGAGTGGGTAGGCACATTGGTTTGATGAAGGAACCACGAGTTGTCTTGCCACAACAGTGGTCTCTCTTTGCGATTCAGTGAATTTTCCCCCCAGTGTCATGCAAAATTTCACATTGCATCTTGCTCTCGTCAATCGGACATTGAAAATTACCACGGAACTGAAACACGTTGCACTCAAATGGCAATAACTCGGAAACTAAACAACATGTAAAAACTTTTAAATAGTTTATTAAGCGGAAGGTTATGACAATTGCAGTGTTGCCAACCATTCATCGCTACGACAATCTGTTGCTGCGTAATTAAAAAAGTTCGGTTATATTTTTGACAGACCTCGTATATTATAATGCTTCTTAATCAATATAAGGAGCTAGTACTTATAATAGCTTTACGTTATCAAATCCTTTTATTTTTCAGAAAACTTTAAAAAGCAAATCATTTTTCAAAGTCAGAAACAGTAAGATTTTATTATTTGAATTTATCAAATGATACATTCTTATTTATTTAAAACAACAAATGCAATATTTTTAAATGCAAAATTTTCCAAGATACTAAAAACTTCTTTAAGACAGGAGGCAATAAACATTCTGCACAATCATTTGTCATTTGCAACAGTTTAAAAGAAAACTTTATATCTTCATAAAAGTCTGATCAGAAGGAAAGTGGCGATTCAAAGTGTTTCCTAAATATTTTTTTTAACCTTTAATTTGATATTTTAGCAACAATGAGGCATGATCCATTGTTTAGTCTCCTTACCACCACATTCACCAACCAAGGATTAAAATAGAATCACTCAATCCACGATCCAGGATTACTTACAAGAGAACCCCACATAGCCTACCCGCTTTAACAATGGAGTCCTTGTATGGCTGTGTATGCTGAAATTTTTTCGTTTTCGCAGTTTTTCGCACTCTTATTTTGCAAGCATCTATAGTATTCAGATGAGTAACATATTTCAATTTGGTGAAAATCTGTGACATACATGTTCGAGGGATTCCCTTGTTAGTTCAGGATTATATTTCATATTCGCCAAACTTAGCATTGAGTGATGCTCGGACTAATTCACGATTCTTAGTAGGAATCAATCTGATTGGTTACGACGCGATGATGACATGCACATATTTTGATGCACAAAATGAAAGGCAGATATTCTTTTCATTTTCAAATTTTAAATCCATGCCTATGTAACTGCAATAGCCTTTCAACAATGGAAGGCACGTCCCATTATTGTTGGTTTGGTTTGGTTTGGTTTGTTTGGTATTAACGTCCTTTTCAACTGCCATGGTCATTTCAGGACGGTGTTATAGGGGCCGCAAATTTTGCCTGGCAAGGGTTCTTTAACGTGCAGCCGGCAAATGACTACACGGGACCAACGGCTTTACTTCCCTTCCGAAGGAAGTGCGTGGTCTCAGGATTTTCCCCCTGAAAAAATCCTCGTCGTCCTCAGCCGGGGTCGAACCCGCGTCCTCGCGCATCAGAGGCAACCACGCAACCCATGAGCCACCGAGGCCGATTCCATTATTGTAAGTTATGAACTGCTCATCAAGCGAAAAAACAAATTTTTTATGCCATTTGTAGTGACAATAAAAACCTAAACAAGTTATGTCATCCTTTCTAACTGAAAATATTTTTTGAGGTCGATGCTTCTTAAATCATATTCTTGGAAAAATACTAAATCGTCTTAAGTGTCAGTAGAGTCGTCCATCACATTTCAATTAATTGCGCTTGCATTAATTCTTGATTCGATACATAATCCGAGAATTTTGTCACGGTGAATATGAAAAGTATCACTCAAAGCTGATTTGAGTGTTAATCCCTGGTGGTGAATATGGCCACTACAGGACTACACTCAAAAAGCAGAATAGTAAAATGAGGAGTAAGATTAGAACTTATTGAACTAATAAACATACAGGGTTACTAAAAAAGAAATCACACTTTCTACGATTTACTGAAAACAAACCACTAAACATAAAGCATTATTGTAGAGCAGAGAGTAGGGAAGAAACATTTTTGAACTGCAGCTGCTAATGATATCAGCATCATGTGATCACTCTTTAAATCAACTGAGCAAAAAGGCTGCTAATTTCTTTTTGTGTGCTGAAATTAGTAAAAATAAACTCTGTTGCTGTCATATAGCAGATTTTTAGAAAATGATGTGATAAATGTCCATAAAAATTGCAATCATTCAATGATTAGAGCAAGAAATTTCACAATACTAATTGTTTATGCCAAGGCAAACGCCCAAGTAAATCATGCAATGCCGAAGAAACAAATGAGTCATTCACCTTAGCCAAACTAATAGTGTCCCACAAAGGACTCCGAATTAAGGGCCGAATCACTAGCACAGCCCTCGAAAAAGTGACAAACGACACTTGATCAAGGGCTGAAGGTCAAGGGCTACTCGAAAAACCCAGATTCCAATCATTAACGCATTTACCGTCGTCCCTCATATGACATATGTTGCTTGATCCCTTCCTTGAAAAAACCAGTCATGGGTTTGAGGATATTTTTAACGAAAGTGACGAAATTTTCGCATGGAAAGCGTCACTTTGCTAGGCAACAACAATGGAGGACATAGGTCAATGAAAAGGAGTGATGCAACTTCTGAGAAACAAGGAAGTAGAAAAGAAAATCTTTTGTTTAGTGTTGCCTACACAAATAAAGCTTATTTAACAAAAAAATTTTGACTTAAATAAATTATTAATCAGTTAAATATATTTTATCATTTTAGATTTCTTAAATATTCATTTTAGGCTAATTAAGGGAATTAATAGTTCATAAGCTTAATAAAATAAACGAGAAAAATTTTTAAATACTGCTTCATATAAATACATGAAGTAATAATACTGTTTCGTATAAAATAGTAATAATTTTTAATTTCATAAATGTTAGAACGTGCATATAATTTAAAAATATACATGCATGTTTATAAAATAATAAAGGCATACATAATACGCATAGTCTGAATTTCACCACAGCAGTTTTTTCCCCCCTCCCCCTGCCTCTATTCGTTTGAACTCTTCCTGTGTGGAACCCATTTCAAAATGAACGTTTTTAATACAACGGTATCTCACGACAAGATATAATAATACCTTTTAATTAAAGGCATTCTATAACTTGTTCGTTTTTCGCGCTGAAGTAAAAACAATGCAATGGCATGACATTTTTACTACGAAGCGATGAAATGGCTGCCATGCTGTTAAACTAGATCAGCGAGGTGTAGTAGAGAATTCGCTCCTCAACCAAAATTGGTCACTTGAAATTTGTAGTGGCAAATTCTCTGTACACTCCAGTATAACGCGTTAATGATGAGATGAGGGCAGATCTTTCTTGAATGCAGTCGCTGGAGTAGGAAACCTTACTCGACTCGACTTTTACAGTGCCTAGTGATTCGGCCCTAAGAGTAAGTATCTCAGAAACGGAGATCGAGAAGAATGATACAAGTAAGGAGTATGATTATTACAAATCTGACGAGAGTTTCAAATTTAGTTACAAATTAGTCACAAATGTTGCCGATAGGTGGAACTGTACGTAGTTTACTGAAAATTTCATTCATATTTTGCACCATTGAGATGCGATTGCAATGGCTGCTTGCAAAGAACAGTTTACAGCCTGTTTCTCGGATCCCTACTGCGACTATAGCATACAGCACCGCATGTTGGCAATATTTGTAACTAAATTTGAAATTTCCATATCGTATTTGTAGAGCTTTCGAACTAAACATACCACTTCCTTCATTCTTCTGTTGATCTCAGTTTCAGAGATATTTACACTTAAAATTCAGGGAGTCCTTTGTGACTTTAAAATTTATGCAATTTTGACTATATCAATAATGCTTTGTATTCTATAACACAAAGTGTGCATTGCTTTTGTAGTAATCCCGCATTAAAATAAAGAGAGAGAAAAAAATTACCTTTTTAATCAAATCAGGTGTGTTTTTTGATATTTTTTTAAAAACTTTTTTAGACTTTGATAATTTTGATAATGTGGATTCTGCAGTACATGGGATATTTTTTGGTGGAATTTTAACTGGCAAATTATGCACACCAGATGATCCTGACTGAGAGTTTGTATGTACAAGTTTTTCACTAGGAACTCCATGATCTTGTGAAAATGATGATGAAAATGTGCTTCTACGAGGTTTAAAATTAGGACTGGTGATTTTATCTTCTACATTAATAGGGCTGTAAAAGGTAAATTTAAACAAGGTAAATTATTTCTTTCTTAAAACTTAACCTAAACTAACGATTGTTTAACAGTAACAATATGAAAGTACTCAAAGCAGTTCATGAAATTATACTCCATCCAACGAAAGAAAAACTGTGCGTGTGCAGTTAAATTTTCAATTTCCATTGTTAAACATTGTTAATTTTACTTACAACAATGTCCAACAACTGAAATCTGAAACTGAATTAGAAATGGTCACTTTTTCTTTCGTTGGACAGCGTAAAGACAGCTTTATTGAATGCCTATGAATAGTAAAGAATCTTCAAAATTATTAATACAGGGCGTTTCAAAATGACTATTGGGGTTTTGAGGCTTCGTAGTATTTATAACATTTAACTTAGTTATAAATAATACATCAAATGAAAGAGCAACTCAAACAATTTTTCCTAGAAGTGTTCAATGTGAACACCGTTGTTATATGGCACATATCAAGTCGATAGGAGAGTTCTTCCCAAACCTTGATCAGTGTCTGGAGTAATTGTTGCAACAACTGCTTCAATCCTGTTTCTTAAGTCAGGTAGGTCAGCTGGGAGCGGATGCACATACACATTATCCTTTATGAACCCCCAAAGGTAAAAATCACATGGCGTCAGATCTCGGGTACAACGACATTTAACCAATCCCATACCGAGTTATGTCACAGGTGTTTGAGTTGCTCTTTCATTTGATGTATTATTTATGAACTGTTTTTACCCCACAGGCGACGGCATCTTCCAGCAAGATAATGCGCCTCCACACACGGTCCTTGTGACACGGCAGTGGCTGGAGGAACATGCTACCGACTTCACAACAATGATTTGGCTTTCACGTTCCCAAGATTTGTGGGACGTCATCGAACGATCTGTCAGGTCATCACCAACACAACTGGTAAATGTAGCATCGTTATGGAGTGCAGTGGAGGTGCATGGCTTGCAGTGACTGTGGATATGTTCCGGAGACTCGTAGACTCGCTTCCACGACGGGTCATCACCATTATCCGGGCCAGAGGGAGCCCAATACGTTAAGCAGGTGTGCCATGACTTTTGGTGAGTGAGTGTATATCATTAAATCCATTCATATTTATAAATTAATTCAATTGTTTATTGGTTTGTTAACATGGCTTATCGAGGAGTTACTTAGTTGTTTTTTACTTATTGCTCATTTCTTGTAACTTTTATCTGAAGAAACGAGTGTTAAAAATGAGAATCAAGTTTGTTGCAAATTTGAACTCCGATATGAAATACTGTTGCGTGAAGAGAAAATCAGTTTTTTCAGTTTTCCAAATGATGAGCTTTTGAAAAAACAGGTTGCAGAACATAAATATTGATGGATTTGTTCCCAAGCAACACACAAAATTGTGTCATTAGCCTTTTACAAATGACTGCTTTTTAAAAGATCCCATGATTTTGGCAGAGTCCAGTGGTATCTCTCCAGGTAGACAATGACTGAAAACAGGTGGCATCCCTATAATTTTTTCGCATAAAAAAGCTATTGTTGCACTACTTGATCATTAGTAAGAAAACAACAGCATAAGGAAGTAAGTGATTTCTTCTTTATTTCAAAATCAGATGAATCGCTGTTATCACTCTCAGTTTTTTGTTGAAGAATTTGAAATTTCTTCAACTTCATTATCAACTGCCAAAGGATCGTAATTATAAGGCAGAAGACTGAAAGGAGATGAATTTTCCTGGAGAACTTTTTTCGAGTTTACCTCTGTTGAATGGATCAGGCTTTAGCAGTAATAACTGCAGGACAGGAAACTCATTTCGCTCATAAGACGTCATCGACGCCCTCTCTAGTTCAAATGTGTCAAATGATTTTTTTTGCAGTGTTCAGTATAAAGCGAATATTTGTTGAATTTATTAAATAAATAAGAAAAATGTTCAAAATTAAATTATACATTATACAATTATGCCGTTTCTTTAATTATTTACTTAATCTTATAGTATCGAAAATTTTGATGTCAGTTGCCCTTTAAGCATCTGAAGAAAAACTAAGCTATTGATTACAGTCGAACCCACATAAGAACTGCAAATATGTAGAACATATGCTATTCCTCAATGGTTGCTGTACGAATATAGTATAATATACTGCAGGGATTTATTTTTTTTATGTATGAAAAAAAATATGTTCCCAGTATATGAATAGAGGATGATGCTACGTCACATTGTTTTAAACGAACGAAATGTGTGGAAATTGGAATAAAGATTCAATTCCTAATATTATTAGCTGATGGAATTTTAAACGCAATAAATGAAATGTACGTAATGTTGAATCCACTTATAAGAGCCCTGAATAGGAAATTAGCTCCTATAAGCGGACTTTACAAAGTGGCTATTATAAGTGGAGTATTCTTATGCAGATTCGACTGTACTAAAAAAATAATGACCAATTTACTAAAACATACATATTATATTTTTAAAAAATTTTAAAACTTGGTTCGACGTAAGCAGTTTTAAATAAAATTTATATTGGAGTTAACACAGGAATGTCCATTAATTAATGCTTCAATGGGATGGGACCAAAATTTTAGTTTGACTTATCAGAGAATTATTTGAGTTAACCTGTACTATTATTATTATCTTTAATTTCTTTTAAAGAATTGTTGTAGTTAATTCCATTGGAATTTATCCATTAGAATACTGTAATTACATGTACTATCAAAATACTAGATGAAGAGGATAAAATCCAATTTAAGAGCCATTATTAAACCAAACAAAAGATTCAAAGCTAAAATAATTAACTTACGTAATGGTTACACCAGTAAGAGGATTTGTATATACAGGAGCTGCACATAATTTATTTGTTAGAGCTGAATTTTTACTAGAAGAATGGCTATTTCCTGATTTCTTTTTAGATGTTTTGTTATCTGCAGCTAAGAAAATAGAAGAAATTAAAGAAAATCATTCTAGGATTTCATTCTTTTTCAATTACGTACTACTAAAGAAAAAAAAAAAGAAAATGGGTGTCTAAATACATGTACATTGCCAGAAAAAATGATTTTTTTCCCATGCTTTTAGAAATCGTTTTTAAATTAAAGATTTTACAATAGCAATATGCTATAAGGTATTAAAAGCAGTATTCAAATCATGCATTTTAGATTTAAAATGATAAACAGCAAATTGAAAAGGTTTTGAATATACCGTAAGTATTCTACTATAATGTGAAAAATTTTGACCTGAAAAACTACTTAAATTTGTGGGATCGCATTATACAAGAGGGAAATATTAGCGCTACAACAGGTGGGCCAAGAGGGGGGGGGGTTCCTGACAAACTTCAAACGAAAATAGTGTATAATACTGAATATATTGGAATATTAGAGTGCATTATGCAGTATATAGTACATTAATCCCCTTTTTTCCTCAATTTTTCGTCTCCAAAAGCTAATGCAAAAGTGGATTCTCAAAAACAAGATGATGGCGCCAATGGCGAAAAAAATCACTGTGATCACGTTTTATTTATTTTAATTTCTCTTGCCACAGTTTATTGATAATTGAACAATATATGCATGACATTAAATAAATTTGTAACAATAAAAGTGAAAAGTGAAATAAATTTTCAATCAGTAAAATTTTTAACAGCCACTGAGTTCTATCTCCTGAAATTGTCAAAGAACGTTTTATAAAGTTCAAATGAATATTTATTACAGTACTTAATGCATGAATATATAATGGGTACTTTAATAACTTCAAAAAAATGAACATACAATAAAAGTACACATAATCTGCTGCAACTGTATCGTTTTTGTCTTTTTCAAAATGAAATAACCTTTTATTATTTTTTAATAAATCACCATCTGTACTGAAAGAACTTTTTGAAGAATTGGGCGATAATCAATCACATTTTGAAGTTCTTTAATTGTATAGATCCAGGTTATTCATTTTTCAGATCGTAAAAAAAGAGATTTTTCTGTACATTCTTGCATATTTCATTTCTCCTAAGTTAGTGACGAATCAAAAAATGGGGATCACATTATACGAGAGGGTAAAATTTTTACTGTTTTTTTGGGCTCTGAAAATGGGACCACATTATGCAAAAGATCGCATTATAGTAGAATAATTACGGTAAATGGCCCAGTCCATTGTTCAAAAGAGACAAAAATCAATGTAGAAAAATAATTTTAAAAGAAATTTAGACAATATTTTTTTAAAGAAATATTTATAAATAAATTTAAATGTTATGATTAAACATTGTAAGGATATTAAATGGAAAAAAATAATAAAATATAATTTTGCATATTCATTCCATTTTTTTAAATAAATTTTCATGCTTAACATTTTGTTAGTCTATCTCTTTTGTTTCTAACATCATCCAACACTGAAATTTCCGGAAGTCAAAAGGTTATTGCAATCTGGCAATATGTGTGTGAACAAGCGATATTATCATTTGATGAAAACTATCTTAAATTATTCAGGAGAGCAAGAAGACAACTTATTAAAATGTGTATCAAGCACTGCTGTCACAAGAAGAGAATCAACTGTTACCGTCTGCAGAACAAAAATATAGCCAACTGAGCCAACATTACAGGAAAAATTCACACTCACTAATTCATTTAACGTAAATAACAAACTTATTAGTATTATCTTAGCATATCATATTTATAATAACTAACTCTAAATATGCAAAATTAGCAAAACTACAAATGCAGCTTAATTAGGGAGGTTCCATAATAGAGATATTAGAAATATAGTTTTTTTTTATCATGAAAGTTTAGAGTATTATGGAAGATGGGCAATCTGGTGATATCTAATGCTATGGCAAGGGAAAAGTGGTTTCCCTCCTCACTTTTCAAATGCATTCTTACAAATAAATAACTGTGCAAAAATAATAGTTCAATAATAAGAATTTTGCATTAAAATTAGAATCAGATTTTTGAATGGAGTTATCCTTTTAAACAGCGATTCTCAACTGGTGATACTTGGAAAGCGTTGCTGGCCAGTTTTGTTTTTTATCTATTTTGTTTGATTGTTGTTGATTTTTTTTTAGCAGTACTTGGTTGTGAGAAGGTTGAGAACCACTGCTTTAAACTATAGTGTCCCATCCCATGATATACTAAGAACTTGCTGCATAGCTTATCTAGTACTCACTGTTGTCTTCGTAACTTTTTCATTAACCTCTTCAATAAATGGGGTATGTTATGGTTTTCCTCGGTTTTGGTCATGCATTAAACAAGGTAATTAAAAAAAAAGACTTTACAACTTTAAAAGCAAGTAAAAAGTTATTTAGATACATATAGAATCAATTCAGGTGTCATTTTAGAGCAAAAAATATGAATTTTGACTCGCATAATGCTGTGGTATAAAATGCAGTCACCAGATGCTTCAGTTCAAATGGCTTTCACTGATGCAATTATTGTGATTTTGGTTTCATGAAACTAATTTAGTGGCTGCAGTCCAATATGTAATTTTTGTCCAAATAGGCCTACAATTTACTCTCGGCACCAAACCTTTATTGAGACTGCTTGTTCAGTACAAAGTCAGCAAGTTGTCCGTGAGTTTCTGATGCTGCTGTGAAACGATTCGGAGAGCTGTGCCTGTGGCCTAAGAAATTAATGCAATGGGCATCTCATGAGACTGACATACCACAATCAACAGTTTGGCACTTTACACTTGAAGCCAAATCAATTACTGATGCAGATAAAGTGGCTCATCCGCAATTCTGTGCAGAAACTGTGGATCAAACAGGATAAGATGAGACACTCCTGGACATGTAATCTTGAGCGATGAGTCAACATTTCACATCAATTGCAAGGTGAACACTCACAAATGGAGAATCTGGAGTACCGAAAATCTATACGAATGCCTCTAGCATTTTTATGACAGCTCAAAATTGAATGTTTTTTGTGCCCTCAGCAAATTTAAAGTGTATAGCCCATTCTTTTTCATGCTGAAAACCAAAAGCATTCAGCATTGAAATCCGGAATTTTCTTAATACAGATTCCCCTATCAGTGGATTTGTCGTGCATGGCCAATTCGCTCCCTTGATTTGACCCATCTCGTTTTTTTCTTATGGGGGCTTCATTAAAAATAGTGTGTTATTTTACACCTTTACCTATTGATGTTGTCGAGCTGAGAAATCGAATTTATACCGCACTTACACAGACAACATCCAATGCACTGGTCTGCGTTTGGAATGAAATTAACTTCAGGTTGTATGTCTGCTGTATCATGAACGGAAGTCATATCAAACCAAAATGAGTGCATAATGAAAAACTTTGAGTTTTACTCTAAAATGACACTTCAACCGATTCTATCTATTGTCTGAATAAATTTCTGTTTGCTTTTAAACTTTCTAAAGTCCTTTTTGAATCACGTTGTATAGTAACCATTGAAAAAGTAGATTAAGACATTTGCCTTTTCATCTGAATTTTTATTATTATTATTTTTTATCCAGTACTGAAATGTGGCTGTATACATTCAATAATTAAAAAATTAAATTATTCTCAGAGAAATATTAGAAAAGATTTGCAAAAGTAAATGAGACATCTATTAGATGAGAAAAATGCTGATTAAGAATAAATGAAATTCCTACGTAAGATTTAACATGTTAAAATAAATCACGCTTATCAGACAGTCTTACAGCTATGTGGATCAAGAAACTTGCTGCATATTACAAAATAATCTGTTAAATTAGCCGGAGTCATTAAAGGCAGCCAGGCAGCACGCCCACTTCAAAGATCCAGGGAAAACACTGAAGCTAAAGCAAGATATTGTGGCCTACTTCATTCTTCAGATTTCAACTTCAAATTCACCTAAATTTTATAGTTTAATTCAACTTTAACTCTCAGCAAAATTCATTGATAAAATTAATGCCATGTTCACAGTGTTCTGAATATTGTGTCAATCTCATTCACTGTTCATTCATATCGAAGTGAAGACACGCAAGCAAACAGGAAGAAAATGGCAAGCAGAAAGGAAAAATAAAATGAATGTATTCTTAAATTAAGATGCTGGATTTTGTGGCCATGAATATACAAATGAGTGTATTTAGTATAGTAGCTTTGATCAATTTTTACGTAAAAGAAGAGAGAGAGAAAAATTCAGTCAAACCCTTTCTTTAACTTTTATACAAATACATTTATAATGATTTTTCACATGCATAGTGTTGCACTTACAACAAATGATTTTTTATTTATGGTATTACTTTTACTTTCAGAACAATTTTACCCTGGCCTCTATTGAAGACAGGCTTCTAATAGAGACTGCCTTAATGTAGTTCTTAGCTTATCTGTGCAATCAAATGATGAAGACAATTTGAATAAATGATATTAAGACCTGTACACACTTGAGTGAAATCTTAGCAATAGTAGGATTATAGGGGTGGAATACAATGGCTAATCAACAGCAAATAAACCCCTTCTGCACCTCGGGCTGAACACCTGCATGTTGCCTGGATCTTTCATATCACTATCCAGCCACAGGACTGGATTAAAAATATTTGGTGCAAATGCTCAAAACCTTTATTAAAAAGAAGAGGAATGCTTGTTTGGATGCCATGAGGGGGCAAAAGTAAAACAAGATGTTAAGAATGCCAATTGTAAACTTATAATCATACCAGGTAGTATGAATGTCAACTCGCAAGGAAGCAACGGCGATAGCGCTCCGGAAGTGAAAAGTTCAAAAAACATGGTGGTAAGAGGAGAAGCACAATATTTAGCAGCAGTCGCCAAAGAATTGCAGTTAGAACAGCACAAAACCTTAATTTTGTTGTACAGTAGAGCATCGATTATCCGAAATAATTCGAACTGCAGGTGCCTGGATAACCAATCATTTACGAAAAAAAATTGTACCAGTGTCATAGGAGCAAAATCAAATAAAGAAACAGTCATATTAAACAAAACATACTACACGTATACACAAAATTACAGTAGATGTATGTAATGTTAAAGTAGTCAGTTTGGAAGAAAAAAAACAAAAAAAATGCTGCAGCGTCACAACACTAGCAGCTGCTAGCAGAATGGTTTCGATTAAAGCAGCATCACAGTACTAGCGGCGCACTGTCTGGAACGCTTTCGATTAACCGATGTTTCGGTTGATCAGTATTCGGATAATCGATGCTCTACTGTACAATTATTCGTCTCGAAATAATTTATAAGATGAGATAAGCATCCATGAATACAATTTTTATTTAAAATTATCAAGTACCGTGTTACATATCTCCTCACCAACACAACATATCACTCGACGTTACACATGACGGAAAATTAACAAAGATTACCAGATTGTTATTTTTTAGAGTCTATGGAAATTGTGGGAAAAAAGGCAACTAATCAGTTACTGAACGGTGATGACTGCCCGATGACAGTAGCAGAATGGCTACCCCTTTCAAAGTTTATTGTTAAGTAACGGGGCTCCTATAGCAGAGTGGCTCTTTTAACCGTTAGTTTTTTATTATACACTTTTATTTAAATTGCCTTTCTATAGGTCTGTTTGTTCGGGTCAAATCTTGTAATCAATATTAAATCAATTTCTTGACAAGATAGAGAGCTGAAATTTGATACACATACACAGGACCAATGACAATGAAAGTTAAAAATTTTTTTTTTCAAATCAGTTCACTGGTTCGTGTTTTAATGGTACTAATTCATTACTACGAATTGTCCAATTGCCACAACAAACAATTCATCATGACGAGATTTAAATGTATCCGTTGTTTATTGTTGCAAAATTAAGCTTTATTAATTTTACTAATTGTTAACGCCGGCTTGAAGAGATATAATAAAACATAATAAAAGCGCGTTTTGAAAAAAAAAACAACATTTTTTTCCTTTTAACTTGTTTTTATTCTTGTTGTGTTCGTTTTGCGTATTCACTCTGGAATAGCTGGATTGATTGCTTTCTGTTCCGAGTTTGGTTGTTGTAATTATGTAATTGGTTGTTCTATGGTGTATTTCCTTAAAAATTCTGTGCTTTTGGATTGTTAATCACTCACTGATGAAAGGATCGTAGACCCCAAACCATACATCTGAGGCATTAAAAATTATGTATTGTGGATTTGTGATTTCGTTGCTTTTACTGGTCAATAGTTGTGTCCACAGCTTCTTGGCTTATTTTCACTTGGAAATCACCCTCTTATCCCAATAGGAAAAATAAAAATGCTGTAATTCTGTTGGGACATGGATGAAATCTGCATGGGATGCCCTTTCTGAAGAGAGCATCATTAAGGGATTTAAAAAAATGATGCATTTCAAATGCATTAGATTGCACAGAATATAACATGTGGGAAGAAATTCTTAATGAAATCTAAAATAATTGTATATTATCAGAAGAAAATAGTATTAAAACAAGTTTTATTACTTCTGTCTTAAATACTATACAATCGTCCCTCCACAAGTCGGTAACCTCGGTTCCAGGGCCTTACAGTCTTGTGGATTTTTCCGACTTGCGAATTCCCAGATAGGCATTCGCATCTACTTCGCACTGCCAAATTCCATCCGTATTACATATTCTCCAGTAAATACCAACTTTTGAAGAAGAAAATTGCAAGGAAAAATTAAACCAGATTAAATATAGTAATTATTTTTCAAATAAGGCAATATTAATCAGAAGTCAGCATTTTAATTTTTTTCAGGAAAAATGTAGCCGCTCTATAATCAGTTGCCATTTCGAATTTCATGGAAGATAAGCTCGCAGAAAGCCGGCTTATATAAATTTCAATAATTAACTTCCATAACCTCTCCAAAATAGCGTGTATGCATTTGGAGAATTATAAAACAGTTAATTTTGAATATTTTAATATGAAAATCAGTTTTACTTGTCCTGATTTGACCCTATTTAGATAAAATGTCTTCTCATATTGCATTGAATAAAGCAGCTGTATATACTTTTTTGATCAACAAGTTGACACCAATGTGATCGAAGTGGTTCAATATTAAATTTAAAAAGTAGTGCAAAGTTTGTACCAACCAATTTCACCTTATGTTGCCTTTTTTTGATATTCTGGTCATTTTTCACGCAAAGCTTGATTCAAATCGATCATTTGTTTTCGGTAGCGTTCAGTATTAACCGTTTTGTCAAGTTTCAGCAGCTCCTAATAGATCACACCTTCTGATGCCACTAAACACAGTTTCTCACATCAAAATCCCACTTTTGAATTTTTTAAACCACTCATAGCACTGATTTACCAAGAGCATGCTCACCGTAAACTTTGACAAGCATTCGATCCGATTCTGCAGCAGTTTTCTTCAAATGGTAACAAAAAATCATTGCTGTCCGCAAATCATAACTTCCAGGCACAAAATTCGACATGTTCAATGCTATTACAAACTATGCTGTTGTATGAAACTTGTATTGTTTTGAGTTGAAAATCTTTGTCAGATGTCAGAGTAAGAAAATGTTGCCAACGACGCAGTTTGACGGTAACTACATTGACAAATTCCGATTTCATGTTTACAGAACTGGTATTGTGATTTCACAACGTAAATTATAATTTTTTTTTATGCTGCTAATAAAATTTTTATACATTTTAAGTAATTTCAATGATTATAATAAACTTCCGATTTAAATATTATTTCTAACTTTGAGTCACGTATAAACAGCTTCTTTTTCTATCCTGAGATTTTATATTACAGTAGGCCCCCGTTTTACGTCTGTTCTTCCAGAACAGCGAACATAAATCGAGCCGGACGTAACACGAAACCAGATTTCCCATAAGGTCCAATTATTAAAAAATTATTCCATTCTGGACAGAAAAAGTGCCCACCCCAAATTATTCCTAGAGTTAAAAAGGCAGAAAACATGCAATGACCCCTCCCCACGAAGTTTAACATGCTTTGTACAGTTAAGTTTTTTTATTACAGGCTCAAAGAATTCTCTCTCCTGCTCTTTTCTTCTCTTCTTTTCCCCTCTCCTCTCTTTCTCTTATGCTTCTTTCTCTTTGTTTATAATTTTTTGCAGATTTTTTTAATTCTTTTTTCTTCTTCACTTTTTAGTCATCAGAATCAGAGGAATTGATGACTTCAATCTCCTCTCCAACATCTGATCCAGTCTTCGGTTTCTTTAAAGGAGAAATCTTGAAAAAAAATAAACTCAAGAGTGGTCTGCTTCTCTCATCCTCGGCATCTGAATTCACACTCCAAACACTTTTTCTGTCCCCCACCCTCCTAATTTTTTTTTATACAGGAAAACAGCCTAGGATACATCAACGCTTTCGAATACATATTGCACATCAGAGCCCTCGAATTTTCGAGCATGGGCGAACTGCGATTGCAGACTTAAAACGGGGGTATTTTAGATGTGGATGTAAATCTAAACGGATGTAAATCGAGGCGGACGTAAAACGAGGGCCTACTCTGTTATAATTTCGATATACAATACGCAAAAAAATTTTTTTTTTTAAATCACATTTTTTCTTGCTTTTATTATAAGAATATTAAATACCATTTATATTTTATAATAAGTAGTAATGATCGTTTTAAACTTTTATTTTATTTTATACTAGCCGATGTACCTGACACATTGCTCGGGCTGTTTTTGATGAAATTTTGCAATATCTGAATGTGAATACAGTAAAATCCCGTTACAACGTACCTCACATTAACGTACATTTCAGAATAGCGTACAAATTTAAAATCCCCGGCCGAAATGTAGGTATTTTAATGCTAAGAAGTTTCAGAATAACATACCTCACTTTAATGTACACCTCGCATTAACGGACAAATTTTATATTCCCTTGGTTAAATTATCACTTCATTACAACGTACACTGTTCGAATGTCTTGCTCTGATTGGTCAATACAGCCCATGCGAAATTCCAACTGGGCCAATGGGCTAATTAAGCAGAGTTCACATTTCATTGGTTGGCCAGTGTAGCATATATAAACTCGGAAATCTGTGCATGCTACTCAGTCGGGACCCAATTTGTGCAGCAATTAGATTGGAAAGCTTCACTTGATTGGAAAGCGCATCTTCAATATGGTAAGATCATACCATCATGTGTTTGTTTATTTAAATTTTAGCTTTAAGTAAATGTGCATGTAACAGGGTGACTAGCAACCAGGAAAACCGGGAAAGGTATGGGAATTTGTTGTAACCATGTAAGTTGGAGCATCATTTCAACAATTCACAGAAAGATTACAAATCGTAATGGCAAAAAAAAGGAATAGGAACAGTTTTCAGTAAAGGAAAAGCTGGATATAAAAAGTTTACGTAACTACTTTGCACAGCATATCAGTGCACCAGAATCATTTCACTTCACAATGTCAGATATGGAGGACTTTTTGGGGAGGCAAGTTATGGAAAGAAAGCAGACAGTCATTACAGATTTTTTTAAAAAAATTAACCAACTGTAATACTACATGTATGCTATACTGTATTTGTATTGAATAAAATAAAATGCTACACTTCATGTATTCTTATGTTTTTCTATGCAAACAAACATTCACTTTTACACATGTATATAAAAATTTCCAGCATATAAGCCTACCAAAAATTATGGTATATTGAGGATAAAATTACGAATTATCTAAATGGATAAGATAAAGGTCAAAATGATTACTAAATGCATAAGAGAAAAATCAAAATCATTATAATGGATAACAGAAAAGTCGAGAGAGTCCAAGGCAGAGGAAAAAACCCAATAAGGCAAAAAATGTTAATGTTAGATCTTCCTTCCAATAAGAACAATAAAAAAGTAAAAATCTAAGATTTCATAAATGAAACCAAACAGACTCTGGGATTGGTCCTTATCAGCATTTAACATTTTATCTTTAAAATTTCCTTACAGTGCTTTTAAGGTAATACACGCACCATTTTTTTAATGAAGTCCTTAAGTTACAAGCACTAAAAATATCTTTTAAGTGCAAGTCTTACAAGTAATATTTGAATGAAACATGCAAAATGAAATTTCCGTAATTTAATGTAAAAATCAAAAAAATTAAAATTAATAATAAATACCGTAATTTTCGGCAGTAGTGCCGCGGCGTTTCTGTTAATAAAAGTGAAAATTTTGGCTTGTGCGGAGTATCAGCCACCGTGGCGCTACTGTCGGAGATTTTACAAAAATTAAAAAAAAAAAAGAAAAATTCTACCCACGATTTTAGGCCTACTTCATATCGTTCTCTCAACGATATAAAATGAGTAGTGACAATATATTACTTGATTTATATTTATTGATGAATTTATCGATGAATTCACATCCTTTTAATTAAAAATTCACTCCGATAGCGATCGAGCATGAGCATTCATCGACAGCGGGTCACCGGGAAAAAACCCAGTATGTGGGCAGACGAATGCCTTTACTTTCTCGTGATTGAGGGCCGCTTTCGCCGATTTTTCCCGGTACGATTTAGACTGCCAGTCCACCCATGTTCATTGAATAACGTGAGCACTGCATCTAAAAACTTCCCGCCCTTATTCTCATCGTTCACTACACGACCAACATTATCAACTTTCAAATCTGATCACGTTCAAGCACGCCTGATCACTTTCGCCACTTTCTCTTCGCAATAATGGCCGACAGTGAAAGCGTATCCCATCTCAAAGTCAGTTCCGAATGAGTTTATAGTTTTGCAATGAATCTGAAGGCACAAAACACGTCAGGATACACTTTTTTTTTTAGGATAAATCTTCCCTTTTAGGTGACGGCGACTTGATTTACATGTTTACGATGTCTAAGATAATATACAGTAATCCCTTATTATCTACAGGAGTTAGGTTCTCCACAACTTCCACATATATTGAATTCGCGAATAATGGGCCTATGAAAAAAAAAAAAAGAGGGTCAGGGGATGTAAGTTGCCAGTCAACAGGTTAAAGGTGACTGTGATTTATTTTTATCATGAGGGCCTCTTCAATTTTCTTTATCGTGCGAACAGCGGATTCGTTTACTCCAAAATATTCAGCAGACATTGGTTCTTTCTCTCAATCAATATGTCTAGAATTTTCAAGAAAACATTTCTTGCTCATTTTGCACGATGTGGATTGTCACAGTCTTTCAAAGTCATGAATAAGCCATGCCAATGAATGATGTGAGTTTGCCACTAATACTGTTGAAATACACTTAATAGATTTTCCTACATGAACAGAGGGGAATTCCCTAACAAAAATAGATCAGGACAAACCATGGATAAGCGAATTCTCATAGTGTATGAAAGAATAGATATGCAGAAAATCTGATATGGATATACAAAACCACAGATGGTGAAATTGTGGATACTGAGGATTTACTATAACGTATTTCTTGAACTCTAACCTAACCTTGGAATTGCATATTACAATAACTACAACAATAAGAGCGCTTTTTGGAAAATGTACACTTTCGCCAACTGAAATCTGATGTAAATTTGAAGGAAAAAAGGGAATTATCTCAGATTTTAATAAATATGGTAAATATAAAATTTCTTTACTGAACTCATTTGGGATTCATTTGATGCAATATGGGCTTCTCAACAGTGCTCAAGGACTTACTATGTGGTAGCACCATAGGATGCCACCTATGCAACAATGTACATGAGATTTCTGTCATTCTCCAAATAGCCCATTCAAGTACAAGTGATATCACTGTGAAGTGGCCCTTGTAAATTTATCTTTCAGAGAACCTTAATTAATAATTGGTAAATGAAGACCGCTTCAAGACTTGCTTAGAATTAAACAAAAACCACCAAGAACATAAAAAAATGCTTCTGGTAATTTAGATATTTGTGCATACGATAATATTTAATGCCTATCTGTAGAACTAATAAAGAATGAAAGCAGGACTGTACCCAGAATTTTATTTTGGGAGGGGGTCCCCCAAGTAACAGAATTAGTTGACAAGGTGGTCAATTTTGAGGGAAGGGGGTCTTGTAACGAAATGTCAAGTATTCCTGTGACCACATGTCTACCACACAAGGTGAAAATAGCCAAAACATAACAGTGAATCAGAATGCCCTGTCCCACTAAGATACAAAGGAAGGTGAAGTGTGTTTATGACAAGATGTAAACCTAAGAAAAATGAAGTATAGTATGGATTTGTTTTAACCATCTAAGATTATGATACCAAGGATCAGCATGAAGATAATTTAGCAGCTTATAAATAAAAGACACCACAGCCAAGTTAATTAAAAATGTGTAAAAGAATTTCGTGCTATATAAGAATGATAGAATAATGATATTCCGTAAAGATGAAATGGTGATCCCTTACTACATACGCACAAAGAAATACATCATACATATAAAACATATGATCTATAAAACATTTGCTAAAAATTTGGCATTTAAAAAAAATAAATAAATAAAATAAAATTCACTCAAAGGGTTTTGAAACAATTTAATATGGCAAAAAATATTCAATCATTCTTTTTAGAATAACAATTCAAATCTATAGAAGTTGTTAAGCGCTATAAGATAATTTATCTCCCTACCCTTTCTAAGATTGCCTTGTAATACAGAACAATTCAAAAGTCTGCACATGATTTCAAAATGCAGTTATTGTTAAAATAAACATACAGAGATGCAGCAAAGGGCAAAATACTTATCATATAGTCAAGTTTCAAAATGGCAATTTACAGGTGTTCTACAGCAACAATGTTGCAGAACATTCCAAACGGTCGACCTGTACATTTTTGCTTACACAGACAGCCCCTTTCTTGGAATGTGTGATTTAGTTTTCTAATGCTCTTAAGGGTTTTAATTCTGAATCTTATATGAAATTCACACAGGGCAGTTATCATTGACTTGCACTTGCTGGAACAGAAGACGTAAACCACTCTGTTGCTGGGTTGCCATATAAAAAAACTGACAAGGAATAGTCTCTGGAGTGCCAATCTCCAATTTCCCCGCATTTGATATATAATGACCTACAACCAAAATTTTAGCTGCTGACATCAGCCCAAAGGGGAATTAAAGCCTCTCAAAAATCCTCAAAGTGTGTGAAATTCAAATTGATTTAAAACAGAATTCATATGACAATTGTGAAATAGGAGTATACAATTGGGCAAAAGAAAGACCGACGAGATTTAGCAATGTAATTAGAACAGAAGTGATATTCGCGATAAAAGTGATGGAAGCAAAATGGTAATTTATACCAAGAGCATAAAATGAATGGTAATTTAGAACAATGGTCAGCCACATAATGAAGAGGTACATTTTTGAAACAGAAATCATTAGGGTTTGTGAATAGGTTATAGCTGTCAATGTAACCACAACAGAACCATGCATATTTCCATGCATTTCTATAACGAGGTTTCTATAAATATGTTTCTATGTGTTTGCAGCCCCTTTTGCTGACAATTACTGGCAAGTCAAATGCTATAAAGCGATACGATAATAAGCGAATTAATATATGATAATGATTGATTCTATACTATATGAACTCAGTTTTAAACTAATTTGAATTTCACTCGCTTTAAGAATTTTTGAGGGGCTATACCTTCCCTCTGGCCCGATATCATCAGCTAAAATTTTGGCTGTAGTTACAACTCATTATCTACTACTTATATACTAAATTTGGAGGAAATCAGAGATTGGCACTTCAGGAATGTTCCTGGTGAGATCAGGGAGACCTCTACTGGCAGCCTCAACAAACTTGATGATCTCCTCTTTCCATTGGTAGGCAGGTCATTTAGCTGTCATCAATGGTTGCGGAGTTATAGCACTTTGAAATCGGATATGGACTTCTGAATGGTCCTGTACTTAAAAGCATGCACATCTACTATCCTTTTGGCAAAAGTAGAAATGAAAATTTGAACAGTAGTGTTAACAGAGCTTTTAAATAAAATAAATATAATAAACGAGATAATCTAGTTGATGAATAAGCATTTGATTAACTGCCATTCTAAAAGAATTATCAAAAATCTATTATCCAAATAGGCAATCAAGCCAACAACAATTCTAATGAGACCTGTAGCAACTCTAATGAATGGAAAACATCATAGGAGACAAAAATCATTTAAAAAAAACATATCTTAGTAATTATGTGGAATAAATCTAATGTAGAATCTGTATAATAGTATTTTTTACTAATAGATAATGGAAAAAATTAATTATGGTTTATATAAAATTATGTTTAAAATATTAGAGTTATAAATTGGTTAATGTACATATTTTGAAACTCAAATGTTTTCGACAAAAAAAATGTTAAAATACAGAGAAACTGAGGATTAGCATTAGCTCTGTTCTAACAGTCTATTTTTTAAACATATAAAAGAAGAAATTACATTAAAAGCTTTACAATGAACATAAAACACTGCCACACAACACTGAAAAATGTGCACAAAGCCAATTTTAAAGAGAAAAAAAAAAGATGAAGTAAATTTTTCAGTCCAGCAATGTGAAGATCATGCAAAAACATATCAAGGGAAATCTGGCAACTACCTGGGTAATATATTTATTGAACAAAACTCACTTTTGCTGAGCTCGGGATGCATCTGATGATTGAAAATATCAAACCCTGAAAATACCAAGTCATGAGTTACACTCGCAAAGGCAGTGCTGGAAGTGGACGCAGCTAAACTACATGATAAGTAGTCAGGGGCCAGTAATCGTGATGACATAGGCCACCAGGCTGCACCTAACCACAAGAAATGATATGATGTACAAACACTTGATTAACGAAATCTTTGAAATACTCAGATTAATAAAAATATCAATGGATCATTCTGAGTCAAGCAGCCATTACCTTTATTTATTTTTATTTTTAATCTATTACACTAATTTAAAAGATAAATTTCTTCAAAGTGTGAAATTTAAAATTTTCAATCAATAAATTCATTCTGGGATTCTTTTATTGACCAAATCTCGGTTTTTATACAATTTAAATAGTTTATGAGTAAATGATTTTTTTAACTAATAGAAATAAAAAATGTGTGAATCAAAATAAGAACTTGTCCAACATTAATAACACCAAATGACAATAAATGTCTTGAAATATTATTAAGGAAACCTACTAGATAATCTACAAAAATTACTACTGATGAGAATTGATTTGTCTGGAGGTAAGTACCTCTTACCATTAAATTATATTTTCAATATATTTTTTCATTCTATTTTCATTTACTAAATGTAGAAATTACAGTAATAAAAATATATTACACAATGAAAATAAGTTTTCAGTAATGTGAAAAAAAGAAATATATACATATAAAATTGAGAACTACAAATCAATCTGCAAAGATATCCAAAAGAAACATACATTATTATGACATTACTTTTTTGATATAATTAAACAGATGACATTTTCATATAAAAACCATTTTTATTTATTTTAAATATTAAGCACTTGAACAGCAACCACATATAACACTTTCACTTATTTCTGTATACAGTGCTCTCTCTACATAACAGCACTAGGCCTATAAGCAAATTTATAATGGCAACTCCATATAACAAAGTTTTCTTCCGAAAAATAAAAACTGCAGAGTCATTCATGGTTGGAGGTGATAGTTGATAAAATCCTAATTGATAAAATTGATAAAAAAAAATTTCTCCCGGGGAAAAAACTTCGTTTTTCTAGAGGGAGCACTGTACCCCTTTTTTCTCAACGTACAATAGTAGATGAATCAAGAACTGGAATCTGTTGGAAAATTCCAAAAATAGTCTTCAGTTCTTTTGGTCAAAAGTGCTAAGATGTTTTCTACATCTTTAAAATCTTAGCCCTTCATTTACTTTGACTTTAGGAATCGTATGCATTTTTCCACTTTTTATAAGTTTCAAAAGCAGATTTATTAACAGCTTTGGATCAAATCACAAACATGCCACAAAGAACTACTGTTAATTAAAGTTATCATGGGAACACAAAATTAAGTCTCTCATTAAGTTCACCATTAGCAAGTTAGTTTGTTTTTTGCTCTGCATCAGGATCTGTCTGGTTTATTAAGTTTTTGGGCTTATGATATTTGTTGTAGGAAACATTAAATCGTGCGAATGTATTAATTCCCTTCCAATTTAAATATTCTAATTCACATTACTTCGTACTCAAAACTGATACAATACTCTTTCAAAATCAAACTAACAAGATTACAATCATATGTTATTTTCAAATCATCAATGATGGTGTGCTATAGACCTCTCACAAAGTTTACAAACGTTAACATGGCATCATATTTTCAGTGTAAACATAAACACAGTGATAGGTAAAAGGATCGTCGTGATTGCTTTTTTTATGTGGTTTTGGCTGGCCTTTGATTGCTCGACAAAAAAATGAGAACTTTTGTGTAATGTTTTTTCGTTTTAATTCATTTATAATTCTTTCAAGATGCTGTGCAGTTGGATGTGCAACTAGAAAAAAAATTATATATTGGAGTAGCTTTTCATAACATTCTCAAAACCACTCATTTGAAAAGAATCGAAGAATATTAAGACTGTAAACTATCGATAAGAAGGATTGAACCCCACAAAGGATTGGAAATATGTATGACAAATTAAATTTTCTAACTGAGGCTGGAGATCAAAACAGCCAGATCATCCCGCTTCTTTACCATCAGTGTTGGTTTGATTTGGTTAGTATTAACGTTTCAACAACTGAGGTCATATCAGGATAACGTTCTAGGGGCCGCAAATTTTGCCTTGCAAGGGTTCTTTAACGTGCAGCTGGCAAACGACTTTACTTTCCTTCTGAAGGAAATGGGCGATTACGAATTTTCTCCCTGTAAAAATGCTAGTCGTCCTCGGGCATCAGAAGTTATCACGCAACCACTGAGCCACCGAAGTTGATGGCACCGAAATAAAAGCTGTGCATCAGATCAGCAGTGCATTGATCATTTCAATGAGACAGATGTAGATATCGAGCCATACCACCTCCGGCCAAATTGCAGGATTGTTCTCTACCAGCAATTTTCCGCAATTATACGGATCAAGCAAACTGTCTTCTTTACTCAGTAAGTTTATGAATATAAGCTTGTTTTTCTTCGTCCAGCAAACAACTGAAGTTAGCCATACTTTATTAGAAGCCGGTGAACAAACGTGGCCTGTAGTGGCCTATGCGTGTGGGACAGTGGTTTGCCTCCCAGGACGCACGCGCACCAGTGGATGACGTCACGCATGACGTCCACCAATATGAGGTCTAGTAGTCACATTTTGATATGTCATGAAATGATTTAATTAAGTTTTTAATAATAATAATAATAATAATAATAATAATAATAATAACAACAATAATAATAATGAATAATAATAACTTACCAGTGTTTAACTACAATGCAACTTAAAAATAACAAAAATAAATATCTTTGAATCTAAAGTAGTAAACTATTTAACAATCCTATAATGCCTGGCACGAAAGAAAAGGGAAATGGGCACATGCCTAACATAACTGCTTATCGATTGTAAACTGCTTGCTTTATTCAGTTTCTGAAACATGACTGTCTCCTCCTTGCCTGTAAGTCTATTTGCTCAAGGAAAACTATAAAAAAATCAAGCTAAAACCATAATTTAAAAGGTTTAGTAATGATACATTAATAAAAGAGTGCTCTAGGTAATCTGAGTATTGTATTCAACCTGTCAATTACTCGAGTGAAAGATGTTTTGGTTTCGTTTTAGCTGCACTTTCATTAAGAGGATGCCAGGAAAAAGTAATGCTCCATTTCCTGCCCATTTCTGATTGGTTGAACTAGCTTTTTTCATTTACGCATGTGCCGATTTCCTTTTTCTTTTGTGCCGGGCAATATAGTTACATTAGATTTCATCAAATGATCCAAGTTTAAAAATTCATAAAACTTTCAACATCTTTCCTCCTAAGAATTTTTTCTAATAAAGAACGATCAAAGCTGGCAAAACAATGTGAAACATGCATACAGGCAGCTAAATATTAAGTTTAGGCGATTTTTTTTAGGAGGGGTATAGGACAGCAGGTGACAAATATTAATCAGACAAATTTTCATAATTTCTATATGAACTGCTGCAAACAGGACTGGATTTCATTAAATGTGATGAAGAAAATTTACCTCCTCTTGGTGGAAGGAAATTTGATTGACGATGGTCTGAGCTAAGAGTATCTGGGAAGATGACATTATCAATGTCATCAAAACTGACATCAAGAATATGTCTTGGATAACGGTGCCTTTTTCTAACAAATATTTCTTTGTGAAATAAACAAACTTCAGAAAAAGTTTCCTTGCACGGTCGCACGAAGTCTCTGCAGCCATCGGGCCCTTTTTTGCAATACAGGATCGCTCGAATTTTGTTGCAAATGCTTGAGTACCTCCATGCTTCATCTAAATTTACTACTTTTTCCCTACTTTTCTCCCGCAAGGTGTCACTCTTATACAATTTCCACGTGTTGGTCTTGCGTTCTGCAATAAGGCATGGCAGTAATTTGTGAACACTGCTCTTAAGCCTTCATTCCATTTGCAAATTTTAGTTAACAATGCACTATACAGTTGTCTGTGATACTCCGATGGCACTGGAGGCAATGCTGCTTTGAGTTTTGGGATTCACGGTTTCGATGCTAACCTTGACTTTCCTTACCACTTCAATCGCACACAGTGGGATGAGTGCTACTTAGCCCTTTTGCTGCGTAAATACTCAAAATTTCATTACCTTTACCTGCGAAAATCGGATTCATCCCACAGGCCTTAAATACTGCTGGAAAGAGGGGATAATTTTATCTTATCAGGAATGAGCATGAAATTTATTTACGCAGTAACAGAGTTAAGAGGATATTTGCATAATGTTTCTAATACTAAACCCCCTTCCCAACTCCTTTCATACACAGCCAAAATTGTTTTTTATTTCAATTACTTTCATGCAGTTATGCTTATAAATCCTCGAAATAAAATGTTAATATGTTTTAAAATATATTAATAAAAGAAATGTTTATATTTTACAAAAAATTTTGACGTTTTTTCATCAACTTCCAATGATAAAAAATTCTCAAATAAAGCCACTTTATCTAAGATTATGTCTGAATTTTTTCAGTGTTCTGTCATATTAAAAAACAACAAAAAAAAATACTTTTAGGATGATTTTTGCCCTAGAAGTGCAATACAAGTATTTTTTGGGGTGAATTTCATAGATAATGCAAGTGCAGCATTCACACATCATCTGCGATATTGATAGGCTTTTACTGAGAACACAGAAGACCAATAATAATCAAACAGTTTTTGCTTTTCCATAACGTTTACATGTGAAATATGCTTACAATGAAGCTATTCCAGCAAAAGTACATTTCCTGTCCATGAGACTGATAGGGATAAAGCTCATACTCTAAGACTATTTCAAGGACTATAGCTACATGCTTAGCACAACAATTACAGTAGATGGCAATGGTCAATGGCTGCTTCATCAATACAATATAACTCTTTCAAATAGTGCTAATGTCTGCACACAACCTTTACATTTAATGAGGAAACTGAAATTGTATTTTCCTACGAGATTGCTGCAAGGGTGCAACTGCCCCCCCCCCCCCACTGCCATACAGCGTGTATCAGACCAGCCTGCTATGCCAGGCTTTTTTCTCGAAGTTTGACATCCTAGAGATTTGGGAGAAAAATTTACATGACTTAAACTATGTCAAGAATTTAATAATAGCTATCCTATATTTCAGAAATGGCTGGAAATGGGCTCACCCAAAGTCAGCCCAAAAACTGTAAATGGAAACATGGGTCAAGCAGCGTGTCATAGAAGTAGCAGATCTTGCAAAGAAAAACAACTTTTGTAGGAAGTGTTTTCCAATTGGTTTCCTTCAGGAAATAAACAATAAAAACATATTCAGGGCAGCTGCAGGTTTCGTTACATTAGATGTTTAAACGGCCGTTCATTTTATTACTGGCATTTACACATCTCCTCACGTCATTACAGACAGCGAGGACCTCTTCCTGCTTTAGTCTAGTGCATGTCATCTTTATTCGGTCCTGCATATCCTCTCTCTCATCATCAGCTTTTTTTAGTACACAATTTCTTTCAGCAGTTTCCACAGGAAAAATTGAGGAGAGTGAGATCGGGAAACCAACGGGGCCATATTACAGATCCAGACCTACCAATCCATCGCAGGGGGACGATGAGATTGACTTCTCGCACGATTCACTAGTAATGTGTAGGATGGTCATCCTGCTGAAACCATATGCCAAACTCGTTGTTAAAGGCAGATCTTCAAGGAGTTCAGGAAGCATATTGTCCATTCAGATTACCCAGGAAGAAATATGGGACGATAATGTGGCCTCCGATAATGCCACACCATACTCCACACCTCATGGAGCTAGTGAGGATTTTCCACGTGCATTATGGATGTTCACCTCCCCGTTGTGTTTAAACATGGCTTCATCTGTCCACAACACAGGTAAATGGAAATTTTGGGTTTCTGAGAAAAATCCAGTCTCTTCTGGTAGTCACACACTCCAAATGTCTGGTGGAGACGAATTGGAAGGGGTGAAAGCAGTTGCTGTTGAGTTTCCGATATAGTCATATGGCTTATTCCTGACTCATGAGAGAGCAGTCTCGAAGAGATGGTTGGATCTTGTCAAATAGCAGCCAGAATATCAGTAACTACCTCACTTCACATCCTACCTTCAGATCACAGCATTTGTGTTGTGGTTGGGCTGCACTTAACCAGGGTGCCTCACACAAACCTAAGGGTGCCTCATTCTGGAGTGAGATGAACGATTAAGATATCGTGCAGCATTTAATTTCTCCACAGCACGATAGTTTTGCTGACATTCTCCTAACACCATCAACATGTCAAATGCTTCCTTATATGAAAAAGGCATTTTCAGTGTTAACCTGTCATAATAGCAACAAACTATGCGCAGGAATTTTAACAGTTCAACAGAGATATACACACGACATGAAAATGTTTTAAAGGAACGTCAACAGGGCAAATTGCAAACACATGACTTTAAAGTGTTTTTGTTGTTTATTTCCTGAAAGAAGCCAATTGGGAAAAATTGTTTTCTATAAAAGCAGTTTCTTTTTCAAGACCTATCCAATGGCACCCTACTTGACCCTTTTTTGAGTGGACTCCAGGTACGTCCATTTTCAGCAATTTCTGGAAAATGGGACAGCAACATTATATTCTTCACATAGTCTTTAGTCATGTAAATTTTTCCCCAAAGATCAAGGACATCAAACTTTGAGAAAAAGCCTCGTATGAGCGGTCCAATACACCTTGCATATACAAATACTTGACTCCAGGTAAAAATATGATACAAGTGGGAAAACTCTGGTTCTATTAGTATTGGCTTTGCTCTGCACAGATGGAGGTGGTGTGGCTTCCCACTCCTCCATAAGAACAAGTGGGTGTTTGGCTCTGCATAAATCATGGCTATGTCCATCAACATTTTTTTTCCTATATGCAGAAGCTTGTAAACATTGGCAACATCAGAATCATCAATGCATCCCATTACAATGTTCCTCAGGCCAAGTTAGTTGTGAAAGAACTTTATTTCAAGGGAATTAATTCAGGAATATGTTAATTTTCCCACAATCCTCTCAGTCTTGCATTTGCTGTGAACAACTACGATTTTGTTGCTCTATTTATGTGGAGATGCTGTTCTGGTTAATGCCTGCATAGCCAGTCAAAAGCTACAGACGACTGATGTGGATAGAACCCCGCTATCTTTAATTAGATCTCTGTTCTTTCAAAAAGTATGGGAGTGTAGCAAGGAGAAAGCCTCTGTGTAAAACATAAAATCCCTTTTTGGAATGGAATATATCTTTTAGCTTTCCTTGCAATCCAGAAGTTGTTGCAAATTCTGCAAGTAAAGATAAGCTGATTATTGTTAATTACTCTCTGTAAACTCAGGTGAACATTCACAAATGGCAGCCAATTGAGAAACCACTCTATTAAGCTAGTTTCACAAATTCCTCATGCTGTGCGGTTCTGGGCATGTCCACAGCCCGCCTGGAGCACCGTACCACGAACCATTTCCCAATTATTCGAACTGCAGGTCTTTGTCATGAAACGTGAAATGTCTGCGGTTATCTCCATCTATCTACCGCCACTACTAGCTATTTAAATGTGAAACTGGCGTTATTCAACTCACAAGGGAACCCCACATAGCCGAACCGCTTTAACAATGGAGTCTTTGTATGGCTATGTATGCTGAAATTTTTTTCGTTTTCACGGTTTATTTTGAAAGAAACACAATTTCACACACTCTTATTTTGCAAGCATCTATAGTAGCTTCAGATGAGTAACATATTTCAATTTGGTGGAAATCTGTGATATATATGTTCGAGGGATTCCCTTGTAAATTTGAATAAATTTCTGTACCATGATTTGTTCTTTCCAAATTGCTCATATACTGTATACATATTTTCAGCATGTGTACAGACATTCGGTATTTTCTGCACCGGAAAAATGGAAACTTGTGCTAACTTTTTAAGGGCCATGGAAAATGAAAACTGTTGCCTGCCATAGCATTATCAGTCTGTGGCTTTCCCAACTGGGACCAAGTAAACTTGGCAAGTAATCTTCCCATATTGTCTTCCCATGTATCATACTGATGGCATTCAGGCATGATGTCAAATACAGAATTAATGTCATTTTCATGACTTATTCAAATTATTCATATAAAAAATTCAATATTTCATCCAAATTTGATGCATTTAAGAAAAAATAATTATGCCAAAAGATACTTCTGCCAGTAGTTCACTTTACATTTTCAGGACATCACTAGCCAAGTGTTAGCTGTTCTTTTCAGGTTTTACATCAAACAAAACATCGATTAAGTACCTAGTTAACCAGCAGAGTCCAGAGTTTTTGCTCCAGATTTCTCCATCAAATTGCCAATTACTCTAAGTTGTGCCCACAGCTCCGCTCATGTAGAACACGGAGAAAGAGCGGATAAAGACAGAGCAAAAAATATACAATTTACTAAATTTCAACAAAATCCATCCAGTAGCTTTTGCGTGATATGTGTACAAACATGGACTCGTTACAATTTTATTATATGTATAGATGAAAAGATCCTAAAATAATAATGCCCAATTCTAAAACAGTTTTTGCAGGTTGAATTATACACCCTGTGACAATAAAGTTCGGTGAATGACGTCAAATTGCTAACGGTCATAAGAGTGTACCATCGTCGTATCCTGCCCCAGACAGGTCGAGACATGTTTAAACAAATTTGAGAGAATCAGCGCTGCGAGCCTGTTTATTGTGTTTAAATAGGACATTGAAGAGAGAAGGCGTAGTACGCGCGGTCGAAACCCAAAATGGATCAGCGAACGAAAGAGACTCATGAAATGATGACAACAGTTTACAAAGAAAGTGCTATTACTTTGAAGTGTGTTTATGAGTGGTTTAAACAGTTCCGAGGAGGCCGGAACACCGTAGAAGACGCCCCCCCTCCCCCCGAAGTGGCCAGACATCCAACGTAATGTTACGACCCAACTGAAGGCTATCCCTAAAAGCGACTACGCCAGGAGTTTCCAGGACTTGTACAGGCGTTCCCAGAAGTGCATTACCATCGACGGGGATTACTCTGAAGGATAGTAGCTGCTGTTTTATGTAAGCGAGCAATCCACTCTCAATATGCCATCATTCACCGAACTTTATTGTCACAGGTTGTATGTACCAATAAGTGAAGTTACTTGTACAAGGAAGCAGTCTGAAAATTACCAGACATTTTACTTTCCAGTGCATAGATGTTGGATTTTGGACATGTTATAATACTTTCCAGAAATTAGCATTCTCACTCCCCCCCCCCTTTTCTGGTCTCCATTTTCTTCGAAAAAAATCACCAGATAATGACTTCAATTAAAATCACTAGAACCTATTAAGAATTTACTCTGAACGAGGGCTTTATCTTTCAGCAAATCTACTGCAAATTTTTGACAAACCTCTTTTCCTGGCTGAATGCCTTCACAATGTTCTATGCATGGGCGTGGAAATGGGTTCTATACAAGTCGATATAAACATAATCTTATCACAAATTTTCACCATCAGAATTGATTTAAGGCAAAGATTATGCTTATCCAATTAGCTCTCCCAATTGAAGAAGTGGGTGAAATACCAAGTGTTAATGTTCTTCAGCTCTTCCGTAATTTTCAACTAACTCGTAACTCATATTGCTAGCATCATTGTTGATAACTATTGTTATCATCATATTATTATAATAATAGTATTATTAGTAGTGTGTAAGTTATTTATTTGGTTCAATACGTTTTCAATAAATATAAAAACAAAAGCAGAAGATAAGTATATGCATTTCCAAGATAATTATTATATCTCAATGTAAATTATTAGTCACAGTCACTATTTTGGATAATAAACGATAGTAACTCCAGACATCACTTCTTAATTTTCTGTATGCAAGCACCATATATTTAAAACATATTTCACATAGAAAAATTTAAAAATGTGAGCTTCAGAGAAAATGCCTTCCTATCTACCCCTTCCCAATCTCATCTTCCTGTTTTCTTCACTTGTCATCCATATTTTACCTATCTTATTTTCTCTGTCAGCGAGATCTAAATATGCATCATGTATGTTTGGTTTAGTTGACCAGAATTTGTAAACCACTAGTTCAATGGCAGCTTAAATCTAGAAAAATTGAAGGAATTCACTGCAATGCATGTAGTCCAAGAAAGGCTTCAGTTTTTTTGTTTTTTTTAAATTTTTTTTTGTGTTGTTTTTAATGATCAGTTTTTTACTATGACAATGTTGGATAAAATGCCAAGGAATATGCAAGCAATGTTCTCCCATTGGGTGCATTTAATAACCACTTGGCCAATTAAAATCTAAAATTTTATGTTGATTGGAGCTTTTTTTTTTTTTTACTGAATCTTAGGAACGCAGTCAAACATAGGCTTTACTATTTTGAGACACTGTAAGAGTTCAATTAAACAGCAGTAGATTATGAACACTTATTCAGAGGAATTTTCTATGAAATTTTACATTCATCATTGAGGAACTTAAAAATACACAATTATTAAATTTTAAATACAGCAAAAGCGGAGCTTTCATAAACCATGTGGGCTGGT